>JARGXW010000099.1:0-322653 GCA_029204085.1 Mycena sp. CBHHK59/15
TAGCTCGTTTTATATATGACCGTCTTTAGGCCATTAGCGAGCGCTGATGTATCACTCCCCCAGTTAAGATTGAATGAGTCGAGAAGGCTCTGTCCGACATCCCCCGTTGTATTACTAGATCTCTGGGGATTCGGAGCCTAGATCGCGAAACCAGGACTAGATTCGGGCTTATTTGAACGTCGAAGTGGTCAGGATCTCAATTAAGGAAGGTCGGCTGAGAAATTCGTCGAGTCTAGACCGCGCTCTATTGTTATAATTCACCGTGGATTCCCCAGCTCCCTATATCTTCAGGCTCCGTTAGCGAGATGCTCACCCAGGTTTCGCATTCTCACTAGTACTTCCCCATGACTAGTGTCCCGCTGCCAAGGACTGGACAAAAGGTGGGCTGCCTCGCATTCTCTCGATTCCTCGTATCATGCTCAGCTTTCTTGATGCTCAGATGCCGCTTGTCGGGTAAGCTGCGCGCTGTGTCCTATGGTCGGCTTTTAACGCGTATCTATGCCATAGCTTCGGATTGTGGAAAGTGAGTTGAACACTGGTACCACAGTTCAAGCTTTTAGCGCCCTCAGGTCACGAAATCGACCTGTGCCGATGTGAGTATCGTCTATCCTGGAATCTTGGAGCCCTTCGTTGACGCCTTTCCCCTCAGACCGTGTACAATGCGCAAGTCCAACTCCAATCTGTAATAAATCATCTCACAATGTCCCAGAATAAAAGCGGGCTATCGCCTCTTTGATGGAGCTTGTGTGTGTTCTTAATCGTGCTAATCACCTTGATTTCAATTGGAACAGGTGACTACGGAAATGAGAAGGAAGCAGGCGAAGGTGTTCGTCGTGCTTTGCGCGACGGGCTTGTCAAACGAGAAGAATTATGTGAGCACTAAACCTTTCAACTGACCAACCGCTCACCTCTTCCAGTCATCACTTCGAAGGCAAGCCCATCGCGTACACTGACGTCACTTAACCGCGCACTATTTAGCTCTGGAACACATTCCATGCCAAGGAGCACGTCAGGGCTCTCGCGACGAAGCAGCTGGGTCTCTGGGGACTCGACTGTACAATTTTCCCTCGGTCTCATTCGATTTTTTGGCTCACCTTATCACATAGACTTTGATCTTTTCTTGGTCCATTTCCCCATCGCTCTCAAGTACGTCGACCCGGCTGAGCGGTACCCGCCTGAATGGTTCGGTGCGGATGGCAAAACGGTTTATCTCCAGGACACTCCTATGCAAGAGACCTGGACGGCGATGGAGGAACTTGTGGACGTCGGTCTCGCCAAGAATATTGGAATCAGGTAATTGTGGTTCTGCGTTGCGTATCTTGAGACTCATGCTTGCCACAGCAACTGCCAGGGCTCTCTCCTCCTGGATATCCTTCGCTACGCTCGCATCAAGCCTCAAGTTTTGCAAGTTGAACTTCATCCGTACCTTACCCAGGACGCCCTGGTCGCTCTCGCAAAGGAACTTGGGATAGCGATCACCGCATACTCGTCCCTTGGGCCCCAGGGCTACATCGAGCTTTCGATGGACCGTGGGGCTCCCAGCTTGCTGACCCTCGACGTTGTCACTTCAATCGCAAGCCAGCACAATAAATGTTAGCCCATTCGCATCTGCCAAGGCGCCATGCTGACGGACTGTGCAAGCTCCTGCGCAGGTCCTGCTGCGTTGGGCCACGCAGCGCGGCACTGCTGTGATCCCGAAGTCGTGAAATACAATGAGCTAAACTTAAAGTCCAAGTGCTTCCATCCCTTTTGTAACTTCAAGTTGCGGCACTAAATTTAAGTTCTACTCCTCCCCCCCCCCCACCTGTATGCTGCGGGCGCGCATGCTCTTCTGCTGCCCCCGGGCCCGCCGTCCCCAAAACTTAAGTTCCGCCACACTTCAAGTTCCGCCGCACTTGACTTCCAGTTCCCCCTGCAATTAAATTCCGACTCGAACTCGAGCTCCACCACCAAACTCAAGTTCCCTCAAGCGTAACTCAAGTTTTCCCCGCGTCATTCAAGTTCTATAACCACGTTACATTTGAGATCGATAGCGTAGTTAAAAATCCTTGTACCCCCTATGTACGCCCTAATCGGAGGTTAGCAATTAATAATTGATAGTACTGACTTAAACACGCACCATCTTATCCATCCATTTGAAGACGACGCCGCGCCACGCGTCAATCTTCGTCACTAGGTCGTCGAACGTCGTTGCTGATACCCAGTCATGGTGTGCGCCTGAATCCGGGCTCCTGAAAATCACGTCCGCGTTGTGCTGCAGCCGCTGGTACATCGTTGCTTGCATCTGAGCAAACGTCGAGGAACCATTTGGCATACCGCTCACGCCCTCCTCGCGAGCGGCCCGACCCGCCCACACCACGCTGTCGCGTCGGAACCTTTCGATGACGCGGAAGAGCTCCGCATGTTTGCGTTCGTACTGCTCCAACCAGCGGTACATTTCCGCCTCGGCGCGAAACCACTGCACGCGATCACCTGCGACGTGTTAGTCAGCAGCCCAATATAGAATCCCAATATAGTAATACTCACTTTCCTTTTTGTACTCCGTTAATTTATCCTCCCCCAGAGTTTGTCCCCTCCTGGTCGCGTTATCCCGCCATATCCACCCCTCTGTCCGCTTCGGTTTCCTGCCCGCCTTCCCGCCCTCGCCCGCCTTCCCCTGCTTGACTGGCTTGGACGGCGGCATCTCCAAGTCGCTGTCCTCCGCATCAGACACCGGCGGGCATTCCACGACTACATCGTCTGGAGCGATGTCCCGAAGACGTTTTCGCGCACGGGGGGAGTTCGTGTAGCCTGCAAATATGTCAGCACGGCTCAGGTCAGGTCACGAAGCACGCTCGCCTGATCGTTTCAGCATCTGTGTGCCCGCCAACAGCTGCGGCTCGTCTTCGTCTTCACAGCGTCTCTTGACCGGCGACGCCGTCAAAGCCACCCCCGGCTGCGATATCGTCACCCCACTCTGTAGATACCACGCTGTCCCGTCGAATAGCCGTGAGTCCCCCTTCGCGCGATGCAGATGGGTCTCTTTCCTCCGCGTGTCCCGGCGGCTCAGTGGCGGATATGGGTCCACAGCGTCGTGCTTCATGTAGCCCAGATGAATCAGCGCCGCGCGCGCCTTGTTGTACATCTCAATCTCATAGTCTTTCATCAGCTGCGCCTTTTGAAGGTTCCGCTGCGTTCGCGTGATCCCGCCTGCCCCCGGTAATCGAGTTCCCGGGCTTTCTTGATGGCAGACAGCGCCAGCGATGCTGCCTGGACCGCGATGATCTGGCTGTCGGCCTCGGCGCACCGCAAGCGGATCTCCGTCTCCCGCAGCTCCGCATCGTGGTCAGTGGCATCAGCTGCTGTCCGCTGTCCATGCTTCATGCGATGCGAAGGGAGCTGGATCGTCGTGAGTTCCGGCTCGTCGACGTCGAGTGCACTGAGCGTCAGACGCGGGTATATCGCGCGCTGGCGGTCCCTGAATCTTTTGAGATCCAGGTTCAGTGAGTCGCGCAGCTTGCAGATGGTCTCCCAGGTGTCCTGCAAGGGGTGGTCCCGGTGGCTATTCAAAAGCGCGACCATGAGCCCTCTACAGTTGCGCCGTATCAGTAAATGTACCCTGCACAGGCTAAAATGGACACTCACTGCTGACGCTGGAGCTCCATTCCGTCGTGGATCCACTGTGCCACCGATGTTGCTCCCTCGGCGCCGGCGGTGGCTTCACGCGTTGATTTCGCTCGTTCTTCAGCCGCCAAGGACGCCAGTACATTCTCGATGGTAAGGACTAGAGACCTTGAGCTTGATTCCATGTCATAATCTATGACGACGTACCCTTCGTTGACGCATGCTGATAGACACTGTGTATTTGACCACCCGGCGACTTTGTTGCCAGTCGTGAAAGTCGCGACCAAGCTGCGACCTCGGTGGCATGTTGTCTGCTGAGATCCTCCACAACGGCCATGTGGAGCTCGAACAGGCGAAGTGCGTCAACACGCTCAGCTGCAAGAAGGGCCGCTGAGAAGTTGGTTAGATATGTGGTGGCAGCGGCAACGGGAGTCTTACCTTGACCGAGAAGCTTCCGCAAATTCCACGCGTCTATTACAAAATTCATGATGTCGTGCCGCGCAGGCCCGGTCATTTGACGCGTGGACGACGCCAGGCCATTCAAAAACGCCCAGATCATTTCCGCCGTCTCCCCGTGGAAATGCGCCCGGCACGCGAAATACACAGCCTGCCAGAGAGCCTGGCAGCTAACTCCGTGCCCGTTGATGTGGTCGGCGGGAATCTGGCCTTCGATTGTAGCTAGCAGCTCGTGGAGCCAGGTTTCCTTCGGGAAGAGCGTGATGGCTCGTTTCACCTGGTGCACTACAAACGAGCAGTAGCTATCGTAGCTAGCAACGGTAGGCGTCTTTGATGCTGGTGGGTGCGGCGGCGAGTTGGTGTGCCTCAGATGCTCTCGTTGCGCAAAAGTGCCAAGCGCAAAACTATTCGGATACATGAGCGCGTCATCTCAGCGACCGAAAAGAAAACTCACGCTTCACCATTAGGCATGTCGACAAATGCCCCTGCGACAGCATGATCGCAAGCGCTCGCAACGACACCGCTAATCGCAGTGTTTCCATACTTGATTTGTCCCTGGTGCCGAATGGATCCGATGTGCACCCTGCATGGAACTTCCTGCGGGCGTCCTCAGCGGCGCGGCCAGTAACACGGACACAAAACATACCTTATCTTCGTCGGGGATGACGTACGACTTCGCAATCGTGTCGAACTCCGATTGTAGGGGAAAGTACATCTTGCCGTCCGTGAGGGCCGTGTCACTGCCGTCGTCGCGTTTGAAGAACAAATTGGCTTTGAAGTTCCCGTCCAGCGTGAAATGCTGTGAAACCAGGTGTCTGCTGATCATCAGCGTTGTCTCGTTGGTCGTGTTCGCCGCTCACCGAAGGTATTTTGGTACGTTAACAATGAGGGGCATGTTGACGCCCCTCTCTGGACATGCTGCGCATTGCAGACCCAAATAGCCGATCGGGCGATTGGGGTACGGGCGGCCGACTTCCCCGGGAAGGGCGACATCAGGTGCGTGTGCATGCCCGCGCTTCATGACGATATCCAGGTGCTGGTGGAATCGTGTTATTGCCATGAAGTTGATGTAAATGTCCTATAACAAGTATCAGTCTTGCGCATCGTTCAAACTATTGATAAACGTACCGGTACTGAGCCCATGAAGAAGGGATCGGCCATGCGCCGCAGCACATGCACAAAGTTGTATGCAGAGCCTTTCCCTTGGCTGCGGAACTGGCGGTAGTATTCGAGCATCCCGAGTGTATAGCCCGTCTTTGGCTCCTTGACACTGCCGGGAAAAATGCCGGCGCGCAGGAGTTGTTGGAACTCAGGGGCGCCGCGCCGCCCATCAGCAGTTGGGCATCGACAGAAGGCGAGCGCGGTGGCATGGATGCCATTTGAGTCCACTAATGTGAACGTGCGCGCCAGTTCCGCCTCGGGGCACCGTTGACCGTAGTGGCCAAGTCCAATCACCGCATTCTTCTTGACGCGACAAAAGTCGCTCTTCTCAAAGAATCGGTCCGTCGCGTTCCAAACAAGGGCCCAGTGCGTGGGCATCGTGCGGTGCTTGTCGAGCCAGCATTGGCGGCACAACAACAACGAATCCAGGCAGTCACTGCAGCCAATCTTCCGGTCGTGCTTGCCACAGGAGCACGGCGTAAGAAGGAGCGGGTGGTAATGGTGGGAGAGGAGACTTTGAAGGAAGACGGCCTCTTCGGCCTTGAGCTCGTTCATGAGGGCTACGGTCTTAATCTGAAGTCAATTTATTGCGTCAAAGCGCAGAAAATGATGGCTCACTGCTCGCGTCTTTTTGGCACCGTTCTCATCGCACGGTGTCGTTGTTTCATACGCGGGCATCTCGCTTGCAGCGTCTGCAGCTGCATCTGGAAATGGGAGCCTTGGCTCATCGTCGATGGCGGTCGAATCATCGAAGGAGGGGGCTGTGCCACCGTGGTGGGTCGAGTGTTTGGGCGATAGCGCTCTTGAGTATCTGGAGTGGCGGAACCTGTTTTGGGCTTGAGTCTAAGTCCCGGATAGCCAGACGTAGGCTCACCTGTGTGGTACGTTACTGTGAAAGTCGGTGCTTTGCTGGGGAGCAACGTTGAACTCGGCACATTTTTGCGGGCGGACTTGTCTCCTTTTTGGACGACACGTTTCATCGAGAGCAGTGGAGGGTGACGAAGAAGTCGTAGGACCTTTCACGCCAGCGATGAGCATCAAATTTGCAAGGACAGAGTGGTAAAAGTACCTTGGTAGGTCAAAGCGTGTTTGATGGTGGCCGACTTGGCTATACAAGGCTGAAGCACAGCTACGTCCCTCGGGCGTTCGGTGGCACGTCAATTAAGGCCCAAGTTCGATGGATTGCGTCTTGAGGTCGTCTCAAAAGGATCTAGAAATCGTTTTGTTTGTGACCAAAGTAGTAATTTACAGTAATAGCAATACCCATTTACAATGTACATAAAACAAAAGCGCGCGGCACGAGGGCCGACATGAGAGTCGGGCCCAGGCTGACAAAATGTCGAGCCAAGGGAAGGCACGCTGACTGAAAGTCAAGCGCGCGGTGTGGGGTCCAGCCCAGGCGAGACGGGCGCCGGTCGGGTGTAGCAGGATGAGGCGATGGTGGCGTCGGCTGGGTCCAGCCCAGGACGGGCGTCGTTGTCTTGCACACTGAGTGTCTTGCGGTCGGCGGAGAGAGAAGAGGATGGTGGAGGAAGAGGAGGGTGATCGTGAGAATCAGCTGGTTGGTCGTGTTATGATCCCATATTGATCGGATCGCCCATTGCTTTTTCTCTCTCTCAAGTCCGCCCCGGCCAACAAACCTTCAAGTCCCGACGTCTCGGCGCACGCTGCCCCAGATTATCAAAGTAAGTCCTCGTCTTCATCTGAGCTGAGTCAATGCTAACAACAATTAGCTGCTCTTGACCACGTCGTCGCGCGCGATCCCGACTTTCAGTCGGATTGTTGGCGAGGGTTGCCGACTTTCAGTCGCAATCCGCTGATTCTGATCCAGACGTGCTGTCGGATTCGCTTCACGCCATGTCTTACTGGGCCCGCGACCCGCTCCTGCATAACCAGCCGCTGGATATCCTCAGAAACCGGAATTTAGCGAGGGCGCTCGGCCCATACGACGGGAGGGTCGCTGCTATTGCTACGCTCGGCGGGGAAACCTACTACATCACCACCAACACCGACTACGTCCCCGCCCTTCCGTCTCTCGAGCTGCCCCACGCGCTGTACCTCCGATCCAACATGCGGTACGGCACGGATGACCCAATGCAATGGCCCCAGGCATGGAGTCAACGTTTCTGCCACTTCCCCGCCATTTCCACGAAAGACGCGCGCCCCGACCTCTCCATCATGTGGGCCAATCCTTCTCCAGCCGATTTCGTGGTGGGCAATTCGTTGACGCGAGGACTCGGGCGCCTCGACCGCCGATTCATCAACAAACTTCTACCCCCGATCAATGCACTCATCGACGCGTGCACCAAGTTGCGGCGCGAGTCTCCCCGAAATACCATTCCTCTTTTCGGCGAATTAATTCAAGTTTTGCTGACGCTGCTGGACCATCTTCAAGCGCTCCCCACCAAGTACAAAAAAATGGTGTTTGCGCTCACCGCCCTCCAGCGCACATTCCTCCAGCTCGACGCGTTATACAATTATATGACCATTTACAAGCCGCGGATTCTCGAAAACCTTGACGGTCCCCCGCCAACACTCCTGTTGCAAGCTGCATAGGCGCGTTCACTTTCACTCCAGGGATCGCCCGCCAGATGTGGACTGCGTGCCTGCCATTCTGGCTTCTGCGTCCGACACACACGTTTGATGCGGAAAACATCCTCGCCCTTGTCAACTTGCGGGAGCCCCAGCACATCGTACAAGGCGCACTCGACGACGGCGAAGTCGAAGGAGCTCCCCTGGTCATTTATAGCGGCAACGATACCGACTCGAAAATCGAGGCTCTTCATGCCGCTGCCCGTCACAACCCCTGGTATACCGACCCCTTTGCAAGCAATGTTTCCCTGCCTTCCGTTACCAACAGCTCCCGTTCCGGCGTAGGGCCCACCTCGGTCGCTGAGCCCCCTCCAGTTGCCAGCAGCTCCCGGTCTGCCGCCCCCCGGATGACGCGCCTGCCGCCCGAGCAAAGAGTAAGCAGCGGCGTGCTGCTCCATGTGCGTATCTTCGACGCGATACATTTATTGGCACTGATCATATTATAGATCCCGAAACGAGCCCGCGAAAACCCGCCAACCCACGAAATGCCGTGCACGTACAGAGCGGCGGGCGGGATAAGTTTCATGCTTTCCCGGATGAGGACCTGCCGCCTTCGATCACCATCTGGGCCAATGCGCTGGCAGACGTGGACCAGGCGGTCGCCCCGTACTCCGAAGATTCCGCGGACAGACGATATGTCCTGCCCGAGCCCGCCCTCTTCATGAATTCAAACCCCGAGCGGCGCCGCAAGGGACTGACTCATTGGACCCTGCTCCGAGACGCGTTCCTCTACATGCTGTCCCAGCCAGGGCAGGCTGTATTGCTGAGCGGCCAGCAATGGCGGGACGTCCTTGAGGGGTTGTTGAAGGCGCGCGGCAAGACCGACTCCAGACACGGTCGGCGGAGCGTGTCGCTCGAGGAGCGCATCCGCCCCGCATTGCAGGCATCCAGCATCGATATCTTGGGGATGTTGCCTGTCCCACCCGAGCGCCTCATGCAGTTCACCACCAAGGAAACCCGCGACATCGTCTGGCAGGTCGCGGAAACCAGCTTCCGCTTCGAGCTTGCCACTCTGGACAAGCGGGCGTCTCAGAAGGAGCGGCTCGAGGCGGTCAAGAATTGCTTTGCGGGCCATCAACTTTTGGAGATACCCATTGCGATGGCCAATCGCGGCTGGGCGTCGGGGTCGATCCAGGAGCGCCACGAGTATGCCAAGAGGACGGCAGTGCTCATGCTGGATTGGACCACCAAGTCCCCCATCCCCAACATTATCCGGCGCATCCCCGCTACTGATTTGCCCTGGTCGCCTGCCGATATGGAGCGCTTGGAAGTCGCCGTCTGCCACGTCTACACCCAGACGTTTTGGGAGTATTTTGGTCGGGCTGCTGTCGTCCCGCTGCGTCTCGTGGACTGCTGAATAGCGACGCATGGAGTGCTTCATTCGTCTATATACCATGTAGTCGTGTTATTGCATCTTGACATACTGTGTCGTACATAGCGAAAATTCAGTCTTGTGTCCAAATTGGGAATTGTACGAAAATATCTGATCTAATCACTCTTGGCCATGTCGACAGCGTCGTCTCTGCACCCACGTCAACGCCCTTGCCCTTGACGCTCCAAACACTGACGCCCGTCCTGGGCTGGACCCGACCGATGCCACCATCGCCTCATCCTGCTACACCCGACCGGCGCCCGTCTCGCCTGGGCTGGACCCCACACCGCGCGCTTGACTTTCAGTCAGCGTGCCTTCCCTTGGCTCGACATTCTGTCAGCCTGGGCCCGACTTTCATGTTGGCCTTCGTTTCTCGCTTATCCTGGAGTAAGACAGTGGACTGGTGAGCACGATAGCCGGCAGCTTCGCACTCCCCTAGAACTAATGCTTTGACAGTGCGTCGGCTCGACTTTCAGTCAGTCTTTTCTTTTGGCTCGACATTCTGTCAGCCCTCGCCAGATCCTCATATCGCCCCCCGCCCGTGTCTAGCGTAGCATGCGCGGGGTTCGTCAACGATTCTGGACCGCTACACCGTTGCCGGGCCGGCGTGATACTCATCTCTTTATTGGTGAGGGCTGTCTCTCCCAAGGCGGTATTGACAGTAACTGACGCTTGCCAAAGAGCCCTCGTAAGCCTACCCAATTGTATTCAGGCCTTGGCCGTGCACGCGCCATCTGCTGCAGATATATGAAGGTAAATGAATTCTATGTCGTCACTATTCAAGAACGCTAACTATTCCATCTTCTTGCAGGTCTCGCGTCAATCTGTCAGGTCGATGACCACCCCCAAGGACTTCATCTTCTTTCGTGGGCGCGAGGCCTCGGCGGGGTCATCATCTGAAATGTCGATAACACCCAAAAAATTGATATGGGTGACACACCGCTTCCTCTTGTTGGAACGACACGGGGTCTCGGCATCGGAGACGTGAATGGGGTGCAGCTGGGACCCGAGGGGTGCAAAAGTAGGGTGGACGGGAGAGCTGGGACGGCTGGGGATTACGGGAGAGCTGAAGGGAGGGGTGGGAAGCGGGACAAAGTTGCGCCTCGCGAGACGGCGTGGAGTGGCTGGTAGGACGCGGGGCGCAGCGGGCTGGAGCTGGATCTGTACCCGCTGGAGACCAGGAAGAGGCTCGAAAGCCCAGTTTGGTCGGGCAGGCATTCCACGAGACGCACGATAACGCACAACCCAATCATGCCACGTCTGCTCTGCCGCCTGCAGCTGAAGAAGGGCATGGGGGTTGCGGACGGCGTATCCATTGCCGTGCTGCTTGAAGTAGGCGTCGTATGCGTCCCGGTACGCCCGCAGAGCCATTCGCACCTCAGCGCTCGGAGGATCAGTCTGTCGGCGAACCAAGGAGCCGTTGTGCATCTGGTAGTGCATTAGTCCGCGGGTTTGGTGGTCGGGAGGAATACATACATAATTGGATTGGATTTGACCGAATTGGCTGAACGTGAGTGATGTGCCCATTGCTACCCGTAGTCGCGTGAGTCGCTCAAAGATATCCTGCAGATGTTCGATGGGGTACGCCTCCAGCGCCTTGCGCAAAATGGCACGGTGGCGAACATTCGTGTCGTTGGCAGGTCGGATCCCCACGCCGAAAAGGCGCTCGGTTTCTTGCAACGAAATTATGGGCATGAGGATGAGAGGTATGGAGCGCTCCTCAGTTGGATTGCAGCCACTTATATAGTTTTTTCAGCCAGCCAACCAATTTGGCAAGCGCTGTGATCGATCTTCAACTTGAGCGCAAGCATTCTACGCTTTGACATCCGCTTCAGGTAAGTTCTGTGGTCTTGAATTCAAATGCAGGCGCTCAGGTGGTTCCTCAGCCGGGCCACATCAAACTTTCCATTGTGTCTCGGAGTTGCGCTTTGTGTAGGTGGCATTTCACTCCCTTTCGTCTCGATCCCTCATTAACTTGACCTTCACCACTATAGTCACCTCTGCCCCGCGCATCTTCTCCCTTCCGACCCGAGCCCTTCCACTTGTGACTCCGCACCAGACGCCTCCATCCCAATCCTTCCCACTCATAACGATGGGTCGCTCGAAGGCCACGAAAGAGAGCCAAACGAAGGCTCCAAAAAACATGTACAAGCCGTACGACGAAACGGCGATCCCCGACATCATGCCATTCCCGGGCTTAGCCAACGTTGCCACCACCAAAGGCGAGGAGGTTGCCGTGCCTAAGCTCAACGATCACCAGCGCAGCTGGCTCCACGGCGTCGCCCTCCACGGTGTCGATCTTGCGGCTCTGTCGCGCAAAGCTGCGGACGACTTTTACGACCAGGTGAAAACCGACGCCTTTGCCGCCAAACCATTCCTGCACCAGGTGCAGCCCGGGGACCGGGCAGAGGAGGCCACCCTACCTGCGCTCGTTGCCACCTGGAAAGCAGCCAATCCTCAGAAAAACAAGAAAAGAAGCACGGACAATGACGATGACGACGAGAGCGACCAGGACGAGGACGAGGGTGGGCGCACAGGTCTCCTTCGGGGATATAGCAAGGCAGGGTGGCGAATTGTAAGTGCTGCTTACTCGTGCTTTAGAGACAATCTCTAACGCGGCTACAAAACAGGCAATCCAGAGGGTAATCAGCAACAAGCGGTCAGCCACCAAATTGAAACAGAGGCCCAAGCAGGAGGCGGCGGGCGAAGCTATCCCAGCGCCCAGCGCACTTGTAAAGTTGCTTGGCCTGACCGCATACACGGGCCGCGACAAGTTTCGAGATGATCGCCACGACATCATTTTCGAGCATTCGAAGACTTTGCCGGGCGTTACAAACCCCGGTGGCGGGTTTCGCAGAGCGGAGGCACTGCTTTGGGCCAACGAGGATCACGCTGCGTGGGATGCGGCGGCAGGAGCTGAGGAGGGTGTCGATTGGGAAGAGTAAGCTTTCGAGACTGCCCTGTGCTGCGCCACCGACTGACACTTCCTCAGACGCCAAAAGCTTGTGGCAAGCGGATTCAAGCACATGGTGGACACGCTGCACACCAGTGGCAAATTCCGCCCATTTGTGGCGACCATGTTAATGGCTTGGGTCAACGACAAGGGGCAGCTACACTTTGAGTGGTACGTTATCTACTTACTCCGTCTTGCATACGACTCATGGTGAGGGTAGGGCCGAGGGTGTTCCCGAAGACATCCGCCTTCGCCATGCGTTCAAGACGCAGTACGGGCCACTTGTCAAAGAGAATGTGGACGCTATGTATGCATGGGCGGAGAAGCCGCTCCAAGGTCAGTTAGCAAAAACCATGTAACAACGTATTCTGACTCGCGGATAGACTACGCGGCTGCCCGTCGAGATTGCATCAAGGCCCCTCTTTTCGACCTCAAGCCCGAGGAGCTTGACGACATATCCCCCAACGTCCTCACAAAGAAAGTGATGGGGTTTTTAGCAGAGTCCTATGGTGTGCCCGTTCCCATTGACGAACAATCACGTACTAACTTCACAAAAAACAGAGGTCGCCTTTGGCAGTGGCGAAATACCCTGGGCAGCAATCATCGCTGCGCCGGACGCATATTACGATACCACACTTCTCCCACCCGGTTTCACCCTGGAGGGTGTCGAAACTCTGTCGTACCCACAGCGGGCTGAGCTGGCCAAGACGCTGGCTTCGGTCGCTGGCGTTGGCACATCAGGCTTCTTCCGCAAGCCTCGCCCTCGCTCCGCGTCTCCCTCTCCACCCCCCGAATCGCCGCGCCCTCGCTCCGCATCTCCCTCTCCGCCCCCCGAATCCCCTCGCCCTCGCCCCGCGTCTCCCTCTCCACCCCCCGAATCGCCACGCCCTCGCTCCGCATCTCCCTCTCCGCCCCCCGAATCCCCTCGCCCTCACCCCGCGTCTCCCTCTCTGCCCCCCGAATCCCCTCGCCCTCGCCCTCGCCCTCGCCCTCGCACTCGCCCTGCGTCTCCCTCGCCACGCCCTGAATCACCTCACCCTTGCGCGTCTCCATCTCCGCCTCCCGAATTGCTGCGCCCTCGCCCCGCGTCTCCCTCTCCGCCCCCCAAATCCCCTCGCCCTCACCCCGCGTCTCCCGCTCCGCGCCCCGAATCGCCGCCGCACGATGGACCATCGGGATCCGACGGTCCTCACCCCAGAATCCCGGTCAAGGCGCCACGTGGGAGGAAGCGCAAGGCGGAAGAGCAGCTAGATGGTGAAGACTCCGGACCGTCTGCCCCTCGGCGCGCTACGAGAGCACGCAAAACGCCAGCGGTAGGCCTTCCTAATTCGTCCTAAGGCTTATGTAATCCGATTGATGTGGCATTACAGGACGCCGCTCTAGAACGCAAACAGGAAGCGGAAGCCCGAGCAAAGGAACCCAAGCGGAAACCAGGGTAAGCCTTTATCTGCTCGTTCTGCTTGTCTATTTGTGCTAATAGGTATCAGATACAGCTACAGTGTGAGGAGCCCGGCGAAAGCAAAGAAATCGAAGAGGTAGGCTTTGTCTGTTTTTCGCTCATTTATACGGGACTGAATTTCAGTTAGAACTTGATAGCTAGAAGAATTGCAAGCTTGAAGTCGGGGCACCAATGATTTGTGTTTTTTTCCCCCGAATTTTATCATCTTAGTCATTTACGAACTTGAAGTTGTGGACTTTTAAGTTGTGGCCGAACTTGAAGTTGACTTGTAATTCAAGTTGTGGCCGAACTTGAGTTGGGCCCGAATTTAAATTGTGGCCGAACTTGAGTTTGAGCCGAACTTGAGTTCCCTGATCACCCCAATAGCAGGTAAGATCTGGATAGCACTGTGTTTATAATATGGTAACGGAACTTAACATCCTTCGGGGAACTTCAAGTTTCAAAAGGGATGGGATCGCTCCGAACTTAAGTTGAGCTAATAAAGTATCTGCGAAGTCGAACATTGAACAGCAATATCTTGAAAACCTGGACAGCCAGTCTTTTGACTTGAAGCCCGAGGAGATCAAGGCCATTTCTGCTCTGAACTGCAATCTGAGGGTCAGCTGTTGATTTAGCTCAACCAAGGTGTTTCTAAAGATTCCAACTAGATGAACGATCCAGCAGACATTTCCAAGCGGTTGTCGATCTTTGCGTAGTAGGAGGCCCGCGGAGTTGTGTAGTTAATTGGCCTCAGAACTGTCTGTAACGGTCTAGAATGATCCAGAGTTCTTGTTCCTCGCCGCAGTTGCTGTGGAATGGATGAGTCACAAAAGCGGAAGCTTACGTGGCCCGTGCGGCAGGCGGTAATTATCTATACATAATGTACACAGAAAGAGTGGGAACGAAACAGGACATCCGTTGAGGATCAGCAGAACGTGGAACACAGAATAGCACGCAGACCACTAAAAACAGAACTAGAAATGCAGTAGCGCCACCGGTTCCCCGTGCGGCCCCGTATTTAAACGAGATGAAAGAAACTACGCCCGCCTTGAACAGGAAGCACTTATAGTCTTTCCATTATACATACAATTATGCATTCGCTTGACTGGTTTTCAAGACTGAGTGGTTGGAAGATGAGTGAATGGAAACTATAGTGCTACAAGATACAAGTTTGTTCACTGTCGAAAATCGAATGAAAAGTCCAATGAGAGTCCAAAATCCGACCTATTGTGCCGCCTTGATTAGGTCCGCCGCCTTCTCGGCCACGCCGAACAGCGTGGAGCCCAAGTGCGCGCTAACCTGGATCGGGACAATCGACGCGTCGACAACCCGCACGTTGGAGGTGTCATAGACTTTAAGCTGGGCGTCGACGACGCCCCCGAGCCCACGCCGCATCATCGCGGCCGTGCCGATCTGGTGCCCTACGGACGCGAAGCCGTTCGTGATCCACGTCTGCCACGCAGCGTCTGTGCCGCGCTGCGCGTTGTCGGGAACGGCACTTCCTGGAATGGTCTCCCCCGTCGACAAAGAGCTGTTTCAAGGTCGGCTCGGTCAAACTGGGCTTGAAGATGAAATAAATGCGCGTACCTTAAAGGTGGGCTGGTAAGGATACGCCGGGCCAACCGGGCCCCGGCGACCTGGATATCGAGATCCATGCCGACGCTGAAATAGTTAACCTTGATGGAGGGATAGGTGAAGGGGTCCGTGGACTTCATTCGTTCAAGTCATAAGCAAGAGTTGCGCTGCGGACAAAGGGTAGGCGGCCTACGGTAAGTTTAACGCTTCCGCGGCTGAACGGAAGCAGCTGCCACATGTCGATACCAAGATCACTGGAGCCTTCAAGTGAACAAATCGAACTCAAATGAAGGGTAAAACGTACTCGGGGAAACCAGTATCATAGAACAGCTCGACGACTGGGGCTATGTAGCGCACGACACTTATCAACGTTGCTTGACAAAGGGGACAAAAGCAATGCCCCTTACCGTTGTTGTTGATGATGAGATTTGCCTGGACCTGGTATATTAGCTGCAGTGCTGCCGCAGACAGGGCTGACCCCGCTTGCGACGCAGCCCAAGTCGAGAGGTTGCCCTGGATTTGCGAAACCTTGGTGCTGGCCTGCGAGCCGAAGAGCTGGTAAATGTTGGGATACGCGATGGCGTCAGAAGGCCCGCTCCCGCCCATGTCGAAGCCGTTCCCGCTGGCGCCGAGCGAGTTCATAGTCTGCGTATTTCGGTCGGCTTAGACCGTTCGCATGACCGGATAAGATGGTTAGCTGACCTGTTCCTGCAAATTCTTACCGACCGTCTTCAGGTCGATTTGCGTGGTGATTCCGAGAGGGCCCAGGAGGCTCGAGTCGCCAATTCCGGAGAGTTGCAAAAGGGCGGGCGTCTAGTTGGGGCATTGGCAGGCCTTCGAAGGAGGAGAAAAAGAGAGAAGACGCACCTGAATCGCACCGGCCGCGATGATGACCTCTCGCCGAGCATACGCGTTATAACGTGTCGTGCTGTTCGTCCAGTACGCGTATTCGACGCCAGATGCCTTTAGCGGGATGCTCCCGGGATTGGACCATTGGATTTTTGTGACCTGTGTTCAGTTTAAGTGAGGATATACGTGGAAGGGTTCAGGAAGGCGCACTATGTGCCGTGCGAGTGTAACCCAATTGGTGCGCTGGCTCTCGACAGGGGTCAGGTACGCTTCAACCGAGGATGAGCGGTAGTCAGATCGGTGCCAGTCGATGCTCTACAATACGAATACGATACCTTAGAGGAAATTAAATCAAAGCAGCAGAATAACGCACGAAGGGAGTGATAGAAACACAGTTTGGTGTGCCACCGTTAAGGTCTTGGAAGTGGCTGATGCCTAAATGCAATTTTAGCACGGATTCCTCAAAAGAACCGAGCGAACGGTGTGCGCACCGGTAAGGTTTTTGATGGTGTTAACGAACGCAGGCTGTTGTGGGCCACCGTACATCAGGTCCGGATACGTTACTTGTACGGGCCCGGAGGTTCCGTGATACGACGCGATCGACTGTGCGCCCTTAGCCGCTTGCTGCGCGTTAGGGGCCGAGAATGCCTCAGACTGGAAAAACATAAAAACCGATTGGAACGGGGCTTATATTTTTTTAGGGGAGCTGCACACCTTTTTCATGTAATTGACGAGCCCCGCCCAGTTCCACCCAACACTGGATTCATTGGCCTCGAGCAATGTAGACCATGCGTCATATTGGGCATTCAAACCCCGAGTCCAATGACCGCCATTAATGGAGGATGTTCCGCCCAGTGTTTTACCCCTGGTCGTCAGCAAGGCTTCAGACGCCATTGACCAGAGCGTATGCATAAGTTACATACCCGTGGATAATCCTTCCTTGGTCCGCTGTCCATGCCCAGTCCATTGGCACACCAAAGGCCTGGCTATATTCATAGATGTCGTAGACTTCCGGGTTTGTGCGGTCGTCCTGGCCGGCCTCGATGAGGAGGATAGTCATGCCAGGGTTCTCTGCCAGCCGTGCGGCGACAGTCATGCCGGCCAGCCCTCCACCGACGACAATGTAGTCAAATGTACTGCCGTTTATGCCCGCCGAGGAGGTGGTCACGCCATACACGCGTTTATGGAGGGTAGGAAACGTAGACGAGAAAGAGGCGAGCGCAAGAAGCACGAAAAGTAGGGAAGTCATATTAGTGGAGCAGGAAACCACAAAGGCGGACAACTTGAAGGGGCGCCCTCGATTATATAGGTTTCACTGTGGCAATGCAAAGGTTCCGATTCCCCGAGACCGGAACATAGAACTCGTGAAGAGAGTCGGGGCTTGGCGGAGTTAGTTGACTGGAGAGCAAAAATACGGCCAGATGGTCTCGTCAAGGCTCGACTCAAATCCGAGTACGTCAACGGTTGGGTATGCTCCGGGACAAAGATCTCGTCGAATTCGCTCTCGATTTCCAGCCTGGATCGCGATTCTCGCGTAACCCCGACCCGAGCGTGTCGCAAGCATGGCAAACTGGGCGAGACCCCCGAGGATATTGGACAGGATTTGGAGGTCCAAGGCGGGGCGGTATTGGTGCCGGAGTCACATTGGCAAGCGAGTCAGCCTCGTCCCGTCTCGCCAGCAAGGGGTACTCACCGGAAGATGCCGAGACACGACGTCATAGGGTAGGGTGGGTCCAGGAAACCTTATTCCACTTTTCGGACAAATGTTCAGAAACCTCCAAAAATGAGTTTTAGATAGGGGAGAAAAAATGAGTTTTTTTTTGGGATAAATCTCCTGCCAAAACCCTTGCAGCGGAGGATGCCGAAGGTTCAGATGATGTCATTGATTACAGCCCCCCAAGTTATTTGCCGGTGTTTATTGATCCCCGCTTTACCTTCTCTTTTGCCAGCACAGTGCGCGGTGCGCTGGGCAATCTTGGCGGCGACTACTTCCTGCGCATCTTCTATCGCGACTTTCAAGGGGATCCCAAGCATGTTCTAGAGGGCTACTGCCAGAGCCGGTACCTCGTGAAGGTCCGTGTGCTCATCTCATGCGCGACGTTCGGCTCAACTTCGCCACAGTCGTACAAGTCCGTCTTCACTGCTCCCTCCTCTGCCGAAAAGGACGACGATGAGAACACCCCACCCATGAAGAAGGCGAAGACCGCTGGCCCCAACGGGAAATGCGTTGCTGTCATCCTCAATATGGATGGCAAAGTCACCGGCCGCTCCATTGCATATGTCGCAGTCCTCGTACGTTCCCAGATGCTTGCGCGGCCACTTACCATTCGTGTTCTTCTAGCTTTGGCTTTCTCTCACCACGACCACAGCCTGGATAGACGAATACTACGACGTGTCCCTCGCCCAGATGTAAGACTTCATCGTCGATCACTTTGAAGGCCCCGAGGAAGGCACGCTGGCGAGGGAACGAATCGACGCGCTCCTCGCCTGGTGGAACAAGTACGTGGTCTCTCGATTTTGGTTGCTCAGATCTGACTGTACTATAGGCAGATCTACCCGGCCCATGCATCCTCCACGGCCACCAACAAGACATCCGTGGCGTCTCGGGCCGCGTTGCGGGAACAGCGTGCGGCGATGGAGTCTGCGTAATAGTTCGAGTACAATTTGGAATAAATTGGTTTTTTCCCCTGCAATTGCCTGTCGCAAGCCAAAATTAAATTAAAATACAAGCTCCTTGTGTGTGCGAGTCCACCGGAACACTGCTTGTCTGAGCACGGCCAGACGGAAGGGTAGTCTGCGAGGATAGAGCCCGTCGGGGCAGTACCTTGTGAGAGATTCGCCCGCTTGACAGCAAGATCATCAGCGCCGGCGAATTTCGCTATCGACAATCTGGCAGTCGTCAGCGCGCGCCAGCGGCTCGGTAATGGTGTTTGTGGCATCGAATTTCCTAAAAGAGTGAAACCGTTTTCGGTTTCACCCAGAAAGGGTGAAAATATATGGAGTTAAGTGAAACCTGAAAAGGAAATAAATCACGTGATAGTCTGACCTGCCGCCAGACCCCACGAAACAACAACAACAACAACAACAACAACAACAACAACCACCATCACCGCACCAGAAAAATTTCCAAAAACCTTTGTACTGCTCGAAAACGCTATCCTACGGCCTCAACAAGTTGTTAAAAGCCTCGAAACCGAACAGAAAACCCCTACCACGTGTTTCTATAACCGTCTCCACCTGTAGCTAGCTGCGGTTTTTGTTTTCCCCCTGCCGTACCTGTCTTGAAATTTCCCTCGGACCTTTCCATTGCTTCGTCTTTTGCTCGTCCCTCTCTTCTAGTGTCCTTCTCGCTTAAACTCGCCCTCCGAGTCTTCGTGTCCGCATAACCCATATTGTGACCCCCATGTTTGATCGCCGTACCATTCTTGATTACCGTACACTAGCCCCATCCAATTCTTGCACCTCGTATATCATCATGGACCCCCAGTCCCCCCGCCTTTCAAAAGGCGCCCAATCCAGCCTCCCGACTCGCCGTTTTCCGCAGGTTCCCCACGCAAAAGAATCAATGTGGCGGAAGTTGTTCTGCCGAAAGGAAACAAGCTGATAGTTCATGGTGCCTATGCGGCGGACGACAGCACGCATGATCCGGTCAAGTTGATCAAGGCCTCGATCAACCGGCTCAAGAGTGGTCCTGTACTGGCTACCATCCCCGTCGTCACCATCCCTTTCTCCGACCGTTTTCCGAATCAGGTGACAGCATATGTGGGCCTACATCCGTCCCTCAACTCCCCCGACCCCGACGATGAGCCACGCTGCGACCTCCTCGATGTCTGGAAGAAGGCGCTACAGGACGCCAACCCAACGTGGGAAGTGGCGTGGGCTCCCGCCACGGAGGGCACTGACAAGAGAATGTGGACCCGATACCCGACGTTCGTGCCAGACCTCGCGAGGAAGCTGGACCGCGAGCCGACAAAAGACGAGACTGTCAAGTGCCTGCTGGACATCCTCAAGGCTAACAAAATTGCAGTAGAGCGCGCCTTCGCGTTGGGAACAAATGGAGCGGCAGCCATCCTCATACACCCCCGCCAAGCCGACACCATCCTGCGTCAACGCTCTGTCAACTCGCACAGCTTCCTCCCAGACAAACTGCAGGTCGATCACGTTAGACAAATCGAAATAGAGCAACCCTTCGAGCTCGTCGTGGCAGGCCTCAGCGCGTACGAACAACTCGATCAACTCATAATAGGATACCTCTCGGAGTTTGTGGATGAAGGAGGAGACTTACTGGCAGGATGGAGAAGCCCAGAAGGACACCGAGACTTGCTCGTGTTCCATATGGCGACGTGGACCGCTGCGAAACACATACTGAACGACCATAAAAACTTCCAGGAGACCTTCTCCAAATACCAGCTCACACCACCCGAGCTCGTCTTTAGCATGAACGACGGCGCGGTCCCATGGAAGGTCACCAACACCGTGGTGGAGGAGGCGGGCAAGATCGGCACGCAGATCGACAAACTTACGCACCGCTTCGACAAGGTCGAGCGCGACGTGGGAGTACGGCTCGACGCGACACACGCCATCGTCGCCGACGTCCAGAAGTCGACGGGATACCTCACCGATCAGGTCGCCAACCTCGCCACCACCCAGCAGCACACAAATCTCGCCCTCATCTCGATGCAGAGGGAAGTCGCCCTGACTAGGCAACGCGCACCTCTTGAAGTGGCGGAGAGTTCACTAAGGATGCTCGTTATGCTGGGAGGGATGGAAGAGGAGAAAAACGAGGTGAGAAAGAACATAGAGACACTCAAGGCGGAGAAGGCGCGTATAGATGCTCAGATTGACGTGCTACAGGGTTCGACTTTGGCACTACCACCCCCGCCACCACGAGCTCCGGCCCCAATCCCTTGCACACCACCTGGTCTCCCCGCCACACCTACCAACTCGCAGTCGGTGCAACACGGTACATCGTCACGCCAACCCTCACCATTGTCGCCTACGGATCCTGTCAACTCGTCACCACGAACGCCGACTCAACACGACACAGAAGGGGAGAAGGCACACAAACACCGCCGGCTCTCCAACGAGGCTGATGGCGACATCACAGAGGAGAAGGAGGTCAGCGAGTTCGCGCAGCCAGAGCAGGACACAAGTATGGATGATGCGCCGGCCATGGTACGTCACTATAGGTTGTCACATCCACCACATCTCATGGCGGCTCATATCGATACTCCAGTCGATATTGTGATGCCAAAACTGGTGCATCGGTACACCCGAGGTCCTGACGGGACGAGGGGTTTCCATCCAAGGAGAATGCTGAATGTTAACGGGAGTGTTGATACGGGCCGCCACCCTTTTTCTTGTAGTCCGGCCCTGCGTCAGAATGTACAGCCTAATACGGCAACACTGTTTCTTCCTGGACTGATATTAGTCTGCTTCTCGCTGATTCAAGCTGCGCACGCGGCGATGCTGCAATCGGCGTTCTCAATGTTCTTGCTGAATGCTAATGGACTAGTACATTCAAACAAGATGGCGCACATCAGCACAGCCATAAATGCGCGAAGACCCCACGCCTTCATTCTGAATGAGAGCAAGACGAATTCAAAGACCGCAAAGAACTTACCGAACAGCGACTACGAGATTCTCGAAGAGGAGGGTGTCAAGACGACCAATCACCATCTGTACAAATGGGGTGTCGTACTGGGAATCAGAAAAGATGTGCAGATCGTACAGAGACTGATGAACCTTGATGTAACACTAAAAGGATGTCACAGTCAAGACCTTAAGCGTCCACTCTCGGTAAGATGAGAGGGATTGGGTGGTGCTCGTGGTAGATCTCGAAAGATGATGGAATAAAAGGTTAACTACGACAGCGCAAAAGCTACTCTACTTATACTGTCTAGGGAACCGTGTGAACTAATCTATATATACTACTACTACCCTTAACCGCATGTTCTTAAGGTCCTTGCTGTGTCCTCATGTCCTATCGTCATCTCTGACATCATCGTGACGTCATTTCATCGTCATCCCTTCCGTCGGGCCGGTCTTAGTCATAGCCTCTTTGTCATCTGGCGCTTAGATCTCGGGCGCTTAGATAGGCGTTGGAACGATAGATCTTATCTAATCGTGACAAAGGATGTGTTATCGCCGCAGACGTAGCGCTTCAAACGACGAATGGAAAAGCATACCACCACCGCATCTTCGCCGTATACGCGCCGTGGGACCCAGGGACAAACAAGACAAGAGACTTCTGGCCGGCGTTGACGAAACTCATGCAAAACACAAGGACATCATGGTCCCTCGGCGGCAATCTTAACACAACAGTGACGGCAGCAGAAAGAGCTTCAGGAGGAGCTGACGCAAGAGATAAGTATCTCGCCTTTCTGGACGCGGTAAATGGTCACGACCTGTGGACAGCCTGCCCCGAGCGGAATTGTTACTATGACTGGATGTCGAGCGGACAAGATGCGGAGAAGAACGGTGGAAGTATAATCGATCACTTTGTTACCTCGAAGGCCACATTGATCGACTCCCACATCTATGTCACAAACGGTGGAAAGGACTTTGTCCCCAACACAAATCATCGAGCAGTGATCGCTAGTGTCATACACAGACCGCCCAAAGGAGGAAATACTACCTTCTCGAATAATCCAGTTACGTTGTCGAAGCCGCGTATAAAGTACCCCTCAAAGCTAGAGTCCCACAGGCACAAAACTTTCCGCAATCTTTTCGATGAGAGCGCCAGAGCGGAAGGCCTGTACGACATTTGCGTAAACGATGAAGAGAGCTTCGACAAGCTGTACAAGGGCATTGGGAGAGTAATCACTGCGAGCACCGAGGAAGCTTACGGCAGGGTTACTCGATTCAAACGACGCGATGAAACAGTTACCAGCCCCGAGATACAATGAGCCCTCGCAAGAGTACGGGCGTACGGGGGAGCGATTCGTGTACTGCGTGGAGACATAGGTTTCGACCCGTCTCAGGAATCCCTACGCACGTCGCAAGCCATCAACCGGTGCTACGCTGAGGCAAAAGGTGATGTGACACTCTCGGCTTTTGCGAACAAGCTCAAGCATGAAGCGTACAAGGCTCTATTCGCCGTGCAAGCGGAGGAAGTCAAGGCTCGAGCGGCGTACCGTGACAAATCACAAATCATGGCAGCTCTTTGTGGTGGCTCGACCAAGCGACTGGTTGCGACGGCTGAATTCATCCCATGCCCACAGTGGTGAACGCGCTGGACTCCGACGTACTCATAGGTGATCCGGATGGTGTGAAGGACAACGCGCAAGTACTGGGCGAATCTATATGACCACACCCCGCCACCCAACATGCCGAAACCGTGGCTAACCACAAAATCGGTACTCGATGCCCGGGAGAGAGTGGAAGCTGAACCCTTTATATGGCCGTGGCCGGCTCAGATGAAAGATTTACGCGCGCTGTTATGCAAAGGGAACGCGCGACCGGCTCCGGGGCCAGACGAATGGGAAAAGTGGGTTGTTAAAAACCTGTCTGATCAGTCACTGGCTCTCATTCTTCAGCTTGTGAACTATATCGTTATAAACTCGACATTCCCTGGGGATATCAAGGACACCACTCTCGCGATGTTCCACAAGTGTGGCTTACGAACGGACCTGTCGAACTGGTGCGGCATCTTCCTCTCCAACTTCATCGCCAACTGTCCCATCACCTGGCTCAACTCGCTGTTGACCCCATACATCTCAAAACTTCGCATTCTCCCTGACACGCAGGTCGCGATGCAACAAGACGTACAAACAAGGGACCTGATGAGCTATCTCGCGGGGATAAAGTGCTGGGCGGTAAGACAGAAGGTGCTGTTCTTTGCGGTCAAGAGAGACCAGAAGAAGGGATTCGACTATCTATCGCCCGTGGGCTTACATGATGCCGCCTGCGTTTACGGCTTCCCCCAGCAGATTATTGACATAGATATAGCATCCCAGACTGATGTCAGGTGTTTTATTTGGATGGCGCATGGAATCACAGAACCGATCACAATCTCTGGGGTCAACAAGCAGGGCGGACCAATGTTGCCGCTCAAGTCCACCTTGACCACGAGCCTTGGTCATCACTATCTCAATGACTTACTCGCGAACGACCCGGATGCGCTCATTTTAACGACGGCATCTTTCAAGAAGGCGGATCCGCACCTACCGGATGACCGCCTCAAGCTCCATGTAGCCATGACTGAAGCTACGGATGACTCTTACATCTTTGCCAAGAGCTTACCATCCCTTCGCAGAAACACCCTGGAGATGGAACGTTTCCAATTTGCGTATGGATGGTTAACTCAATGGATGAAGACCATGGCGTACACAATACAAGCGAGCGGAAATCTACCAGCCAAGATCACATTCGACTCGGTGACGGATCAGAGGGGAGTCGATCCCATGATTGTCACCCAACATGAGGTACCGCTGATTAGGGATGAACTAGATTTCCTACGAGCCAAGGTAGACAATCCTACGGCACGGTACGAAGAGCTCAAGGCCTTCATCAATGCGTTCAGTTTCCCGAAGTTCGTCACAAGAAGTCCGATAACGTTACTCCGAAAAATTACGTCGCAATGCATTATATCTCGATGCAGAGCACTACTATTGTTACAGCCCATCAAACAATCAGACACCGAAGAGCTCAACAGGAAGATAATGAGGAAAGTTCACGACAAGTTGGGGATGCCTTTCACACCCAATACGAAGATACTCAACTTGCCTCTGAAATTCCATGGCCTCGAATTCCCGTCGATTGCAAGAATCAATGCGGGCATAGCCATTGATGGACTCGCACGGGATCTAAATCATCACATCCCTGTGTATCACACCATGGCGCGCATTACGATGGCGGATTGGACGTGTATGATCAACAACTGGATCGACCCGATCGATGAAATGGGACTGCGTACTGACTTCAGCCACTACCCGAGCAAGATACCGTATGGGTGGATCGTCACGCAGAAGGTCATGGGCAGCGTAACACCAAGGCTGTCGCTCCGGATAACAGAACGGGCGGAAATCTTGCGAGGTGAAGTTTCGCTTTCACATTGTGCGGCGATACATGATCATCATGTACCTCAGACCCTGGGAACGCGCCGACTGCTAGACGGCAATAATCTGCGGTCGCTGCGTGGCAAAGGTGTGCGCACTGTTAATGATGTAGGCGGCTGGATCACTACGACGAGAGCAACGGGACACGCCTTCTGGGCGCACGGGCAGCCACTCAATGGCAACTGGACAGTAGCGGCAAGAACTAGTTGGACAAACACAGTCACCCTGTTAAGTCATCTACCTATCTCTTGGCTGTACAATGGTGCTGACGAGCTTCTAATAGAACGGGAAGAACGACGATCAAAAGCTGAGAACACACTACAACAATTGGCAAACTCTGCACGTCTGGCCCCATCACCCACGGCGGCTGGTAGACAGATTTGGGGAACAGACGGCTCGATGATACCGGCAAGCGCTGGACTTCTACAACGGAAATCTGTCACGGCAGCCATAACAGGACCTGTGACGCTAGTTCTTCAGGTCGACGGCCGAAACATCGCAGCGACACAAGGGGAGCTGATCGGACTGATGGCTGGGGTCCTTTTCGCAGACTTGATGACGCCGAATCCAAGGATATACACCAACTATCTCAATGTCGTGAACATGATCGAGGACAGCAGATCAATGGTCAACCAAGATGCCAAGTTGCGCCGCATGAACGCAAGGTCCTACTATCGATGGATAATCTCATTGGTAAAGAACAAGAACGTGATCGTCGAATATACGAAAGGCCACTTCGATGAGCTGTCAATCCCATCACTGATGAACTGCGAGGCTGATCATTATGCGTCCTTATCTCAAAGGCACATTCAAAGGATCCCAAAGGCACCGGTACCAACATTTTTCATGGACGCATACACTTTCTACACAGAGTGTGACGGATGGATCGAATCAAACATACGCCATCTAGTCGACATGATAATGACACAGAACACGGCAGACAGCCTCGCCACAGGACACCACCAGCGCATGACGACGTCAGTATATGAGCATCGGCCACCACCCGACTTTCCATACACGCGCGCATTCTCGGCGTATTCCGCGACGATCCAGTTATACGCATGGTCGGGACAGCCCGCTGTGGTGGACACGTTGAAACAGAGGAAGAAGATCGACGACGATGGATGTAGATTTGGATGCGACATTTTCCTCGACCGCCAAACTTGGTGAATACTTCACCAAGCTTCCCGCCTGCAAAGCCGATGGCACAAACTGGGTCTTTTTCCGCGATCGCTTCCTGTTTGCGCTGGACACAGCGGGTCTTAGCGATCACTTCGACCCCATCGCTGCTGCACCGGTGGCCCCGAACATCGTTGATACTACGGCATCGACAGCAGCAGAAGTTAAAGCCAACGACAGTTACTTGGCCCGACGGTGGATCTGGAAGTCGGAGCAGGCCATCATCAAGCGGGGCCTGGCTTCGGTCATCCCAGATGCGCTTTTCTTGAAGGTCAAGGGGGCGGATACGGCGAAGGAGATGTGGGAGAAGGTGAAAGATGAATATGAGAAGAAATCTAAAATGGTCACAGTCGATCTGCGGCAGAAGCTTCAGGATGAGCGATGCGCAGACGGCGGAGACGTGAAGGGACATCTCGATAAGTTACAGATGATAAGGGTGGACTTGATAGCAATGAGTGCCGACCCAGGAGATGAAAACTTCGTTGCAATCGTACTCGGTTCCCTCCCCTCATCCTACGAAACATACCTATCGGCACTCACGGGCGCCGCCACGCTTCTTGGCAAGACACTCGATCCCGACACTGTCCTACAGGGCATCAGCGACGAAGCCGACCGTAAATCGGCCAGGCTCACAGAAAAGGGCGGGAAAGAGGCCGTGTTCTACGGGAATGGCGGCAAGTTCAAGTCGAAGAAGATGATGGAATGCTATAATTGCCACAAGAAGGGGCATATGGCAAAAGATTGTTGGGCGAAAGGAGGAGGGAAGGAAGGTCAATCACCTCACAAGAAGGGATATGGCCGAGAAAATACCGCCAAGGCGGACAAAGACTTGGATGCTGCGTGGATGGCAGCATCATTCGAGCCGGAGGAATATATTGAGTTTGATGAACTGGACGAGGAGGAGTCGGACGATGAATATACGGACCTACCACCATTACAGGACGCGCCGGACAGCGACGATGAAGCTGACGACATTGAAAAGGATGAGAAAAATGATGAGCACTCGGCGAAGACATCACTCACCTCGGAAGCCGTATTCACCGCCGCCACTCCCGAAGATGGGCTCGAAATCTACGATTCAGGCGCCTCAGTTCACATGACCCCCTCACGGCATCGTTTAACGAATTATCGGGCTATTAAGCCACGAGGAATCATCGCAGCAAATAATCAGAGGCTCAATGCTGTTGGAATGGGGGATATGCATGTTGAAGTGCCAAATGGGGCGAACAGGTCAACAAGAGTCCTCGCGAAGGACGTCTTGTACGTACCAAATCTCGGTCCCACCCTCATATCCATCGGTCGCATCGCGCAAGCCGGCTGCGCAGTCCAATTCCGCCACCAAGAGTGCCGCATATTCGATCGGAAACATCAACAAATCGGCGCCATCCCGCTCGTTCACACTGCCGGCACACACCGTGGGCGCAGGTACGTGGCAGAGTGCGCACACTTGCCACGGCCGCAGCCTGGCCGCAGCCTGACAGATGTCGTTTTACCGCAGTAGTCGGCCCGGAGTCCTTGCCCGGAACTTTCCCCGGTCACTGCCGCGCTCTGCCGCGGCAACTTCGATCGTTCAATTTGACTTATTTCGTCGCTTTTTTCCCACCTGCGTGGTATTCATCGACTCATCAGCAGATGTGTGATTAGACTACAGCTACAGATAAAGGCGATGAATAGCGATGAATACACTGCTCGCACTTTGCTTCCCCCATCTCCCTGCCACCGGCATGGGGGTCAAGGTTATCTGCACCTGCCCTCAGTGCATAACGAAGTGGGTTCTCGTGGATGGCCAGCGAATCCAGGGACACAAAGTCAGTCAGAACCTTCGTCGACGACATGAAATCTCCGCCACTGTGCAACGATCTGCAGAGTTCCCCACACCAACCCCTGCAAATGTCAGGCCATTTTCCACCGATGATGATGATGAGGGTTATGACCTTGGTAAATTGGGGAAACCCCAGAGTATGTGGATTACCCCCCGTGTATTATTATACATTAGGCTAATGGAACACTAGATATCACCATCGACAATTCTCTGCTCATTCAATTATGCTCTGCCTTGGTGGTCTGGCTAAATCTGAAGGCCGGTCTGAGCCGAGAGACTGCAAACACCATTCTACAAGCCCTCCAACTCCTCTTGTCTACTGCGTTGTTTCTTGTACAGGTTCAGCTTACCGCCCATGGGGTTCCCATCCAACTCCCAGAACTGCGAATTCCTCGGGATATTCGGACAGCCTACCGGAACTTTACTAGGGAGCCAGAGATTCTTCGAACTGCTTGTTGCCCAAAGTGTTACACACTTTACCCCTCTCTGGCATCCATGCCTGAGCGTTGCACAGCAAAAATCTCAAAGAAGTCAAAGATTAGCTGCAAGGCTGAACTCTGGCGTACACAGCGCTTTGGCAAGGAGTATAAACGTGTTCCAAAAAGCACCTTCAATACCCAGAAATTTGGACCATGGCTGGAGTGGTTTCTCTCGCGGAAGTCCATCGATGATTACTTGGCCAAAGCCTTTCAGCGACCCGCCCCAGCACATGGAGAGGAGATGTCTGATCTTCAGGACAGCCCTCGATACCAAAATCTCAGGAGTGAGGGCAAGGACAAATACAACCTCGTTTTTGGCCTTTATATCGATTGGTTTAACCCTCGAGGGAACAGGATGGCAGGTATGTCTTGGTGTGCTCAGCTCTCACTCCTCACTCATTTCATGCACAGGAAAACAAGTTTCGTGTGGCACAATTGTGCTCTACTGTCTAAATCTTCCGCCGGAGGTCCGCTACCTGCCGGAAAATGTGTTCATTGTGGGATTGACTCCATCCCCGAACAAACCTACTGCGCGGTCACTCTTGCATCTGCTTGACCCTCTGATGAAGACGATTCTTCTATATGACTTGCCAGGCCAGAACATACCCACATATTCACACCCAGAAGGGGTGGATGTTGCTGCTCGTATTGTCCCTCTCGTGGCAGATCTTCCGGCCGCTAGGGAGACCGGTGGATTCCTTGGCCATGCTGCGAACATGTTCTGCTCTTTCTGTCTCCTTACAAAGGATGATCGGCACAGAGCTGACTACTGGACATGGCCAGGGCGAGTGGCCGCAGTTGTGATCAAGCAGGCCAAAAAATGGTTTAAACTGCCCACAAAGAAGCAAAGAATTGCTGAACAGCAAAAAACTGGTGTTCGATGGTGCTCTCTCCACTTCCTGCCTTATCGGGATCCTGTGAATGACACGATACTTGGCTTCATGCATAACTGGCTTGAAGGTGTCCTTGAACATCAGCTCCGCGTACTCTGGGGTATCGGACGGGATGCCCAGCGGACTAGAACTTTGGCGGAACTTGACGAAGATGACGATGACCTATGGACAGACGATGAGATATCTGATGCAGGAGGGGATGCTGAAGCCTGGGATGTTCTCGATGATGAAGAGAACTTTGATGCTGATGAGTGGGCTGAATGGCGGGATAAATATTTTCGGGATACACGGGCTGCCTCTGACAAGGATGACGAGGACGAGGATGAGTCAACACCGAGAGGAACTCCTGCACCAGCTCAAGATGATCCTATGGATGGAACTGGATCTGCAGCCACTCCAGTGCCAGGATCTGTTTTATCCGAGGAAGGCGGCGATGACGATGACGACAATGAGTTTGAGGATGTTGCAGTTCGTGGGACTTGGAAATTTGGCAAAGAACAACTGGAGATGATCCGCTGCTGTATTCGAGAAGTCTCGCTTCCGACCTGGGTCTCTCGCCCACCCGGAAATCTTGGTGAAAAGAAACACGGAAAGCTGAAAGCCGAAGAACTCCTGACACTATTCTCTGTCATTTTCCCGTTGGTCCTCCCGGAACTGACCTTGGATGAAGATCCCGCTCGCCAGCAGGCCATGTTGAAAAGTTTTTTCGATGTTGTCGGTGCAACAAATATCCTGGCATCTTTCAAGACCTCGGACTCTGCGGCGGATAAATTCCTTGACTATTATTATGACTATTTTTCCTTGATTCAACATCTCTTTCCTGACGTCAATACGGTGCCAAACCACCACTATGCTTTCCACAACTCGGATATCATGAAAAACTGGGGACCTCTTGCTAGTCAAAATGAGTTCATGGGGGAGCGTATCAATGGATGGCTTCAAAAGATTAAGACAAATGATCATATTTGTGAGTCCCACTTCTCAAATCCCAATGTCGATGTTAAAACCACTTATAGATGACATGGACTACACCATGTTGCAGCAGATGTCCCGCTTGGGCCGTGTGCTCGCGCGGCAGCATGACCAAGACAATGGGGATGAAATGCAGGCACTTGACAACATTCTCAGCCCTCTCAAAAAGAACACTGAGAAAGTTAAAATTCTGGACGAGGCTGAGTTGGCCAAATTTCTGTCGAAGAAAAACCGTGAAATATCGACACATACCTATAACCTTCTCCTCCAGTACTTCGCTTCCATCGGGGAGCACAAGCTCAGCTTCTTCGGGGCCCAAGATGCTGCTGGGAACACAACCCTACCGGATGTGGCACACCGCTCCATGATTCTCCCACCTAGGGCGAAGCGATGCAGGAAACTGTATATCGACAAAAGATCTTACAGCACATACACATCCCACCAGGGCAACAGCTTGATCCAATTTTTCCAACCCGGGACCGAGCGCACCGCAGATGAGACCTTCACAGGTGCTATTGATACCATCCTCAAAATTCCCCTTGATAATATGCTTCGAACACTCATCCTTGTTCGCAAACACAAGCTTGTCACTATGCCAACCCCCCACTCGGATCACCCGGAATTAATGACTTCAGTGGTCTACATGGATCCCGAGCCCGGGCAGATTGTTATTGAGCCGAGACATGTTATTACCCACCTCAGTGCTTGGAAGAGGGGACCAGATGTTTACAATACCAACAAACCGGTTATGATTGTCTGCTGGGCACTCAATCGTGGCCGGAGATAAATAGCTGGGACCTCTTGTACTTTCGTTGTATATTATATTGTTATTCCATTCCGTTTAGTTGAATTACCAGAAGAAAAATTGGTCGTAAATTACCGACTCTCTGATACCTGGCCGAGTTTCTTCTGCAGCCCTAACCCAGATCTTAGGAAACATGAATGGTGCATAAACCATTCCGGGACAGGTTTTCTCACTTTAGAGTGATTTAACACCTTTCTAACTTTAGTTTCTACAGTTTCAAATTTCTTAGCCAGACATCCCCCACTCAGAATAAAGATCACGGTCATGTGACATGACCGTAGATTGACCGGCCACAGGGGCCAGCCTGCAAGGAATCCGGCACAATTTTTTCTAGTCTGGAAATGTTCATTAGAACAGTACCTTCATTTGCCACAACTCAGAATTTCTTAGCTAGTCAGCCCCCAGGAGTGAGGAAGGCACCAAATGTTTGCCCTTATCTATTTTTCAAAATGATAATCCAGATCTTCCTGGCCGTTAATATGTGAAGGCTGATTGTGGTTGGTCGGACAGGGCCGAGATGCCGAAATTTGTTCCCATGGTTGCACTTGTGAAAAGTCAACTGTTGGAGCCTTAGCACGAACCTTGGTTAAACTCGGACCCAACGCCCAAGCAAGGAAGTGCCAGCACCTCTAATTTTACCAGAACATGAAGTACAGAGGAAACCCGAAAAAACACCGACTCAAACGTCCTCGCCGTTCAACTCCTTGTCAACCTCCATCTCTGAAACGTCCGTGTCCGCCAAATCAATCTCAGACTCCTCCTCGTCGTCATCACCACCAGCATCCGAATCAGACAGCTCCGCCATTTCCGCGGCTGAGGGAATGTTATAAAGTGCTCGCACCTCATTCCCATACGCCTTCATAAACTCCAGTTTACCCATTTTCTTCCATTCCGAGTGAGCTGTGTTGAAGGCGTACTCAGCCAGCGGGAAGGCAACACCAGTGTCGACATATCTCGCCCGCTCCTTCACTGTGAGCTCGTTGTAAAACTCGGGAGTGAAGAAGTCAATCGGGACTCTGGGCGGCAAGATGAGACCCATTTCAGAGGCGTCCCGGAGTGGGTTGTTGCGTATGCGGGGTTTAGGTTTGCTGGAAAAATGTTATCAGACGTCAAATAGCCAGTTCAATGTAACACACGTCTGTCCAGGCTTCACATTGCGCAGCCTATACTCCTCAGACTTGACATCGATATAGTTGACGAAGAATTCGGCCACAATCGGGTTGCGTCCGGGCTTTGCGCGCACGACGGAGACCTTTGAGCCATGCTCGTCGTCGGAGTGAACCTCCTTGACGTAGGCCATGCGCTGCACGGGCTTTCGCAAGTTGAGTCTGCTCACTGTCTTGAATCGAGTGGTGCATACCTGAAAATGAAATAGTAAGCGGGGATGGGAAAGATAAGGAAAGACGTACACGGGATCGGCCTTTGAAGGCAACAGAGTGCTCGACCGACTGACTGAGGCTTCCCGGCTGACGCCTCTCCTTTCTTGTCTTGGGTGCGAGGGTGCCATAGACATAATTATCGTAGATGTCGCACAGGAGGTTGTGGTCCTGGGCGATGTTGTTGTCGACATTCAACCCGGAGAGACCGAGCGTTCCAGACATGTACTGGAATGCGGCGACCGCTACGCTGCGATGGAGCTCGTTGTACTTGGATAGGAGTGGGCCATCAATATCCGGACAGAAGCCCTTGAGGCCGGCCTTCTGGACCATGGTAAAGGCGCAAGCAAGATGTGCTTCAGAGATGCGCGCAATATCGTTCGCAATCGGACCAGGAGTCGCTTCAGCAGTTTTCTTGAGCTGCGAGGCTTTGACAAGGGCCTCCGTAACGGCGGTTCTCGATTCGTCGACAAGGTTTCGCATGTGCGCACGCTGGTCTTGTACTTTGTCGAAGCGCTTGTCGTAGTGTTGGCGGGCCTCAATGGCGGAGGGGAGAATGTCGTTCTGGGTAATCATGCCGCAAAACGCGCGAATAACGCGCTGGAATGCCCTCTGAACCCGTGGAATCAGCTCACTGTATAATGTCGGCACACAAAACACACACCTGCGTCGCTTTCGCCTCGGGCGGTACCTCCTTCGAGCGAATTCCCAGTGTATTACGCACTCGCTTCTTCTTGGGTGGAGCCCCAGCCTCATCTTCCTCGTCGTCGGCATCCCCAGCCGCAGGCCCCTCCTCTCCCGGCGGAACGTCTCCCGGCTGCGCTGGACCGTTGTCTGCAGTCGCCCCCGCACCTGCAGCTGAGCCGGAGGCACCCCCGGACGAGGCTGAAGCGCCCCCGGCCTCCGTCCCCGTACGCCGCTTCTTCTGGGAGGGACCGGCGCTCGTGTCGGCCTCGGGGGCGTTCGTGCTCCCTCGTTTGCTGCCAGGAGCTGGTCCCTTCGTGAAGCGTGCCTTTGGCTTAGCGGATTTCTTCCTGGCCTTCCCCTTGTCATTCCCCTTAGCTTTCCCTTTGTCGCCAGCCATAGTTAGAGGATTTGAAAACGATTCAGACGGGGGGGCAGATGAAAGAGAAAGCAAAATTAGGACATCAGTGATTGATCGCCTCGAGGACGCGCGGACACGTGGGCGTGAGGAGATGGCAAGACTTAGACAGCGGCGAGACAAGAACTGAGTGCCCAGGGATATTCAGAAGGATTTGTTTGAGACATCTTTTAATTCAAGTTGTGGAGTGGCTAAGTGGGAGAGGGAAACAAGGAAGAAAGATGGGAAACCTAAAGGAAACTTTGATGTTGCTTCGACGGTGGTTAATTGCCGTCCAGAGCTCGGCCCGTGATCCCGATCTCTGACACCAAGTGTCAGACCGCGGCCGTGGCAAGTGTCCGTGCTCTGCCGCGTACCCGCACCCACGGTACGTGCCCGCAGTGTCATGGACTCTATACCGTTTGGGTTCAGAATTCACCGCCTCCAAATGCAAATGTCGCCTCCGACGCACCTCTACTCGTGACTCCCGAGGAGCTGCATCGTTTGATGGGGCACCTCCCCATCGACGCGGCGAAGAAGCTGGTTCAAAATCAGTTGGTGGAAGGAATCGAGCTCGATGAAAATGTGTTTACCTCCACGGAGGAATGCAAGTCATGCCTGTATGGCAGGATGACCCGCAAGCCTATTTCAAAGGCTAGGGAACGCGAGGCAACCGGAAACGTCGGTGATGAAGTACATACCGATGTTTGGGGACCCGCCACCATCGAGACACCACAACACAAGAGATACTACGTGTCGTTCACGGACGAGGCGTCTCGGTACACGGTGGCGATGCTGCTCCATACAAAGGACGAGACATTGCAATCTTTCAAAGACTGGGACACACGCTGGGAAAAGGAACACGGGATCAAGATCAAGATCCTGCATTCAGATAATGGTGGTGAATATAAAAGCCACGCATTCAACAGCTACCTTGCAAGTAAGGGAATCAAGCGCCGCTTGACGGTTCACGACACCCCTGAGCACAACGGAGTCGCTGAGAGACTCAATCGTACGCTCCTCGAGAAAGTGCGTGCAATGTTACATGCTGCCGACTTGCCGAGGAATTTATGGGGGGAAGCGTTCAAGCACGCTATCTGGTTGAAGAACAGGACATCGACGAAAGCGCTACAAGGCCGCACGCCCTACGAGGTGTTCCACAAGAGGAAGCCCGACTTGCGCAATATCCACGAATGGGGTTGCGAAGTCGCAGTTCATATCGAGGACAACGGCAAGCTTGATGGACGAGCTCGGGAGGGCAGGTGGCTTGGTTACGACCAAGAGAGCATTGACGGACATCGGATATACTACCCCGACAAACGGTCCATTCGTGTGGAACGAAGTGTAAAATTCATGGAGGCAAAATGGAGTGGCGGGATACATAGAGTCCTGAATGAGGGGGAGAACTCGGAAATTAGGGCCAAGGAAAATTCAGAGAGCATCCAGGACACACCTGATATAACTCCGCAGCCCGCATCGACCGCTCCCCATGCACCAACTCCACCTTCTCCACTCACCACACCTCCATCTACCCCACCAAGGAATTCCGAAGCAACACCAATTGCTTCACGCGACATTTCAAGCGCAATTGACCCGAGGAACATCGTAGAAGGGACTCGGACGTGACACGCCACTCACCTTGCAAGCATTAAGGATGATGACTCGGGACTATATAATGTTGGGCTGGAGTATGCCTTCGTGGGCATGGGAGATTTCTCAGACTCACCTACGGTTGAGGAGGCCATGGATCGAGAGGATTGGCCGCTTTTCAAAGCGGCAATGGATGCAGAGATGGACGCGATGGAGCGGACAGGCACCTTCGGAGATGGGCCTGTGCCACGTCCAATCGGCCGAAATGTTGTCGGATCGAAGTGGGCGCTCCGGATCAAGCGCAAGGCGGACGGAGAAATTGACAAGTACAAGGCACACCTCGTCGCTCGAGGCTTTACCCAAGTACAAGGCATCGATTATTTCGAGACGTTCTCACCAACCGCCAAACCTATCCCGCTTCATCGATAATCCGGGACCGCCACACTGGAACGCTGGAAAGCGTGTCCTCCAGTACTTGAAGGGAACCCGCAATTTTGCACTCGTCTATGGTGCATCTGACTCCACGCTTGGCCTCAATATTTTTGCAGACGCCGACGGGATGTCAATCGAGAACCGAAAAGCCGTCTCTGGCTACGCGTTCATTCTGAATGGGGCCGCGGTTTCTTGGTCGTCCAAACAGCAGGAGATTGTCTCCTTATCTACCACTGAAGCCGAATACGTCGCCATCACGTACACCGCCAAGGAGGCCATCTGGTTCCGCTACTTCATGGCCGAACTCTTCGGTCCTATCACCTTCCCCTTCATCATCTACAACGACAACCAGTCGGCTATCGCTCTTGCGCACGCCGAACTTGGCCAGTTCCATGCTCGCACCAAACACATCGACATCCGGTATCATTTCATTCATGAGAAGATCGAACAGAAATCTCTCAAAGTCATCTATTGTCCAACCACGGAAATGACTGCAGATGTTCTTACCAAGGCTCTCGCCGCCTTCAAGTTCAAACCGCTCGTTCAAGCGCTTGGATTAATTTTGGCTTGAGGGGGAGTGTTGGAATGCGCACAGCAAGCCGAGTTGAAACACTACAACAAGGCTGAAACGCTGTGGCGCTTGAGGGTGTGCAACGGGTTGAAACACGTTACGGTCAGTATGGAAACCCATTGTGTATCTAGGGAACCACGGTTTCAGCTGGACTGAAACCGTAGTAGTTGGTACTTGTTTGTACCATTGTTCTCGAGGTATAAAAGGCCTCTAGACCTCGCCAATAAATTATTGTTTTATTCTTCTCCCCCCCCCCCCCCCCCCCCGCTTCTACACTCTACACCACAAAATTCTACACCGATTCCTTCGATTTAAACTGATGGCTTGTATATTGGAAGCGTCAAAACGACCTAGCCTACTCAGAATTTTGATAGGATCCTTGGGCGTGCTAAGAATCTACGCAAAAGATGTCCTTCTTTGCAAATAATAAGAAATGAAAATTTGTCCATCCGAACATCCTCTTGGCCTAAATAAAAACTCTGAACTGACAGTTCTGTTCTTTTAGCATGTTAAATAATGAAACATCTTCATCTTGGGTCAGGAAAGGTAAGATGTGCTCTGCAGGTCGAAGACAAAACAGAAAGGTGTTTTTGATGTAATCAGCCAGTTGTAGACAACAAGTTTTCTTCATTCCCAAACTTTTCCAGTGGCCTTTATGACTGAAGATAGTCTAGGGACATATACTGTTGAGCCCTAGATATTTTGCTGGTACCCATATGAAGTGTTCGCCGCTTGCAAAGGCTTAAGTCACTGCCGTCACGCGGGGTTACTAATGTCACACAAGAACGAAAATTATTATTCCTGAGTGAACAACGCAATTCTGGGCATGAAAATTGCTGGACGATCGGTTGTAAACTAAGTTCCCGTTTCATTGAGACTATAAAATCAAAATAATTGTGATATAATTATAATAGTTCGGTGTAAAATCTGAAATGCATCAAGCAGGTCAAGAATTGGGTGCAGTGCGCTAACCGTCGGATATTTGTCAGGGCCAGGTACATAGACCTCTATAAGGACATCCAATGAACAAATTACCAAGTGGAACCATGACAATCCGAGTTGAAATGGTTGAGGAAAGTCCCGTTGACCACATCGTCCTTTTTTGGCAGTTTGTAACAAGCCTGAGAATCACCGACTCGCCGGTGCGGAGACAGGCTTGCTCCGAACCTACCACGAAACATGTTTCCGTTCGTTCTCCCCGACCACTTCCTATTTTACCAAGGTTTAAATTGATATTTCCTACTACAATAACCACACATGTTCTGTCAGCAACTTAGATTAATTGCACCCTTCCATCAACTCCAATAGAACAATCCAAACAATTCATGTATGTACATCTCAAGTGAGCGGAAAATTGCATGTATCAAGCCCACCCTTGGGCACACTTTGTATTGGGACGTAAGCCACCCCTTCCATCACAATTTCTGCTCCCACAATCTCCACATGGATTTCTGCATAGAGACTTTTTGCTAGACCCTGGGCAGCCATTTTGCCTACATTTGAAGCATGGAAGCTTCGGCCATTTAGCTTTCTCTTGATCTGCAATAAAAAATGTATCGGATGTTGAAGCTCGTTTCTTGTATCGGTGATTGGCAATGCTGCCGGAAATTGGTGATCAGAAACCTGCCAGTGGTCTTGCCGGATTTGAAAAGTTCCCCCTATTTCTTGTCACATAGTTCTCAAAAGCTCTATCTGGGAATCAGTTTACATATTTCTTAATTGATATAAAACACATTATGACTATGTTTAAATATCCAGCTGAGAAATAATCTACCATTCATACCTGATTCATCCCCTCCTACAATTCTAGCTCTCTACAGATAGTACTATATTCAAACTCTTGTCGGATTAGGTGTAATTTAGATTTCGAAACTAAATGACCATAGCCGATTTTTTATTACTATCCATTTGGGCTGCACAGAGCAAGAGGCGCTCGATCTCTGGATCATGGAATAATTCCCACGACCCTCCCCTCCCCCAAAAAAGGCAGGTATGTGTCAGCGGCATCAATTCGGCCATCACCACTGACAAGCACTTCCAGTTAACTGCAGCATTTTTGAGCACTCATTGGGTGTACAATGTGGATGCCTAGCACATATATTTTGGGCAACACACTGCTCAACATATTTTGGGCAACACACTGCTCAACATATTTTGGGCAACACACTGCTCAACAATCTACTGGCAAAATGAGAGGGAAGTCGCTTCATCAGTGGCTGTGCAGCGCCACCTCGCGTGGCCACATCAAATTCCGCGATCCAGAGATCACTCACCTCTTGGCACAGAGTGGAATCTATGCCCCAAGTATGGCATTTAGGGCATATACAAACAATAAATCAAAAATCTACTACAGTCTTTTTAAATAGGACTATTATGCCATCATATAACTCCACAGAAAGTTGGGCTCAAAGTGGCCTGAGGAAGCAGGGCGAGGCTCTACCACTCTGTGTCAGAGTTTGAAATTTGCGACTTGTGAAATTCTTTGTCTACGTTTGGCGTGTTTGGCACCCCCCCTGGATGCAAACAAGTGCCTGGCAGCCACACTGAGAGATCAAATGACAACAAATTCTTGAAGTTGCCTGTCTGAAGGTAGATTGGTCCTGTGGGAGGTATGAATCTCTCCTTTCTTTCCTTCTTTCTCTTTCCTTTTTTAGTTATTGTTATTTACTATTCAGCACCCACAAACACCATTACCGAGCCGCGCCAGCGCAATATCAGCAGGACCTGATCTGATCAGGCTGGCGGCAAATCATCGGGCCGGGTCCGCGCGGATCCGGCAAGCGACAATTTCCTGATGACTCGTATATACTTGTCATTTGACAGCTCATTTGGACACACTCACACCATGCCTGTCTCATTCCCAGTCGCAACGCACCCGGCCAAATCATACCCATTTCACCACGGCAGGGCTGGCTATACCGCAGAGGAGACCCTTGCTGCCTCCTGCAAGGACCAACACACGGGAGCTGGCGAAATCCTACAATTCTCACTCTCTAGCGATATCGATGGATCGTACGCAGCCCAAACAAACTCCTCGCTGGTGGTGAACTGATGTTTTTTATGCTCTACCTTTGAATTGTCAGTGGTTGTAACTTGAACGCGAAGCTCCCCAACCTCGTCCCCAACGAAAATGGCTTTGTCGCGACTTTGCTGGATGCCTACACCCAAGACCGCGCCTTGGTGATCCGCCCCGACGACGTGTGGCTCGCCATCCTCTGCCAATTCAACTTCTTCGTCACCGCGCGCGCGGAACTCCTGCGCGCGAACTTCGTCGCGCACGAAGGCAAGGACGAGCTCACGATCGTTACTATGCCCGCGACGCGGTACACCGTGGACTTCGGGCACATCGCACGCCAGATGGCAGGCCTCATCGAGAAGAACGTCGTCGATCCTGCCCTGCGCGCGTGGGCCACACCTAATTTCACCACGACCACCCCCAACGACACCACCGTGGGCGCCGTCCTGCTCATGGCGACGCTCAAGAACTACTTCAGCTATGTAATCATCATGATCGGCTGCGGCATCCCGCGCGTCACCCTCGAGGGAGAGCGCTCAGACTGGGTCGATATCCTCGGCCGGCTCGAGAAACTCAAAGAGTATGGCCTTGAGGCCATCGCGTGGTACCACCTCCTTCGCCCCGTGATCTCGCGCTTCGTCGCAGCGTTTGACGCCCCCGCGAGCGCGGAGAACACCGCTTTCTGGCAACGCGTCGCGCATTATATGCCCGGCGGCAGCGGGTTTGGTGATTATTACACCGGGTGGATCTCCGCCTTCACGGCTTTCAGCAAGAAGGGGGAGTGGATGGGGAATGCGCTGAACACGGTACATCCACATCTCCATATATGTTGTTCTAAGTTCTGACCCGGATGCAATGGTTAGACGGCGGCGCCTGCAACCGACCCCGAGACACTCACCACGGCCGAGTTCTGGGAGACGTACGGCGGCTCAGACATGCTCCGGGACAATAAAAAACTTGTGCTCGACGGGACGCCCTACCCTCCACTTTATCGCGGCGCGATCCCACCCGGGTACGGCGAGGTCGACGTCCTGCTCATCGACGACGGCGAGCGCTTCGAGTGCGCGATGGTCGCGGGGTCCGTCGGCACTCGGGTTCTGTCTAGCGGCGACCGCGCGTTGTCTGCACGCGGCGTAGATGATACGGTGCAGCCGGTTGCGGGGTGGTGGTTGTTTGTCAAGGACGAAGAGAAATTGGAGAAGAGGGAGATGGAGAAGAAGGCGGAGTATGCGAAGTGTCCGATGAATTTCTATCGAGTGTGATGAGTTGTGAAAAAATAGTTGGCTGTATTGTTTCTTGTGCTCGATTCAACTTGCTTCAGATCACCTTACCAAAATGATTGCACCGAAGGAGAAGACCAACCAAGCAGCGGGTATCGTGCCCATCCTATAAACCTGTTTCGTTTGCGTTTTGAACGACAATAAGTAAAAATAAAAACAGTAGGGGGTTGTCGCATTCCGGAAAAGGGGAGGCGCGCGGAAACGGGTCCAAATGGTGTACTGTACCGCCCTGTAGTGAAGCAACGGCGGAGCCACCGTGACATTTTTGTTGCTTTTTTCACAGGCAACGGCAATTGTAGTGACCGTGACCGTTGCTTGAAAAGGCAACGATGAATACTAATGAGGATGCCGGGCAGCCAATCGCGAGTAAGAACAACAAGACAGACCGCCGCGTCGCTCCGGCATCGCGCAGCGCAAGACAGGTTGAGAAGAAAAATTTCAGCTCGTGCGGCCGTCCAAGCGAGGAACAGACTCCATGATAGGATGATTTTGCCACAAAGACAGAGCTTTATTCATTCAGCATAAGAAGTCTACATGAGGGGATGTGCAAGTGGTAAAAAGTTCCGCACTGTACTGGCAACTACTAGCAAGTGTTTTATCCAGAGACTTGAAGGGGAGATTGAATGCCGAGTAGAATCATAGGCGAGTGAAGAGCTATCCTGCCTGCGGGAGCCAGCGGTTCGATGAGCAAATGAAATTGATCCCGTTCCCGCGACCATCCCGGCCATAGAACCGGAAATTTGAGAAGAGCAGGGGCATCAGGAAATAATCATTGGATTATTTGAGAAATTATTGACGCGAGAGGACAGAGACAACCCAGAAAGATGCGGCAGAGTTCAGTTGAGGCCAAGTACGCAGCAGCAGACAGAGATTTGGCAGCCTGGCAATTAATGATTTGAAGATGGGCAAAGTGGCAAAAGATTAGCATTCCGCACGACAGCAGGGCCGCTTTTATATGTCAAGGATCTGCCGGGAGGACTACGTGGCCTCACGGCTGGAATAATAGAATCAAACTGCGCCGGAGACGGCAGCAACTGCGATCCGCTGCGTCCTGTCACGAAAGAACTGCACGGAGGTCAGCTGTTCCATCGCAAATGAAAAGGCTGTGGTGTGAAAAGCAGAAAATCAACGATGAAAGGAGTTAAGCCAGAGGAAGAGCAGAGAGAGAAAAACAAAAAGGTGTGGTCCGTAGCCGACCATGGGACCATTCCGTAGTCCAGTGCCAACGAAAAAAGGAAACAAATTCGCTTGAAGCAGGAAAAGTTCGGGAGAAGCACAGGTGAGAGAGATTGCGCAAGCGGACAGCAGGAGACAGAGCCAAGAGCAATCAAGCTATATGGAGAAAGGAACCAACAGGTACAAATTGATGAGCACCGCCGAACGAGCAAAATCTTAAAGAACGGTTAATTAATACCCCTCTGCCTCTGTTTTGACATTTTGGTGTGCCGTTGGCCACTCATAAACACTCCTTCCATCATATTATGAACTTTTGAACTTCCTCTGAGCTTTGAATCCACAAGACCTTCAACTTTGCTTGGCTGTTGGCTAAATTTTGGCTGAATCCAAGAGACTCAAGAGACTCAATTACACCTCTGAGAGTTTAGTTACACTGGGTATGAGTCTCAGTGATGTCTTTCAAAGGCCATAGGAAGCAAATAGTGGGCCTGGCTGAGTGTACAATCCCAATTTGGCCGACCTGAAAAGAATTACTCCCTCATTTTTGACTTTAATCAAAATCCCTCTTGTCAAAAGTTTCCTATCGCCAAACTGAGTATTTCTACAAGAGGGATAAGAAATCTGCTTTTTTTTGAGGGAGAAATATTCGTTGTCACAAATAGGTGGTGAGTAGGTGAAGCACACCATATATAACAGCAGGGGAAATTCAAACTCCGAACATTATGTAATAACCCCCACCACCATACACCGAGGCGCGGTTAACACTAGACTAATTTTCATGCTGATCCTTCACCATCTATTTCCACGTTTCCCTTAGAGCCCCCTCCCCTTCTTCCTGTTGTTCTGACTGTTTCTGGCAAGTACATACATTTGTAACAACTTATTAATCATTGCACATCAGAAGCTTGCTGTTGTCCTCCTTCTCCTGTGTTTCATCCTTCACTTCTTTCCATTGCATGTGAGTTGTGTATTCATCTTCATCTGTTTGTTGGTGCTCATGCTTTTTCTGCAGCCTTGAAGACAGTGGCTTCATCTATGCATAGCACATTTGTATCCCCTGAACCTATAAACTCTTTAAGCCATCAGTGTGTGAATGCATCTTCAGTTGCATCTTTGGATGCATCTTTGGTTGTGTCTTGGCATGTATCTTCAGTTGCTTTGCCTGCATCTTCAGTTGCGCCTCCCTGTCCCCTTTCACCCATGTCTGGTCCCTCTTCCATACCCATACTATCTGGCCCTATGTTCCCCAGCTCTTCATCTGCTGGTACTGCTTTAGAGTCTTTTTTTTTGTGGTTGGATCCCCTGCAAAATGTGTTCACTACCAATGCTTATTGTATATACAGGCATCTAGACCTGCATGGTATTCCTTGTCGCAGCTTGAGTGTGGCTTGAGTGTAAGTGACACTAAGCAGTCTTTGGTGTTCCACCTTCTGGCTGGTACTACTTTGAATCCAGATGGCAGAAAAGCAATGTGTTATAGGGGGTCACATTGCAATGTCTAGTATTTATGTATCTCCTCAGCACATGAGCTACTCTGCTTATAGTATACTAATCTCATCTTCTGCACTTTCAGATGTTCAGTCCTCCATATTGTCCGGAACTCTCTGTTTGGCGAGTACCACTGACTTGATGCCTTGACATGCTTGTTGACAGAACATCACTCAGATGCATATATGTATATCCCTACCATTACTCACCCTGAATGTATCAGTGTTCATTCCAAGGTTCATTCCGAAGGATTCAAATTCCGATACTTTGATCTCCAATGCAATCTCTGCATCTGAACACTCTGCTCTGTGCCAACTCTGTGCTGTCAACCATCTAGATCAGAAACACTGGCTTGGCTTAGGCTCTGCACTCAGTGACTTCTGATGCTCTTAACCAACAATACTTGCCTGACAAAGACTCGTGGCTCAATTTGTTCTGGACTGAAGCTCTGACTCGGATGTGCTTTCCACTGTTTGACCACCAGGTTGGCTACTGTTCTCTGCATGACGAAGACTCTTGGCTCAATTTGTTCTGGACTCAAGCTCTGACTTGGATGTGCTTTCCACTGTTTGACCATCAGGTTGGCCACTGCATCAGGAAAATCTGAAATGCTATGAAGTACCAGTGGCGGCTTTTTTGGTCTTTGATTGTCTATGATGGTCTTTGAAGTTGCCCCCAATGTTTATGATGGTCTATGTTGGTCTATAGTGGGCTGCAGATCTGACCTCCAGCTGACCTCCAGTCTATGTTGGTCTTTCAGTTACATCAGGAAAAAACGAAAGGCTATATAGACATGGCTGGGGGCTATGCATGTCTATCATTGTCCATGCTATAGTGGGCTATCAATGTTTATAAATCTGAGCTTCCACTATTAGTGTCTATTGGTGTCTAGCACTTTGGGGCCTACTAGTAGTCTATGTGGAGCTATCAGGTGCACCTTCTATACTATGGTGGTCTATTACTGTCTATCAGTTTCATCCCCTACAATATACTACTACATGGATTTGTCAACAACATACTCAGGCTGCTGGCAGCCCAGTATGCCAAGTGTAAGACCCAGAGGCAATATGCGATGAACAAAACTGGTCCAGAGGCTATCACTTGTATTTGACAAATATTCACAGGTATTGAGGCACAACTAAGACATGCTGCAAGACTAAAGCCTAGTTGAAGCATAATCTCCAAGCCATCTTAGTCAAGCCTCAGTTCTAGACTTTAGTGATACATGTTCAGGATTTAGTTATGGCTGCGTGGTCTAGTTGGTAAATATGGTAGTCTTTTATTTTGAGTGTTTTCAAGCGGTCGTGGGATCGAATCCCAGCAGTTGTAAATTTGGTCATTAATGTGTGTAATAATAATAATATGGTAATAGTAATTCCTTGTCTAGGGCACTTGAGTTGTTTCTCCCCAATTGTTCAGGACCTGCTCATAGATTGTGAAATGGCCAGTGTTTTTTTGCCATTCATACCTGATATATGACTACTATCAGACCTATGGAAGCTATGAGTACTATGGTGGCTATCATGTCTACCCAACTATGTTAGACTGGGTGGTGTCTATGGTGGTCTATATGCTTGAAACCACCCCTCCACCCTGTCTACCATAGACAACTGTTTGCTTCCATGTCTATGACGACTATTTTGGTCTATCTGGGTCTATATTGCAACTTCAGATTTTCCTGATGTGTTTATCAGTAGACCTGGTCCAATGGCACTGTATCACATTTTTCATGGTTGTCCATCCATGGTAGTTGTCTACACACAGATTGCCTGTTTGACAAATGATTCTATGTAAGTAATTGTATCATCAACTTGGGGGTAGAGGGCCGTGGCTGCGCCCAGCAGGATCTCGTACTTATATTTTTTCCCATCCTGCCGATTACACGCCGAATTCATACTACACATGTTAGGTCTTAACAAGCGGTCAAGTTTAGTGCCCTTGTTTACGGAAACTGGTCTAGTACCGCTGCGTTTCAGGCGAGTTATTTTGGCATTGACACATTTGAGATATCTTGTGGGAATGAATCATGACAGATATGTCAGAGTTGCCGCAGATGACTCAGTGTCCCTCTCAGACACCGGCAAAGCTTCATGGGCAATGGATCTTCGCTATGCGATCCACCATTTACCCTTCAAAGTAACTCTGCCGGACCTCGGAACCATTACACTGCTGATGGTCAACGAGGTAATCAAGTCTGTGAATGCCGGTCTTCGAACGTACCTTCAAGGGTTCATCGATGGTCTCGACTCGCCCAAATTGTATCTCCTGCGAGGAAGATTGGCACCGGAGAAAGACAGTGCACCAGTTCTCAAAACGCTGCAATTCCGACACTACCTAAATGTGGTAAACCCCAAGCATGGGAAAGCGCTTACGCGACTGCTGCTATCAAGTCACTGTCTAGCTTTGGAGAGATTATGATGGGTTGAATTTCATCGCCCGTGGATCGACCGAAACTTGCGAGTCTGCAGATTCTGTAAAGCTGAAATTGAATCCCTGGAGCATGCCTTATTAGAGTGCACAGCACGAGCCGACCTCATTCTGCTTCGACAGGATTTTTTCACCCGAATGAAGAAGGACATAGGCTTGCCGCACCTGGACTCCATGCTGTCCGCTAAATTCTTCACTCACATGATAGCTTACAGGCAGACAATTTCACTGGTCGCAAAATTCGCATACAAGGTTACTCGAATCTTTGAAGCTGCTCCCATGCATATTCCCCCTCTACCTCTGCACTGGTTGACTCTACCGCGGCGCAACAATTAATTTCTTTTTATTACCTCTGCTTATTCTACTTTTGATAGATGTTCTGATTACGAATAGCTCGTCAAGTAGGGTGGTTGGGGTCCAAGGCGAAGGCGCAAGAGGCTTGTGCGCGCTGGGATAACCTTGGGAACACAGTGTTCAGAGATTGGACCATGCTGTGTATAATATATCACTATCACTATCACACCTCTTAGTAAGCTGGTCATCCCAAATCCACCCGGACATACACGGCAAACTAGTGTTGCTGCGAGGTGAAGGTAGCTCGAGCTGAAACTCAGCTTGCCTCGGACCATTACCATATCCAGCACCTCGAGCTTATGGGAACTCACCTCAACTCGAGCTGGCTCGAGGTCCATCAAAATACATTTCCTTTAATAGTAGGTGGGTCGGCACTACTCTCCTCACTTCAAAAATTCTTTGTGGCTGCAAGAGCAGTATAATAATATTGTTTTATATCTATTGCCAGTCAGAATAGCTCGTAGTTGGAGTAAATCAAAAACACAGTGCGTGAAATGTCATCGATGCTGCTGTTTGGTCCCTGTGTGAAGTGCATGAAGAACATGAAGACTATCAGAGAGAAAAGCCAAGTGTCACGAAATATGTCTGCTATTATATTTCTACCTTTTTTCCCATCCTACAGAGGGGTGCTATGAAATAAAAACCCGTCAACTTCGACATCTACATAATATTTCGACTGCAACATCAATTCAGCCTTCTGCTGGCACAACTTTGCGTTTTGGAACCAGAAAAAATCGAGGAGGCATTACGATGCATTCCGGACGATGTGGGCTCAATATTCTGCTCTTACAGCTCGACGGCCCTTGTCGTCGACGGTGGTGCGTATGCATGGGATACCAGGTTTCCATTTTGGGAAGTCACCTCAAGCCAACTCGTGGCGCCTCAAGCTGAGCCGAGGTTGATGGCCCATCACCTCGACCTCCCTCGACCTCAGCTCGTGGAAACACTTCGGCAAACCCGGAAATCATCGGAATCCAACGATCTGCCAAACCATTGGAATCCAATGTAAATTGATTGCCGAAAATATTGTTTTTTTTTAATCAAGCCCACTTCTTGCATTCAAAAAATATGAAATAGAGTGTATTTGCACCACCCATTTTCTTTTCGCCATCACTCGTCGTTTTTAACCAACCCAAATGATTGATGTGATTTCGATGAGGCCCAGGCAAACCAGGCTGTGTATTTACTTTGGCAGGTCCAGGGCAATATTGAAAATTTGCTGGGGGACTTGGAAGGAGGTATATACTAGACTTATTAATGTTCGTACCTATTGTAGACGGTAGAACGAGATGGGGGGGAAAGGGGTATCAAGATAATTTATTCCAAGCTGTAGGCAGCCTTATATACTGTAGAGAACAATGTAGGATACAAGGATAAATAAGAGTGTTGAACAATGAAGTATAAGATGTTTCAGTCCAGCTGAAACATCTTTGAAACATATCTGAAACGTGTCTCAGCCCATTGGCTGTGCATCCCGAAACACATTGTATCTCCATGCCAGCATGTCGATACATGTTACATCGGCCTGCTTCTACCATGAGGCAGAATACGACAACACTCCCCCTCAAGCACGAGTCATACCAAGATGAGAGACGAAGTACTCGTGCTTGGATTTGTCCAGGGCCTTGGTGAATACGTCCGCGGTGTTTTCCGAGGTTGGGCAGTAGGAAACTGAAACTTCGTGTGAAGCAAGTTTCTCCCGGATAAAGTGGTGTCGGACGTCGATGTGTTTGGAACGGGCGTGAAAGCCGGAGTTCTCGGCGAAGGATATGGTCCCATGGTTATCAACGGAGATGTGAGTTGGAAGGGTGGGAGTTGAACCCAGTTCAGTAAGGATGCTGCGAAGCCAGAGAGCTTCGCGGACGGCGGAAGCAAGAGCCATGTACTCGGCTTCCATGCTCGAAAGAGCGGTGGTTGGTTGCTTCTTCGAGCTCCAAGTAACGTGTCACGTACCGTGACATCGGACTCCCTCGGCCTCCGAGAATCGCCGAATCGTAACGTCCCCATTCTTATTGGCTACTTCATTCACCATACGCTCAAGACTCCCTATGATTCACTATGACTTTCTTCGTCGGCGTCCTCGGCCTTCCGACGTCCGCCGACACAGCATTGACTTACATTGACTCCTACATACTCATTCCCATCGCGGAGCCTATCGGCCTCCGATGATTAATTACACTACGATATCATTTAAATAGCTCGATGTACTCTCGCTTCTAGTCAATTTGAATATCGACTAAGTTTCCCTCTTCTCAGTTCTCTTCCTCTCGGTCTTCCGCCCTCTTTCCGAAATTGGACATCGGGCATAGAGAAGGGCGCAGCGCACGAGCTGAAGCCAAGTCCACTCCCTCCATCGGTCCCCGAGTCGGACCTCCGTCCGGCATCCGATAGGACTTCACACTTTTCCACAAAGTCCACCTTTTGTGATGTTCCTCCCTTATTGTTCACATAAAAGCTATTGTCTTGACAGGACCCTTCGGACCCCGATGGGCCCCGACGGAATTCTGGTACTTGACATAACGACTCCCCCTGCAAGGGCGGAGAGGTATCCTGTGACGGATCTGCGATCGTCTGGAGAGTTGCCCCAATCGGCATCAGAGAATAATTCGATGATGGAGCAGCGATCTGCTGTGTACTTGATGCCGAGGTTTAAGGTGCCGCGAAGGTAGCGAAAAACACGCTTTGCAGCGGTAAAGTGTGTCGGTCCAGGTTTCAAGTTGAATTGGGAAAGGGTTTGGACCGTATAGGCAATGTCGGGGCGAGAGCAGATGGCGGCGTACATGAGCGAGCCAACCATGTGCTGGTAAACAGCCTCGATCTCGGGGTAGGATTCCGAGTCGGGTGTCTTGACCAGTTTGACGTGGAAATCCATCGGTGTCGCAACCGGAGTGGAATTATGCATCTGAAACCGCTCCAGAATTTTGGCAAGATACTGGGATTGGCTCAGGAAGATTGAACCATCAGCATCACGAGTGACTTCCATGCCTAAAAGCTGGCGAATGGGGCCAAGCTTTTTGATGCTGAACATGGATTCGAGCTCGGTCTCGGTGGCAGCCATAAGAGCCGTTGAGGATGCGAGAACTGTCATGTCGTCGACGTGGACTGCAACAATGGTGATGTCGGCACTTTTGCGTTTGATGTACACGCATTGGTCAGAAAGGAGCCGGGTGTAACCACGGGAAAGGAAGGAGGTGTTTAATTCGAGATTCCAGACACGGCCTGACTGTTTAAGACCATAGAGTGCCTTCTTTAATTTCCAGACCTGGGTGGTGCCATCGCGGTAGTGCTCTGGCTGCTGCATGTAAATTTCTTCTTCAAGTTTGCCGTTAAGATATGCGCCAATCACGTCCACAACGTGGATGTTGAGATTGTAGCGCGCGGCGAGGGCGAACAGCAGCCGGATAGTTTCTACCCGAACAACCGGCGAAAATGTCTCGTCGTAATCGATTCCAGGAATCTGGGAAAAGCCTTTGGCAACGAGCCGGGCTTTGTAGCGTGTGATTGTGCCGTTGGTGTCGCGTTTGACACGGAAAACCCATTTACAGGCAACGGCTGTCCTGTCCTTCGGAAGTGATGCGAGGGAGAAAGTGCCGAGTTGGCGCAGTTGCTCCATTTCGTTGTCCATTGCTTTGTTCCACTCAGGCCAGTCGGGGCGCGATTTTGCTTCGGCAACCGTGAGAGGGTCGTTGGAGATGGGATCGACAATGGCAGCTAGTGCGTATCCAGCAAAGGCGCTTTTACGCATGCGGGGACCTAGGACAATGTTGTCCTCGCTGACATCGCCGTTGATGTCGCGGGGCGCTTTGTGCGGTGTCAGATTAGGAGTGGGCATGGCGGATGGGAGCGAAGTTAAAGTACTCGAAGGACTCGGAGATGGTGCTGGGGCAGTCGATGGATCGGACGGAGCCTCAGGCTCAATCTGTGGTTCCATGGGTTCCAGCACACTCTCCCCCTTGAGCTGAGGCGGAGGCAGAACATCGAGCACATCATTGATAAAGGTTATGTTCCGCGATGTAAGCACTTGGCGTGTGGCAGGAGTGTAGTATCTCCATGCTCGTGACTCGTCCGAAATTCCAACAAAGATGCATGAGCGGGTTTTCGCTCCAATTTTGGAGTTCTTCCCGTTCTGCTGCAGAACTTCGCATGGAACTCCGAACTCCTGCAAAGCAGCGACATTCGGTTTCTTTCCCCAAAAGGCTTCGTCCGGCGTAATTTTATCGCCCAGAGCGCGTGTGGGAGACCGATTCTTGAGATAAGTGGCATAGGCAACAGCCTCAGGCCAAAGAAACAGGGGAATATTGTGGGCAAGGAGCATGGCACGAGCATGCTCAATGAGAGTGTGATTCAGGCGTTCAGCAACGCTGTTCTGTTCCGGCGAATAAGGTGCTGTGAGCTCGAGGCGAATACCGCGGGAGCCTAAATAGTCGCGCATTTCTTTCGAGATGTATTCCTTGGCATTGTCGGAATGAAAGGCTTTGACACGTTTGCCAGTTTGGGTGAAAATGTACATGTCGTAGTCCTTTATTCGGTCCAGCACCTCCGTGCGCTTCTTCATCGTGTAGATCATGGTGCAGCGTTTGGCACCGTCGGTGAAGCTGATATAATACCGCTCTCCGCGGATGCCGGTGACACGTGATGGTCCCCAGACATCGGTGAATGTCATTTCACCAATTTCTGTGTACTCGTGTTCAGCCTGAGCTGGAAACGGAGCAACATGGGACTTGGCTTTGATGCAAGTTGCACATTGGGCAGAAGGGGTACTGGTTGGATTGATGTTCATTCCATCAACCATGTTGCTATTCTTCAGCAATTTGACGGATGCTGGAGCAATGTGCCCAAATATGCGATGCCATTTGTCCCAGGAATGATGAGGGGTGACAGCGGCAAAGGCAGGAGTAGTAGACGAAGGAAATGATGTGGGTGATGATGGCAAAGCCGACATCGCTGGGAATGCAGCGGGAGTGGAGCGCATAGTGGCACAAGTGATTTTGACATGGTAGAGGTTGCCAACCTTCTTGCCGCGCATGATCTCCTGGTGTTTGGGACCTTTGGCATAGACATGCATGAGATCACCGTCAAACTGAACGGAGAATCCAGCATCGGTCATGCGTCCAATGGAGATGAGGTTGTAAGGTGCCTCAGGAACATGGAGTGCATCCCGGAGAGTGATGTTGTAAGCAAAGCTTTTAACGTGGGAAGCGACGGCAGCGGTGCCGGTTCCGTAGCATCGGACACTTCCGAAACCAGATACTGTGTGGTTCCCGGCGACGGCGTACGACTGGAAAAAATCCTTCGACATGAGGATGTGTTTGCTGGCGCCTGAGTCAGCAATCCAGGAGCCGTGGGGAAGCGGTGGCAAGGTGTCTTGTGCCATGAAGGAGAAATTGGTGGTGTCAGAGTTGGATGATGACTGCGCGAGGTGCGCGTGATGCTTGTTCGCATAGTGCTCTCCTGATTCGCAAGTGTTCTGCTCCTTCTGGGCGGTGGAAAATGTTTTTCCTGCCTTCACGTCGCGGCAGTCCCCTATCATGTGCCCTATGCGGCCGCAGCCGTAGCAGGTGATTTTCGGACTGAATTGGGGCTGCTTGCCGCGCTGGTGCTTGTGGAAGTTGGCCGGAAGCGCTACCTCGTCGGAGGAGGGTTTGGCTTCGCGACGGCGATCCTGCTCGAGAATTCGAGCAACAAGTTTGGTTGATTCTGTCAACGATGCCATGTCGATCCCGGAGATGAATGTATCCCAGGAATCCGGCAGTGACGTGAGGAGAGTGATTGAATATTCCTCCTCTGCGAGTTTCGTACCCTGTGCCGCAAGTTTGGAACGCAGGTTGGTGAGGGTGCGAATGTGCTCCTCGATGTTTGCGCCCTCCTCGCAGTGAAGCCGCGCAAGTTGGCGACGGAGGAGTACAACAGTAATAACACCTTTAGGTGCGTAGGTGTCGGCCAGCGTATCCCACACCGCTTTCGATGTCGTCGTGTCGGTAATGTACACCAACAGGTCATCTGCAACTCGGAGACGAATTTGGGACAGGGCCTTGCGGTCCTTAGAATCCCATTCCGAAAGAAATGGTGCCGTCGGCGTCGATCGTGTGCTGGGGACGTGGGATGTCGCCAGTAACGTAGTCGATGAGCCCCTGGTCCGTAAGGATATCCATCAGCTTGACGGACCAGGTACGATAATTATCTTCGCCGAGCAGATGCTGGATCCGATATGCAGAGGTGGTGGAGTTGGACATGGCGTGGATGTCGTGCGAGAGGCGAGGTGTGCATCGCTAATGGTGTGCAAGAGGCGTCGAGTAGGCGTCACGGTTATGCGTGGATGTCGTGTGGAAGGCGACATGTGTGTCGCTAACGGTGTGCGAGAGGCGTCGAGTAGGCATCACAGTTATGTGTGAGAGGCGGCCTGCGCTTCACAAAGGAGCTGGCACGGTGGTCACGAGAAGTGGTGGACGTGTGGAGAATCAATGGGCAATTGATTGAGCAGAGTAATCGCAATGACGTGATCTGTCAAGTTGACGCGATGAGGTGAAGGTGCGTAAGAAAAGCTGAAGTAGGGAGAAATTCAGTTAAGGCGAGGGCCCATAACCTATTGTAGACGGTAGAACGAGATGGGGGGAAAAGGGGTATCAAGATAATTTATTCCAAGCTGTAGGCAGCCTTATCTACTGTAGAGAACAATGTAGTATACAAGGATAAATAAGAGTGTTGAACAATGAAGTATAAGATGTTTCAGTCCAGCTGAAACATCTTTGAAACATATCTGAAACATGTCTCAGCCCATTGGCTGTGCATCCCGAAACACATTGTATCTCCATGCCAGCATGTCGATACATGTTACATCGGCCTGCTTCTACCATGAGGCAGAACACGACAACAGTACCCTCTGAATGAGCCTATGGACAGGCATGGGACACGATGATCTTAGCCAAGTTGTGCCTGCCATATTCGGTTACACAAGGGACTTGGGGGTAGAGGGCCGTGGCTGTGCCCGGCAGGATCTCGTTCTTCTCTTTTTTCCCATCATGCCGATTACACCGCTTAGTAAGCTGGTCATCCCAAATCCACCCAGACATACCCGGAAGACCCAAATGATTGATGTGATTTCGATGAGGCCCAGGCAGACCAGGCCATGTATTTACTTTGGCAGGTCCAGGGCAATATTGAAAATTTGCTGGGGGACTTGGAAGGAGGTATATACTAGACTTATTATAACCCTCTGAATGAGCGACATGGGACGGTTACACCAGGGAAAAGAGACAGAAGTAAATAAAAACAGCACAGCCCTAGGCCACACAGCCACTAAAGGGGTAAGGAAAAAGTGAACGAAGTATAGGGACAGCCACTAAAGAAGTCAGACACAGCCACTAAGGAGACTATCTTAAAAAATTGGAGACAAGTAAAATAGGGAGACTTTTAGCCCCTCGGAGGAATGAAAGGAACGAGTATTATGTAAACATAAGTACTCGGAATTTGGTTTTGTTTGGCTACAGCTTTGTAGGAACAGCCACATACTGAATATCTGAGATGGTTTTCATAAACATGGGGGCTGGCACTTGAGCCTTAGTAGGTGTAACATTTGTTACAACAACTTTCTCATGTATGTGATTAAATTTAAGCTAGAGCTCAGGACTGTAGGAATTCTGGGTCACGTGGGCGAGCTTGACACGGTGTTTACCAGTCGTTGCTGATGGGGTCATCGGGGTTTGAACCTTATTGTATGTTTGATGGACACTTACGTAGTGTATGTCACGTGTTTGTTAACGAGTTCCCTGATCATTGTCATTGTCTGTGTGACCCAGACTGTGGAGATTCCTCAACAAGGACCACCACTGGGCACACTACATGATATACAACTTTGGGATTGAAAATTGGTACACAACAGGGCCTCATGACACTTGATCATTAGGGCCAGGCTGTCAACTGTTGATGATGTTTGGTATCTAATTTCCTGCTTGGATAGAATTAGATAGAATACTCATGAGTGACTTGCGTTTAGTACATTTGGACTTGAGACATATCCAGATAAACACACAGAAGCGGCATTAGGGTGTTTCTTAATTAAAAATCTGAGCCCCAACTTGTGCCCCAACTTTGACCCCAACTTGAGGCCAAGTTGGGGCATGAAATAGATTGGGGCACCAAGTTGGATGTCAGATCATGGTCTGGACCATGATCTGATGTCCAGCTTTGACCCCAACTTGGTGCCCCAACTTGAACTGGCTGATTTGCTCCATCCCCCGTCCTTCCTGGTTGCAAAATGTGACCAAGTTGTGACCCAAGTTGGGGCCAAGTTGGGGTCAAAATCGGGGTCGAAGTTGGGATCAAAAATCTAATTATGAAACACCCCTATTGACTGGACCAAAGCTTGGTATGGTCTCACTTTTGCCCTGTGCCATTAAACCCCCTTGGTACGTACCATGCCTATGCATTGCTTATATATATATATTTGATGTAGTCATTTTATAGGCTTATTACATACACTTTTGTTGTAATTTCAGGTTGAAGGGCAATAGCAGTGCTATGGGCTGTTAGACCACTAGGTACAAACTCGTAGGGAACTACAGGATGTACCTACAGTATATCTACTATTCTACATTATTTCTAGAGTATTCTACCTGTTTCTAGTCTATTCCAACTCCTTCTGTTATCAGTAAGCTTCAGCATCGGGCTGACTAATGATGACTAATATTTACTAATGTTGTGATGGATTGCTGAATTCCAACAGCTTGCTGTACCTTCTGTACATCTAACAAACCTGTTACCTGCAGGTATTGACAAGTTAACAGTTGAGATTGAAAAAATATCAAGTGAACCGACCAGATAGTGGGCTCTGCCACAAAGTGCGCTACCTGGAATTATGAAATAGAGAAGAGGGCAAGATGTGATGAGAGGAGGATGTGTGTCACTCTTTGGCTGCGTCGTGCCTCAGGTGATGTCGGTCTGATTCCAACCTTGCTTCCAAGCAGCTCTAGAGTCCTCGAGTCCAACCCTTTCCTCCATCTAAATATCTGCCGGCTTTCTTCACTCCATGCTGCTAGCCCTCCATCTAGACTTGCTCTCCCCCAAAATCAAGTCAACTTGATCATCTGATGAAATGAACACCTCCAAACTCGACCGTGGCTGCTGCCTATTTCTGTGAGCTGCCGGAGTTGCTGTATGTAGGTGATGGTCAACCAGCATTCACTCGAAATAGCCTCTGCCAGTGTTGGACAGTCACTGACTTTTTGACAAAGTCAAGTCATGTAGTCACCGACCAGTCAGATGACCATCAAAATGACCTGACTTTCCAGCTCTGGCAATTTTATAGCTGCATACCTAATTGGGAAGAATAGTCAGGTACACTCGGATCAAATCTTGATGTCTACGATGGCCAAAATACACTGATAGTATCGACCTGACCCCCTTTCCCTTATATCTGTGTGGAACCGAAACACACTCCATGCTGGAAACTTCTCTCCAACCATTTACCTGTCGTCCGCATCTACTACATCCAGCAATTGAAGTTTACCCTCTTTCATATACACTTGTTATTTTGAAACCTGATGGAATAAATTATTCCTTGCCAAGCAGCACTCGGTATTTAAGTGGATGGGAAATCATCTCATTCTGTCCCAATCATCCAAGTATTTCATCATCAAACCAACTGGCTGCAACGCAAGGAGGACTCTGACACCGCAAAAAGTTATCATCAGGAAGACTCTCATACGAAGGACATGAGAATGGAGTCTGCAATGGGGTGCTACATCAAATCCGGACCCCATGATTACCAGTGACAGCCCTTTGCATTTGACACATAAGATTGCAGTTTCCATTAACAAGATGACACTGGTTGAGCATTTCAAAATTTTCACCTTCTTTTTCAGTGAAAAACACTGGTTGAACATTTCAAGTTTTGCACTGAAAATTTTGGTGAAAAATGTTTTGAATTTTACAGTAATTTTTCGCCAAAAAAGTAGGTGAAAAACTTGAAACATTTTGGTGACCTTTTTGAACCTTGTGAAAAATTTCTGAAAAAGTGCTGAAAAAGTTTTGAATTTCAAAAAATTCATGAAGAAGTTACAAGTTTTTCACTTGGTTTTTCACTGAAAAATTGCTGTAAAATTCAAAACATTTTTCACTAGTTTTTTCACCAAAAAACTTGAAATGTTCAACCAGTGAAATGTCGTTTATTTTTCACACATTTTTCACTGAAAAAGCAGGTGAAAATTTCAAAACATTTTCATCACTTTCTTATTTTATTTCGAATTTTTCACCTTGAATCGAGAAAGTGCTGAAAATGTTTTAAAAATTTCACCTTCTTTTTCAGTGAAAAATGTCTGAAAAATAAACAACATTTTTCACTGAAAATGAAGGTGAAAAAATTGAAATGTTCAACCAGTGTGAGCATAAAACATTTGCAATGTATCACATTCCTACTCAGAAGCTACTTCATACTCTGAATGAGTTTACACCGTTCCAGTGTGGGTTTCTACAACTTATAAGTGGGGAGAATATATTTGAATGAGATTACTTGGCTGGCTTTGCCTTTTTGGCAATGGAGTCTTGAGTTTCTGTGGTGATGAGTCAGTGCATGTACAAACAGATAACTGCACCATACCAGGGGACTCAATGAGAATTCGGAAGAACAGATTTGGCCCTCAAAGATTTTACCTATAGAATTACAAATTGAATGGGAAGCAATGGAAGATGAAGACATACTTTCAAATTATTGACTAAATCATCGGACTCGCTAGCAGTCGGCAGAGTCTTGGATTTGCAAGAGGATGCTGGAGTATGGAGGCTGGTGGACATGGGCTGAGTGGGGCGCTGCAAATCATGATGTATCCCAGCTGGAGCAGCAGCAGATGAGATTGGAGCCTGGAGATCCTCGGGGGAAGAGGAGGGACTTGGATAAACATGCATGCTCTTGTATCGCCAGGTGGAATCCCCTTCAACACAAGCCATCGCTTTGAACTTGAAAGACAACCAAGGACGAGAGGGAGTGGGGGTTTCGTGAATGATGGTGTCGCATCTTTACTTATGTTTACATAATACTCATTCCTTTCATTCCTCCGAGGGGCTAACACTCCTCTTATTTCGCTTGTCTCTGATTTTTTAAGATAGTCTCATTAGTGGCTGTGTCTGACCTCTTTAGTGGCTGTCCCTATACTTTGTTCACTTTTTCCTTACCTCGTTAGTGTGTCAGATATGGCTGTGCTCTTTTTATTTATCTTTGTCTATTTCACCTGGTCTTGATGGCTTTTGACAGCTTTCGGCCAAAAATGAGCAGCATTGAAAGCCAAATGTGTCCTGCCTTCATTAGGGTGGCTCAAAGTTGGCCGCATCTCCACATCTTGTTTTGCAGCAAACAATTCACAGTTTGGCAGATGCAGTGGACTTATAAAATTCATCAGTTTTGATGCTGATGCAAGGCAGAGGCGATTCATCCTGTGACCAGCACGTTGGAGGAAAGAACCAGAAAAGGTTGGAAGTATGTGTCAAACTGGGTCCCACGTCCTGAGATGGTCATTCAATTTGATTTCCAAGCAGTATTTCAAGTCAGATATTTTCCAGTGCATTTTTGTTGTGTCATTTTTTCCCCTCATGTGCGGTTTACTGACAGATGATCGCTCAGGTGTTACCAGTTGTTGGTGGAGTGTAAAACTGCTCTGCTGTGGCCCGGCCCATAGGTCAAAATGCGAATTTTTTGCTGAAAAACAAGATGCGACCAACTTTGAGCTACCCTATTCCTGATCTCCATGGCATGCATCTTCCTTCATACTGTTCACTCTGCTCTCTATGGTGTTTCTGTGGGCTAAGGACGTATCCACAAGCCACCGTTGCTGAGTCACGTTTGAATAGGGGCAGTCAGAGTAGAGATTCTGGGGCAATTCTGGCCAGTGATTCTGCAAATGATTCTGGAATTATTTAAGCATGGGAGAATCACTGAAAACCAGAATTACCTCGAATTGCAGAATCTCCTCTGGAGGAGATTCTACATCGATTCTGATTCTGATTCTACTTCATCACAAACTCTTATTTCATCACAAAATCACTTACCTTCTAAGCTTCATCCGCTGTTTATTGTGGTTCTCCCCCAGTTGTTGCTGATTCTTCCCAGCTTCGTCCATGTTTCATGTGAGTGCCTTCTCCGACTCCTCGCGCTTCTGTTTCACATCCTCAACAAGCCCGAACAGTTTCTTGTGATCCTCCGACCCTAAATGCTTGATTGTGCTTTTGTAAGCCATCCAGATTCGGCGCTCCGGTGGAACTCCTGCTCCGCAGAATTTGCACTGAACTTGTGTCTTGTTATCATTGTACCAGAAGTCTACATGGTTTATGAACTGCCGGGTCTTTGCTTAGATGCTCTAATTGTCACCTTTACAGACAGTTCCAGATCCTTTGGGTGGCATCAGACAAGAGAGAAATCATGGGCACTGTCACATTCCTGAGCTGTGCAAAAGACAGCTGACGGTCTCCAAGCCCGACAGGGGTCTGAGTCACAGGGGTGCTAATGTATTCGCTAATATCGGTGTAAATGTACCTGAAGACTATTTAATCAGGCGACGCACAGCCTGGTCTTAAAAGCTGGAGGGACACAACTCTGACTCTACCAACCATGTCTTCCCGCCCCAACACTCCCCCGATTGACGAAAATGATCCTCTTGGTGATGTCCTTGGTGCTATGGCTCAAAGTTCTCCAGTTGCCCCTCCTGCGAGTTGCCCTGAAAAAAGAACTCGCACTGCAATGGAGGATGACAACTCTGACAAGGAGGAAATCACTGTGCCGACTGTCTCCGTGACAAATCAAAACATTGCAGTGGCCGCCACTCGTTATGCAGAGAGAAAGTGGCTTCGGGCCAAGCAGACCGCTGAGGTAGATGCCTTTCTCAATGTGAGTCTTTTTCTCACAATTTCACTTTTGACATTTGTTCACTGCAGGACCCTTCTGCCCTTCGAGAGGCCAAGCTTCTGGTGAACCTTATGGTTGTTGAGAACCAGATTGCAAAAATTGTCACCGCAACTGCTCCTTATCAAGTTTTGGCAAGCCTAGAGGTACAATTTATCTCCGAGTCAAAACCAGTTTACGTACTTATGTTCTCTAGAAAAATATCCAGAATTATGCTGCTGCAGTCCTCCTTTCGAGTAAGATCAGTACGTACAAGGGTGCCGCCCCACAAACATCCTCCTTGTATGTGCACTTCTCTATTACTCTGCATCTTGGTCTGACGATTTCTAGGAAATCCTTCTGAAGCACCGCTTTGACCTTCCGGCTGGCATCGAACACAACCCCGCCGATTTCAGTAAGGTCATTGCATGTGCTCAAGAGGCGCTTACACAGAAGCGTTCCAAGTTCAAGAAAGCGGTCCGTGACCTTTTTTTTTATGTACCACATCAGACTTCAATTGATCAAGTTATCGCACTCAGATAGTGCATAGTCTCAAGCCCCATGACCCGAAAAGCACCAGTAATGCCCCGGCTGCGCAACAGCAAAACATCTTTGAGCTTGTGCATGCCTTCGTTGACGGAACTAAATGCTCAGTCACCGTTCCTCTCTGCGCTCGGGTTGCTCTAATGGTAAGTTGTTCCGTATGTTTCTGACACTGTATTCTCAATTTTCTCAGCATAAGGTCTATCTTAAAGACCCTGGTCAGAAATTCTGGGACAAGGTGGACTCGAATCTTTCCGCAATTCGCAAGCAAGCCAACGGGGACAGCAAAAAAAAATCACCAAGTAAGTCCGTTGTTTTTTCCAGGCCTATACATCTCACAAATATCCGCTTCAAGGGTGTTCCGTCACATCCTCACTGTGGATCAAGCAAATCATGGCTCTAAAGACTACGAGCTCAACAATGAATACGTTGGTGGATTTCAGCAGGAGGTCGACGACATTATTGACGCTAGCATTGCTGATGCAGCGACATCGGCATAGTACTTTTTTCTTTTGTCATTGTACCTAGTATTCAATATATGCGATTCATATTCTGCACTATCCGAAGCCCCATATTTAGTGCAATGACAGGCAATATTTACATATCTGGTCCAGGCGAGTGGTCAGCTGCTAGCCACCCCCCGACGACAGCTAGCGACCAGCCGACCTGGGTACACCCTGGGTCCATAGGCGACGTGGGCTGGAACGCAGCTGACTGACCGCTCGCCACCAGATGCTGCGGGCATGTTGCCAACATGTCACACCCACCTGATGGCCACACGTCGGTACTTTGGCAGTGTAGGCTTCCTTCAGACTATCATTGTAATGGTCAAGGATATAAGACCCCGTGTGGGCTGGAAATCCAAAGGAATGGCAGGAAATCCAGAGGAAAGGCCAATACTGGCGTTGATTTGACAAAGAGGCCAAGTACAGAGCTAGTCCGTATAAGTGAGAATGCACGGACCGTATGCTGTCATATCAGTCATAATACCCGAATAGGTAAGTAAATGGCCGCGAAGAGGAAAATAAGTAGGAAAGCATACGAGGTCGTACAGAGTCGTGAGGTACGTAAGATCTGAATGTAAGGGGAATTCCATGACCCTTAGAGTTACTCCGGGCTGGAAATGATGGGAGAAAAAATATTGAGAAATGTGCCCTCCCCAAGCATCTTCTGTGTTTTCTGTTAACTCCCCTCTTTCCTTCTGAGCTCTTATGGAATCTTTCGGCTTGTACTGCTGGCTCTGGAAGACAGGACTCGTTTCGCTGGTGGCTTCATCCCTCGCTAGTGCTTGTCTGGTTCCCTCTGGTCTATGTGTTCTGTGATCCCCTCCACATATCTCTCTTCATACCTGTGCATTGTTTCGCACCCAGCAGCCGCCTGTGGCCTCGTAGCATACATTTGCCGCCCTCCCCTCCTCCCCGACTAATCACCTTTGCATTCCAGATCATTACACATTCCAGACATAATTTCGGACTACACTGTTGTCGCGGCAAGTCTGGCTGTATCCCTCTGCCCGAAATTCCAGTGTGGGAAGGTACGTGTACTTAACATATTACTTGAATCCCCGGGCTGATACTTTTGACGTAGCCGTTGCTTGGTTCGCACCAACCACCACCTCCTTCCCTCCACCTCCTTCCCTCCACGCCACCTCCAAGCCGTCGACGGGCCAGCAACGGTAGGCACGGGTTGGAGGAATAGAAGGCCGGCTATGGGTGATGACGGATACGGACCGGGATATGGATTGTAAATCATGTACCTACTCTCTCTACATGAATATATATTTTATCTGTGTCTCCTTGCTATGTGTGCAGTGATCTGAATGCACTGCAATATACCAAAAAATGGCTGCACGTTATGGGGCTAGGGTATATTCTGGTGCCAGAATAGGTTCTGGCACCAGCTATCTTTTTATGTCGCCAGATGCGATTCTGGCGAGCTGGCACAGCTGGCTGACCTGGCGCCAGCTCTGCCAGCTCAAAAACATTTTCCTGATGTTTATAAACCAGTTTATAAACACTCACTCAAAGGGGCCTGGAAATGGTGTTTCCCGTAGGTTTCTATGTTTTTTGGGCCCAAATTTTGCCCATGCGCGTCGGAACAGGTCCCAGCTCCGCCATTTGCTTCTCCAAATCGAGATATCGCACCAGACGTAGTCCCAGCGGTAACTGACGCCGTTCCTCGGGTAAGTCAGTCATATTCTGGGTCGTTCCTCTCAGCTTTTCAGGCCAAAGTTGGAAGGAATCTGGCAGACATACTGTTCTGTCAGGTTTTGGGTCGGTTTTTGTTGCATTTTGAGGCGAGTTGGACCTTCCGGTGACCAACCGGACACAGCCACATTGAATTAAAAACTGGGTGTTCTGGCCCGACCATTTAAAAACCGGTTTATAAACACCTGTTTATAAACACCTGTTTATAAACATGTTTACAAACCAGCATGAAAAACAGTGCCCTAGTCCAATCGACTTGTACACATACCGACATCAACTTGAGCTGTAGGTCACCGCGTTCATGCTAGCGCTCCCCTGGAGAGCAATGAGACTGCCCTGCCTTCCTATCTTCGCGCAAATCCACATTTTCTCCTCTACAATCGAATCTAATGCTGGAAACCTCGTAGAATTGCACAACTCGCGGACGATGTACAAACAAACTAATTCCTGTGCTACCCACCAGGCCACCGCCCACTCCACAGAATTACATGTGTTTCTTTCAAGCGCACGCCGTCGCCAACTTGAGCGTGTCATCTGACAGGGAGGAAAGCTGCAGGTCTACCCCCGACTCCAACCCGTCCTGCACGTCGAGCCCCGAGAGCAGCCCGTTGACCGCGTCGTCGACGAACGACAGCTTTGACGCGACGGTCGCGAAGTCGCTGCTCGCGACGGCAGTGATGGCGTCGTTGATCCCGGAGACTACCTGGTCGAAGGTTGCGGCTGAGGCGTCGTTCTGGCGGAACCTGTGGTGTGGGGTCGAGTGAGCCGCCCACCAGGACTTAGGAAAGATTAGTCCACTTACGGGTCCGGTAAGACGAGGCCGACGGACAGGATCTGGCTGGCGACGTCCTTCATCTGGCCGAGGTTGCTTTCCAGACTCGCCGCATCGCAAACACCTGAGTCCGTGTCGTCGTCTCGTGCAGCGGGGGCCGGCGCCGGCGTAGCGGGCGCAGCGGCGGGCTCAGCGGCCGCCGTCGCTGGGGCAGCGCACGCCGCCACCGCCTGGACCGCGTCGTCCGCCAGCGAGGATAGCTGCAGGTCGACCCCCGACTCCAGCCCATCCTGCACGTCCAGCCCCGAGAGCAGCCCGTTGACCGTGTCGTCGATGAACGACAGCTTCGACGAGACGGTTGCAAAGTCGCCGCTGGCGGCGGCGGTGCCGGCGTCGTTGATCGCTGAGACCACCTGGTCGAAGGTGGCGGCAGAGGCGTCGCTCTGGCGGAACCTGCGGGAAGCGGCCAGGTGAGCCTGCCTGCCCGGCAGGGTTCAGGAAATATTGATCCACTTACGGGTCCGGTGCTACCAAGCCGACGGACAGAATCTGGTTGGCGACGTCCTTCATCTGGCTGATGGTGCTCTGAACATCAGTCGCATTGCAGGGGCCCGTCGCTGCCAGCGCCGGCGCAGCTGGGGCAGGCGCAGAAGCAGCCGCGGGAAGATCATTGGTCCCTGGTTTGAAGTTAGTCGTTATTTTGTCGGCGCGCTCACGAATCGGAGCTGGATGAGTTAGGTAGGGTTGAGTTTCAAAAAAAAGTTTGGGGGTCGCGGCCACTGACCTCCCACAGCGCCGGACGCGACCAGGGCGAAGAAAAAGAGGGTGGATTTGTTGAACATGCTTGAAAAAATGATCGCAGAAGGAAAGGTGCGGGGGAGAAGGAAAAAGATTGCTAGCGAGGACGAAAAAAAGACACCAGGTAAAGAAACGAGGTTGCGCGAATCCTGCTTTTATGCACACACGCTCGACTCCTATCTTGGGCGCTTCCAACTGCTACTTCTTTTCCATCATCATCATCGTTAACGTTACTGTCAGCTTTCGGATTTCACGAGGTTGCCAGGCCCACACGCTGATAACTCGCGTAGTCCAAGGGCGCGGCCCGTTTTCGCTACATACCAGAAAACATATTTTATTCTTGAAATGTGCCCCCCACCTTGAAGCCTTACGGCAGTACATACTCGAACTCGCAGTTTGCAGATCGCAGAAAGCGGGATCAGACGTTAATTTTGAATTCAAGTGCACAGGCTCGCTTAGACCGATGCCAAGAAATTCACTCGTTGCCATCGTAGGCTGTGTCCAGTGGGCCGAGTGGCCCACTGCCACTGGGAGCCTTGGGGACGGTGATGTTGATGGTGAATTCTAATCAGCAATAAGGCTGTCCACGAGCGAGTCACCCGCAGGGTTGATCCGTAGGAAAACCCGTGGGTACGCGGGTAGACGATCGATTATTGAGAACCACCGGAAATCAGAAATCACCGGGGATCGGACGACAAAACAGTGGGGGACGGACAATCAGGCAGTGGGATTTTCTGTTGACGCTGCTCAGTGGTTTTGAATGGCTTGATCTGTGATCCCCTCTGTCTCGGTAACCCAGACGTTCGGGTGTGATCCCTTATCTTATCAGTAGCACGGACTGATCCGGCGGAGTTTAAATAAATGATGAGAAAAGATGCGCAGAGATCACACCTCTGGGGCATTTGGTATAGCAACACCCTGGGTGGTGTCACATCAATCACTTCCCATCAAACCATCAGCGCGCATACGGAGCCGCATTTGGCCGCACGCTTCCCGACACCTCCCGCCGCCCTCCCGCCGCCCTCCCATGGCCGAATTGAATGTCTTCTATGGCCAATATTCAGATCTTGAATACTCGGAGCCCGAATCTGATGAATCTGACTACGATCCCCCGGATATTAATCTGTCTGACACTGAGCGTGCGGCCAAATGCGGCTCCGTATGCGTGCTGATGGTTTGATGGGAAGTGATTGATGTGACACCACCCGGGTGCTATACCAAATGTCCCAGAGGTGTGATCTCTGCGCATCTTTTCTTATCATTTATTTAAACTCCGCCGGATCAGTCCGTGCTACTGATAAGATAAAGGATCACACCCGAACGTCTGAGACAGCAGTGATCCCCTGTCTTAGCACCGTGGTCAGGTTTCTGCCGACCGAAAACCACTGATAAAGTCACGGGCCCCATTTCCCGACACGGTGCGCGATCAAGTCGCGATCGATAAGAACGCGCACAGTACTTCTCTCATTGATATCCCTCCCAAGGCCTCTCAACGCGAGGACGGAGGCGCGAAGATGAGGATCTGTGCCCAAGCACTCAACACATTTGTTGCTTTTCTTATCTTCCTGTTCTTGTCCGAGTTCCATTTCACAATGTCTGGAAAGATCGGTGGTGCGGCCGGTGCCAGTGGGCTTGTCAATAAACAGGGTGAGCAACTTATTGGCCTTGATATCCTACTTTCAAGCTTCTTATGGTGTGATAGTATTTACTGAGAGCCGACGCGGCCAATTTATGTGCAATATCTGCCCGAATAGCAAATTTATATCCCTGAGCAAGGCAAAGGCTCACAAGGATACCGATGTGCACGTTGCGAAGGTTCGGATATTGGATCGGCCTCACAAAATGTCAAGTCCCTTGCGTACCCATGATTCAGCGCCCCGGAGAAGTTTCGAAAATCTGCCTGGACAGGCCAACGACTCAGACTCGGAGACAAACTCAGAGACATGCTCGGGAAGCAACAGTCCCGGTAGATTTGGACTGCCTCGCTTCTCTTCACCTTCTCTGGTTGGTCAACCTACTTCTATTCACGGCCCGGCTTTGCCAACACACGACGAGGATCAAATTTACGACAACTTTGCCAGTGAACTTGCCTACAATCGGGAAGACTTCGATGACTCGTCCGACTTTGAAGCAGATGATACATGGGGTTTTGAACCATACCCGGGCCCTGACAAATACACCATAGATGAGCAGCAATTACAGGGCAATGATCTTGCGCACTCGGACGGTCTTTTGATACAGCAGGATCTTCGCTCATCAGAGCATCAGAAGCGTGAGTCGAGTTCCATTCCCAAAAGCATAAATTATTTACTATGTACCTGTATCAGAATTCGCTCCCGAGATTCCTTTGAAAGCTACAAGCGAATCTGATGGGTGGTGTTGGCGAAGTAAAGAAGTGTGTATATTCACCTGCAGTACTTGTACCTTTATAAGACTTTTCTTAGGAATGCCTCTTGGATATCATGAGCGGCTTCCCTCGCTCATGTTTTTCCGAGAAAGAGCTGAATGCGACGTGCTGGTATGCTCGAAAAAACGGAGTCAGTGGACAGCCCACCATCAAGCAGGTAAAGAACCATTGCAAAGACATCTTAAATGTCGCCGGGCTAGATACAGTGTTAATTGATGGTGCACTGGGTGATTGCTTCGCCGTTAATGATTGGTGTAAGATCATTAAACATGTCGGTCGTGCCTGCGCTGTTGCAATTAAGTTTAAATTTAATTCTTCACAGGAATTTGCCAATCCTCTGGTGCGCCTGAAGATGCATTTGTATGCGGAGGATACCGGAGAATCACTGGGGGAAGCTCATCAGGCTGCTAAATGGAAAGACGAAGTTGACGGTAATGTTGCAGGTCCCATGGCGAGGGGAGATGATGGAAAGTGTGGGGTGCCCTTGAAATACTGTACTATTTCGACCGAATGTTCACACCATGTCACCTGTCACCAAAGGTGTTCATTTTTTTAGGTGTTCATTCCAACAAATCACTCGAAAATTTACCATAAATGGTAGTCCAGCGATGCTGGACCGGAATTTTTTGTATTTTTGTGCCTATTTGGGCCACAAAATCTCGCTGTCACCGTCACCTACATCCAAAATGTTCAGCTCAGGACCCTCCATCACCCGTCACCTGAACATTTGGTCAAAACAATACAGTAGAATGTCAAGTAGGTTTGTGAAGCAAGATTCTTCCCCAAGCCCTTGAAGCTTGAAGTCGGTGTGGCGGACACGGATGTCACCGATTGCTGATTGGTCGGCATTTTCCGCATGTGCCGTGGGGCACTTGATCATTTATGTGCTGCCCTTGGCAATGATGCGCTGCAGATGTGCACCGAGTGCCGCAGATAAATAGTGTGTGCCACACTCTTCGTGTTGTGTGCACTGCATCTGAACAATCCCGTGGTCACACAGGGGGGAGAAAGCCTCGGTGGATAGGCATTCATGAAATAATAGGCATTTGTGAAGCAATAGGCATTCACCCGCATAATAGGTATTTTTTTAAAATTGTGATAGGTATTAGCCCCATCAATAGGCATCATCCAATGCCTATCATACTAAAGTTGTTGTGCCTCGAGCCAAGGGCCACCCCGATGGTCCCACACCAAATCCGAGCCCCCAGAAAAAGTGTGTGTGAGAGCCACCACGCAAGCGTAGCCCTCCACCGCACTTCCAGTTTGGACAATCCGAATCAGCAGTTCATCAAGAGCAGGATCAGGATCTGACAGTTGCCACGGACATGTTTGGCAGTACGACCATTTGGCACAAGGATACCCCGAATCAAGAGCGCCCTGAAGCATCGATGTCACAGTCTAAAATTGGGTGTTTTTTAAGGGTCATGATGCAGCAGGAGAATGAGCAGTATAACACACGAGAATGGGAGAGACTGCGGGAAAATCGAGAAGCCCGAGTGGCCCGTGAACAGCAAGGTAAATACAATGCAAAGGTGAAAGCCGCTGCAGACGCGGTGGAGTGGAAGCAAAAGAGTCGGGCGAAAGTCCATGCTGAGAAGATTGCAGCCGGTTGGGTGCCAGCACATGCCGGACAGAAACGGGTAGGTTTGAATGTTTGAAAGTTATTGTGATGCTGATCCTTTGGGTTGAAATAGAAGATCATTGAACTTGAGGATGTTGATCAGGGTCCTTCTGCATCCTCAGCAAAGCTTGCAGAAGACTCTCGGCTGCATCATTGGTTTAAGGAGGATTCGAAGACCAACAACAAACCTCAAGGGTGGAAGCAGAAGCCGGAAAACGTGCATACGAATTCTAAGCAAGTCAATTGGTTCAATCCCCTTCTTTTCGCGCAAATCGATCTGACAGCTAAGAAGGCCGAGAGACCGTGGAAACCGAGTGAAATCTACCGTCAAGCAAAGCTTTTGGCGCCAGATACATTCCAAGCACTGATGCCACAGGTTGTGGGTCGATGGATTGACCCGGATGCGAAGGAGAGGGGCGTGCACAAGTGGAAAGATAGTGTACTCGAAAAGGTACCCTCTGGTGCGGCCCCAGGTGGTCAATCAACCTGCGCTGGTATTCTCATATTTGGAATTATTGTAGTTTTTTCGTCAACAGAAGGCTGACCGTTTACTCAAGGACTCCTACCCAGAATTATGTGGGAAGATTAAATATCATCTTGAAAGATTTCAGGCAATAGGCACCACTCTCACCCTTGTAACAATTCGAGGTATCATGGTTGCATACATTCAAAAGGAGTAACCGCATCTGTTCAACCGTGTTATGATCGATAACAGCCAGTTCCACTGCTCGGATTCTTTCATTTGGAAGTTTCTGCGAAACAAAATGGGATGGAGTCAATGATCCGCAACACGTGCAGCTCAAAAGATTCCAGCAAACCATGAGGAAGTTCTGACAGCAGCCTTCCTCCACGAAGCAATCATGATTCGAGACCACACTATTCCCACCGAACTCCGCGTTAACACAGACCAGACTCAATCGATTTACCAGCAAGGCACGAAATCTACATGGAATAAAATAGGTGAAAAGCAGGTAGCTACAGTTGGACAGGAAGAAAAGCAGGCATTCATGCTCGTGCCATCTATTTCCACAAGTGGAGAGATGCTACCAATGCAGGCTGTGTTTTCGGGTAAAACCGCTGCGTCTTTGCCCTGTCCAGGATCCCATGGATATGCGGAACCGGAGGCTCTTGGCTTCAAACTCGAGCCGTCAATGAACAGCAAATATTGGTCTATGCAGAAAACAATGCAGACTCTCGTTACAGACATAATTGCACCCTACTTCGACCAGAAGAAGGAGGAACTGTGTCTGCCCACGACACAATGCTCCCTCTGGAAGATCAACTGCTGGTCTGTCCATTGATCAACAGAGTTTCGTGTATGGATAAAGAAACACCACCAGACCATTCACCTCTGCTTCGTACCTGGTGGACACACTGGTCTTTTTCAACCGCTTGACGTTGGAATACAAAGGGTAATGAAGCAGAGCATGAAGTCTTCGTCTCACAAAGATGTTGTTGCCGAAGCTTCTGAGCTTCTCTGCCTGAAGGACAGGGAAGAACCCTCCGATCCTTCGGTTCTCAAGCTTGATACCACGGTCGGGAACCTGCGCGATCGCTGCATTGGATGGCTGGTGGATGCATTCAACGAATGTAATCATAAAGAATTGATTTTGAAGGTAATTTTTACCTGCATTTTGTATATTCACTGCTTATCTGAAAATACAGGCATTCGAGTTGTGTGCAGTGGGGCCCTTCAATTGCTCACACCGGCTTGATGTTATATCTGTGCATCTTGTTTCCGGTCACACTCCGGTCACACTCCGGTCACACTCCGGTCACACTCCGGTTTCCGGTAACCCGGAGTATCTCGGAATGATTCGGATCATCTCGGACCATCGGGCCTATGACGCTACAACACTTTACTAAGTGTTTTCCCGTTTATCCGTACTTCTGTTCTTCTGACTTATTGTCTTGGACTTCTCTTCTCACGGTTGATTACATAACCATCACTTCTTCCGACACCATCTGACTCCGGTCGCATGAATCCCTTATTGTCCTTTATTCCTGACTTACCAATCCTTCCCACCATTATTGTCTTTACTCCTCTCATTCCTTTTTAGTATCAACAATTAGTTTGGTAGTATAAATATGTCTTAGATACTTCCAGTACTTCATCTGGAAAATTAACGTTGTTTCCATTTTTCCTTTCATGGACTGAGTCTTAACTTCTCGTCTCGTCTGCGACTCGACTCCGGGGTAAACTCAGTACCCTCGGATGTCTTCTTCTTCATTCGATCTTCCTTCTGGTCCACTTCCGGTCCACCTCCGGTTGTCCCTCGGATCCTTCCGGTCCATTACCGGTCTTCCGGTTCATCTCTGGTCCACCTCTGGTCGACCCCCAGACTTCCGGTCGACCGCCGATTTCTCTTCTTCGCCATTCTGGTCCTTCTCTCATTTCGGCTCCTCCCCAGACAGTCGCACACCCTTCTGAGCTGTGGTGCTTGCGAGAAAGCCGACTTCTTGACTCCGGCCCTGTTCCGGTTATCCGGATCAATTTCCGGTTCCGGAGCTCCGGATCAATTTCCGGTTCCGGAAGCTCTGCCAGGCTGGTCATCTTCATTCTGGCTCAGGATATAACACTTGACTTCTCCAGCCGCTCTTGCCGCACTTCGCGAACTCGACCAAAAAAATCCCGTCCTTTATATGGAGCTTGCAGGGTTGGCCGAGCCTCCTGAGGAGATCATCAATGAGGACTTGTTTTCCAAAGGATGAAGAAGATCTGACTTACAATGATGAAAGCGATGTTCCTGTTGAGATTGTCATCAACCACGTCACTGTCAAGAGTCGGTTACTCTCGGAGGCTGACGGAAGTCCGGAATGTTCTATCAAGACAAAGAGGTAAAGTGAGCAATACAAATGGGACTCTCTTGTGATAGCACTTCATAGATAAGTGTGAAGTCCGAACGGAGGAGTGGCTGGCCCATGCCTCCCCCACTATGACATTGCCTAAAGCGGACAAATGCTGACTAATTTCGCCACTCTTCGCCGAGAGTGCCACCATGTCATAATGTAATGTTTGGCCTATGGAGAAAGGTCACTATGCTCTAGTGGTTGGATGACTAGAATATCTTTACGTAAGTTGGCTTGGTGCTGGTGTTCGAACTGCGTAAGATGCTGTCTTATTTTATTTTTCTATCCCATTCCTTTATTCTGTTTCCCCCCTTTCCATTTAGCGTATGTATAAGATGCTGTTCCTTTTCTCCTCTGTTTTCTCCTCTTCCACCACAGAAATTAACTGGCACTAATATATATCTGCAAGTTTTATTGTAGCATCAATGTTGCTGTACTCTACTGGATGCATATATACGACTACTGAGCAGAAAATGACAGAAACTTTGCCTTAAAATTGATGTGGCAGATGTGTAAATCGTCTCTGCAAAAGGGCTTAATTTAGAACATATCCATTGTCAACCTGACCTTTCTTAAGGCTTTTTGTAACTTAAATTCACAAAGGAAATAATTGAAATGGATCTGTAAATACACATTCCCTTTTTTTCCAGTAAATGAACCTAAGAAAATGACTTGAATGGACAATGAACTTGCACTGAACTCGGAACTCAGTGTGAACAATGACATCGCGCTGACTAGCACGTGCTGGGAAAGAGACCCCATGATGTCATAGTGGGGGAGGCGAAGGGGACTTACTCTGAGTTGGACATCGTTGCAGATGATCTTCTGCTTGCACTTAGTTGCTCCAAACACACTGTCAAAAAGCCCGGCCTCTACAGGGGGATATAATGTGGGAAGGAGCATTAGTCGTAGCTTAAAAATAATAATAACTAATTTTCTGACCGTGATTTGGGACTAGAAATAGGATGAGAATGATGCTAGGGAACTCGAGAACACAGGGAACTGAGAAAAAATTGGGATTTTTGAGCCCTGGCCGAGGCCAAAATGGCCAAGTGTTCAGGCCCTCTGGTGACCTGTGACCCTGATTTTAAGTGTTCAGTTCAGGCGAGCCTGTGACCCGTGACTGAACACTCAGTCGAAATGGTACAGTACCTGCGGAAACAGGTACCTGGATTCACGAGTATGCATACACAGCTAGACGATTGATTATCGAAAACTGTACATTTCGATCACCATTCATTTCCACTGTCAATTCTGTGGGTATCGATGATCATGCCGCTCAGTCAAAACCCATGATACACTCTAGACTATCCGACGGTTTCCAACAAGACATTCGGTGTGAATAGGATGGCCGTTTTACCTGTATATAATGGGCCGCTTCAGTGGGAATTGTGAGATCAGAAGCCGATGTCGGGGGGCAAACCCCTTGGACACATGCATTGTACTCGAAACTACCTTGAAGGACTAAAAAATGGTGTAGTAGCTAATCAAGACTCAGTAGTTGCAGCAATATCTCCGAGAGCATTAATATTGATACCCACCGTATACCCGCCCCCAGTGTCTCCAGTCAATGGTTCCCCAAGCCCAGCGGCAAGGTCTAGCTCTTCACGGCCGGTCGCTGCATCTCTACCGCGGTTACCACGGTCATACTTGGTGTTATTGTCGGCAATGATATTTTTCTCCCATCTAAATGTTCGTCAGAAACAATGACAGTAGCAAAAGAGAAGGACTCACTCAAGCCAAGCAGCGGACTTCCTGTCACTTCCATACTATTTGTACAGAGCATCTAGCTCATTCTCGAGCTTGGGCCAAAATCCAGTGTTGGCACCCTTCTTATTAGTAACCACAGCTAAGGGACCCGCGACCTTGTGCTGTGAAATGGTAAGTGAACAAAGATGTAAATAAAGATAACTAGAAACATACCATGAGCGCCACAGCGGCAAGGATTGATTGAGGTACGATGTCAGGGATGATAGGAAGATGGTGCTTATCAACAATCATTCTGCAGAACTTTTTGAGGGCGACTTTTTGGTGACGGCATCGAAAACCTGAAAAAAAAAGGTCCAAGGGTTAGTGTGCTTGAAGTTGGCTTAAAGGCAAGACAGAATTGACATACCAGCTTTCGGAATGCACTCTTGAGGTTATTGTATGCATCAGCAAGAAGCTTGTCAGTGATTTTCTTCACAATCAGGTCAGTTTTGTATACGGCGAGGTGGAGATCCTCGCCGTGCTCTAAAATATAATTCTGTGACAGTGCATCAGTGACTGGTGGGTTCACGCACTCGGAATACATATCTGAACGGTCGAGACAACTGACATATATGTTCCGTTTGGTTTGATATGATAGTGACGAGGCCCTTGAGAAGTTTCTGAGACAAGTTAAAGTACCGCTTGTCTGCAACTTTATGACGAAACTTACTTCTTGTGCCTCCGAAGGTTTCCAGCCCTGGCTGGAGAGCGAAAGGAGACATGCCAGTGTCATTTGCATTGAGACTTGATTGGCAATGATACCCTCCAGTCGGTTTTCGGTTTGCGCCACACAGGGGAACAAGTGGGTTTGGCGGTCTGAAGAATTCATCTGCATAAGGAGTTTAGTAGATTATTTATTTGACTAGGAAGGGAGAATTCGTGGGCAGAACGACGCTGCTCAATACTCATTTTGCTCTCATTGGCAATCCTGTCAATGTTGACGGTGGTCAATAAACGACGGCTGCCGCTTTCGCTCTGGTTACCAGCGAAAGAGCATTGGAGCAGCTGCAAGGTGTACCCGAGAAACGAATTAATGGCCTGGATAGCCTGAGGACCATTGTATTGCGGGTATTGAGAGCCTATGCTGTCCTCAGTCACAGAGCTCATGCTGGAGCTCTGCAAATGCAATGAGCGACAATTGGGGACCAGGGTGCTGCTGTGTCCGACTGCATGCACATATGCCACCGGGGACGGCAGAGGGCTGTTCTGGTCATAAGGTGTCGACCCCTGAGGAGAGCGCAGATGGCAATGAGGGCCAGGCAACATTTGTGGTGGAGGCTGGACTTGTGATGATTTTTCTTCAAGAGCTTTGCAACAAAAGAGAGACAAACAAACCTCGGGCTCATCACAATCGATTTCAAATCATGAGAAGGGAACCACGCAAGGTGAAATCCCTAGCAATAGAAAAGGCTGCATTGTAAGTTCTTTAGATTTTTAGCTCATAGTTAACGGGCTAACCCTGTGCTTCCAGTTGCTTAAATCCAGACAGTGGTTACTTCTCCTTGCAGGTGACTTGTTCAGAAATTATCTGCCCACGGCGGTGGGGGTGGAAATCCAGGAAGAGCTCTGCAAGATTCAAAGTGATCTCACTTCTGAATTAAAAATAAAGACGGAACGCGAGACCGATTCAAAGGAGAATATCATACCATCTTTGCCGACACCAAACAGTCAGTAATTTTCTATTGCCTGCACATTGATTAACACTGATTCTTATACTAGAAAGGCGCATACGTCTGAGGTCCGGCTTGCCTCATTCTGCATTGCCGCCCTGTCGATTATTGTACTCCTAACAAGAGAGTGAAGATTGAGTACATTTCCTCGGACTCTGAGGAGGTGCATGGTCCGGCTTTGAGACCTCAGTGCCAGGGTCGGATCCCTGCACTCGAAGCCGCCATAAAGGCTTTTCAGACTGCCAGCTCAGAGGCTGATGCCAGGATTTTGGCACTCGACACGACAGTGCTGAAGCTGCAGAGTTCTAACGCAGAATTCCAGAGGACATTTGACCACGACATCCAGCTGATTCAAGAATTCTTTGCTGAAAGACTTACGGGAGTGTTGAAACGGGTTATTACTGTGGAGAACAACACCGAGGAAGTGAAAGAACAGATCAGGTCCGGGAGATAAAGCAGGAAGAGGCTCATGGAGAAGTTGAGAGGCTGAGAGGCTGAGGGAAGAGGGAAGATGTGTCACAATCGATGCAGTGCTGTCATCCGATTGTTATTGCATGCATCGTGTCGCCGGGTCGCGTCGATGTGGGTCCACTTCATGCATACATCAAAAATCTTTTACATATCATGATAATCCATTACACTGCGTATTAAGACATATCAGAGTACAAGAAGTCTTCGTCACATCCATCTGCACCACCGGAATTCTGGTTTGAAGGGTTTCGTCGACGCGTGACAGGAGGCTCAACAACCGACATTGTTTCTGCATGTCCTTGTTTGGACCGTGCTGTCCCCTCTTGGCCCCCGACCGCCTTTTTGCGCTCCCTCTCATCCTTGGCCTTTTGTTTTCCTTCTGCCTTTCGCTTCTTCTCGGCATCCTTCTGTAATTTCTCCGCAACCTTGGCCTCCCGAAGCTCCTTGGTCTCCCGTTCAAGCCGAGACTTGTTTTGAATTGCTGTTTCGATAACTTCATCCAGGCTAAGATCGGGGAAACGGTTCCCACTGCGAAACCTCTGGACATAAGAGGCACTCCGCAAATGTGCCAGGTTCCAGATGTGACCGTCAGGATTTATATGGTTGACTTTGTCTTCGAATTGGTCGGTTGACTGCCGTTCTTGCATAACACAACGTGTTGGCTCTGGTTTGCAGCAGTGAACCGCGCAGTTGTAAATGACATTAATACCGCAACAGAGTTCCTATTTCAAAAGAGTTATCAATAATCAGTGCATGTTGGCAAAGAAACACCTACCTCAAATGCAAACAAAACTTTTTCTTGTCTCACAGTGCAGGAAGGAAGATGGTAGGGTAGAACATCAGCACCGATGGTGCATTTGGAAACCAGGACACCGAGCATGCTGTCGCGATCGATGTCGACAAGAATCTCGTCAATCCGTCTGACACCAAGAGTTCCCATCTGTGAATAAATCAGATAGTTACCAACATTGACTTGATTGTGATTGTCCAGGACAAGACTTCGGCAGCGTATCAACACTGCCTGAGAAGGCAACAGGCTCCTAATGCCAGAGCTGCTAGACACCGTTCCTTCCCAGAGGCACGGTCTGCTCTCACATAGAGGGGTATAAACTGGGAAAACAACGAGTAGAGAATAATTTAAACACTTTGACATACCCGACGTAGGACTTCCGATTAATCCTTTCATGGACATGAACTGTACAAACTCGTAGTCTTCCAAAAGTGCGAGTATCTTGGGCCCAGCCTGCCACAGGATTGGAAGAGGTCCTCCATTTGTATCTTGAAGCACATAACCGCCGCTGACTAAATGTCGGATCATGTGAAGATGACTGAAAGCTGAACCTATGTCAAGACTTGGGGCTTGTTTAGTCGAATGGATGCTCTGTAAACATAGGATTCAAAAGTCTCGGTAGCATAGAGGATCAAAGGGCCGAAGCGTTGAATATGCTCCACAAGATGGACAAACAGATGAAACTTTGGCTTGTTGGAACACTGTGTGTTCCACAGCACCATTGCAGCAAGGAAATCTGCGACTGCATTCTTTAGATTTGACTATATAATGTGTTAGTTTCGCTTTCTCCGAATTGAGTCTGCACACACAAAATATGTTGGTAGATGGGGTATCACAGGCTGAAACATGAGAGGCACGAGTCTACAAAGGGCCTCCCAAGCCTCGTAGTGAGCTGCTGGAATCAGTCCATGCAGGACAACCAAGGCAATCTGTAATATGATGCGGAAATCTCGACCAACCAGCGAGCTCGCATATTGAACATACATATTACCGTGGAGACAAGGTGAGTTGAGACCAGCTACCTCAATGCTAGAGATTTGCACCTTGAGCTCTTCCTTCCCCTTAGGCTCCATTCGGTTGCCGTCACTTTGCGGCACTTGCCAAAGATCGGTACTTTGCCTGATGGCTCCGAATGGCTCCGACCTGCTCCAACAGTTCGAGAGAACCTCCACGGTCAGTCTCCTACCCAGCCACGGTTACGAGGTTCATCGATCTCAGTAGCGGTATTTTAATTGAATACAGAGAAAAATGACTGACCGGGAATTTCGGACCGTGTGATGTGACCGCGTGATAGTAACAGAAGTTGGGATGAACCTCTCCACAGCGGCTGGAAGAAAATATTAGTAAACAACATAGCCACAACTTCCCAGAATTCCTTGTAATTGTTACTTTTGGCCACCACACGTGGAAATAAAATAATATGCAGGGTTTGTAGGACATATATGCTTAATGAAAAGCCCTGAAATGCTTTGTAGCAATTAATCGGATCTCCTAGGACTTGTGTGCCATGAAAGTGCTGAAAATCAGCTAAACTAGCCTATTGGGTGAGAGGGGAAGAGAATTCAACCTTACACAAGCTAAATAATGCTTACAAATGCATAATATAGCACTCTAGTGCCTCAAACTATTTTATTTCCACGTGTGGTGGCTAAGAGTAACAATTGCAAGGAATTCTGGGAAGTTGTGGCTATGTTGTTTACTAATATTTTCTTCCAGCCGCTGTGGAGAGGTTCATCCCAACTTTCTGTTACTATCACGCGGTCACATCACACGGTCCGAAATTCCCGGTCAGTCATTTTTCTCTGTATTCAATTAAAATACCGCTACTGAGATCGATGAACCTCATAACCGCGGCTGGGTAGGAGACTGCTCCACGGTAGACATGTGATGGTTCCAGAGCAGTCCAGACCATTGAGCAACCAATGGGAAGCCCGTAACCATAGCATTTGCCGGGTCTGATGGGCTTGAACAGCTGTGAGACGTTTAGTCGCTCTGATGGGCCAAGTGCCGAAGTAGGCCGAAGTGCTCCAAAGTTAAGTGCCGCAAAGTAACGGCAACCGAATGGAGCCTTAGTGTTTTGGCGAGATACAGCATCCTGCCACCAATATTTAACTACACCCAGGAGGACGATGTGAAGAATTTCGACCGGGGAATCACTGTTAGCATCAAAGTCTAATTGTGGACCGAGCTCAGAAAAGGTGAATTGGGAGAAAATTAGTTGACGATGCACTAAGGATAGATAGAACTGGATTGAAAATTTCTTCGGGCATCTCATCGGGCAGTTTTCAAAGCATTGCCTTAACTTCTTCAGCTTTCGAAGCTCCAGCTGGCATCATGGTGTACCCGGATTGTTTTTGTTGCTCCTTCAACTTATTGGAAGCCACCTGTAGCTTGTCAACAAAATGCTGAAAGTATTTGTCTTTGGAACCCGTATCTGTTGCCATATCGCCAACTGCTCTTGGCGCCATCGAGAACACGTTTGAGCTGGGACTCCAGGTCCCCGATGGTGTCTTTTTTGGTCCTGGGTTTTCCGGCCTTCAATTTTGATCAATAATTTTATTACGAAGAGTTTGAACTTGAAGTCAAAGACTTACGGTCGTAAATTCTTTAATACGGCTGATCTCACCAGCAGCACCTGGAGGACATTCCTTTTTGTCCGATGTTGCATGGCAAACTCGACAAAAATAATTGCCCTTCATCCCGATGTGTGACGCAAATTCACTTGACATCAGATTGTCCCCTTGAAATGCAAGAAACCACGGAATGACCAAGATATACTCTTTATATACACAGTCCCAGACTTCGATCCCCTCATTCTGCGCCTCTCTAAAATATGTTTAGTAATGAGGTTCATCAGCTATTTGTACACCCACTGTAACATTGACGAGACAGCTTCCATCATCTCCAATGGGGGGGATATGTTAGATGTCGCAATGAAATGAACATTGTATAGCATCTGCGTATACTCTCGGGGTAGCCCTGCTAGTGTTAGAAGGACCGAGCTATGTTTATTCCACTTTTTTGAGACATTGCCCGATGTATCGTCGCAGTAAGTCCAAAGCGGGACCGAATGAACACGATGTCCTTTGCCTTTTAATCTCCACAGGTTCGTTGTTGGCTGGGTCCATGGCTCGAGCTTGCTGTTCTTTTCTGGATTTAGAACACCTGATTTACGGTCAGTGTAAATATCCATGTCGGAAATAAATCTGAATCAAACCTTTGATGATTTCTGGTGCAGGTATTCCATATCGCTTTTGGCAATCAATATCTTGTAGGTCAACCACCGAACGAAAGAAGGCTGAGAGCGGCAACTCGAAACAGCCCTCAGGAGAGCCATCGATGACAAATGCATCTCTCATTAAACATCACGGGGCCTACGGCGCCCCCACGCAGGTGAGAAAAACAAGGCTCATCAACAAAATAATCCTTGGATTTCCTTGATCCCAGCATAATTGTTGATTCAAAACATACTATGGTAGAATGCAAGTTGAAGTCTACTTAGATGGTGGGCCCAGGGTGAAGGGGCCAACGGTTGTTGTAGTCTTGTGTTTACCACGGTGCTGTGATCGCGGTGCTTTCTTATTATGTAATTGCTGAGTTTGAATTCAACTTGCAAGGCGAGTTTCATGCGGGACATGACATTTCATGGGATTTTGACATAGGATAGGTTGTACTGGGTATGTATGAAGTTCTGTCTCTTCAGAATTTTGAAATATACCCTTGAATTAATTGTGCAGAGCCCTCGAGCTGGTCATGTGATTGTTTGATGTCCGAGCTCAAAATAATCAATAGTCGCTTAAAATGGATGGGGAAACGACAGAATGGACTGAGGAGGGTATCAGAGCTGCTGTGAAAGGATTACATGCTGTTACCAAGTGTAGGAAGTATAAAGGAATGTGTCCGGCATTTGGGGCAATGAGATTCGAACTCCGCAATTACGTAATAACTGGCCGCAATCCTAACCCCGCGGTAACTAACAGACTTCAACAAGCGAAGTATGAGCTTCATTTGTTGATGCATCTGTCTACACCACAAAGTTGTGGGGGTTGTTTTTACAAGCTTCGGAAGGCACTGCTGGAAAGATGCTCGGTGCACGTTTAAATAATGTGGGATGATGTCGTGACGATGTTGGCATCTTGCATCAGCCATTTGACAAATCTGTTGTGGGGTTTTTGGCATTTTTTGGCATTTTCAGGTTTTCCAAAACCTGCGAACAGCCCAGTGAAAAAAGTGTCTGCCAAAAAAAAAGGAAACTGCTTTTAAATCACAAATCTTGCCCCATGCAATGAGTTTTTTTCTTTTCTTTTCTGGAGGTTTTCAAAAATGACCCTAGTGTTGCGAAGTTTCCAGGTTGTCAGGTTTTGTGAGTTTTTAGGGCTTTTTTGGGCTTCATGAAGCCCAAAAAACCTTGACAACAGATCTGTCACAAGTCTGATCTGTATTGTTTAATTGTTTTAAGCTGCATGAAATTGAAAGATTCACGCTACTGTTGTGAGGACATCGCTCTCAATGCCTTAGAAACATCATCTCTCAAGATTTCCATATCATTGCCCACCAAGTCTCGTTAACATCCACCATTTTGGTAGTGCAATATCACAGTCTTGACTCGTCAAGGTTCCACAAATGTCTCCATTATAATGCACTCAGGATCGCCAGGCTGTATCGATATATTGCAATATCCATTGCATGCAGGTAGTGTTAGGTATATTAATCAGGCTGTGTGGTAATATAACCGATGGTTGTGAGCTACACTCATCATGAGCACCTCGGAGCTGGCAGCTGCCCGAGGCCCACGCTGCAGTGACCCCGCTGCAACTATCCAATCCAAGTGTCGTGCACGAGCCTGCCAACTGCCTCGTGCTGCACCCGTCGGGAGTGCATGCGCGGTATTGGATGCGCATAGGAACCAGCAGGTTGATCCACAGCGTGGTGGGTGAGAGGCGGGCAAAATTGGGATATGGTGCATATAGACCGGGTCCCATCCGTGAGCTGCAGGCATTGTGCCAAACAAGGGACATGACCCAGACTGGCATCCACGGGCGATTGTGAAGGAGATGTTGACGTGCATGAGCGGACTTGAGTTTGTAAAATGAGACGCACAGGGTTGTGCTGTGGGCAAAGCACCTTGACCTCACCCTTGGGTGGATGACCTTGACAATGTGGACGTTCCTTCGGCACCTGTAGCCCCCCTGTGCCCGCGCCCCTCTTCGCGCTCGCGCTCAGTGAGCCCCCCACTTAGCGCCGGCGGACATCTAATGCCCCCATTACGATGGGACCGCGGCAGCAACGAAGCCGCTCACCATCTCGCGGCGTAGTACTCCGTCATGCTGTGGACCAAATGAATACAATGAAAGGGAAAACCGGGAGCCAGCACCTCATTGTCTTGAGTCCTTCATGGTCCGGGGAGATCAGAGACACAGACAGAGGAACTGTGGGAATGAATATGAGCATGGGCAAGGGACACAGGGACTATAGGGCACCTGTCGGCCGTTCAAGAGATAAGTTTATGCCTGTAGAAAAGCTTGTGAGACAGGGCAAGGACATAAACGGTATCTATTTACCTGTACCATCCTCGCTCGATCTACCTATAAATTGAAACTGAGATCAGTAAGGGTCCACATTCAAGACAACAACATACATTGTTGAGAGTGCTGTGGCAACACTGGATACGGACATAAGCTTGGGTGAATAACAGGGAAGTCGCATACCTATTCATCCAAGAGCGAGGCCAGCTACCACATGTTACCATTGTGTTGCCCTAATAGACCAGAACAGTGTGAGCAGCATCATATAGAAGTGGAAGGAAATGCGAAATAAGTACTGGCTAAAAACGGTGTCCTCATCCATCACCTGCTATAGGATTTAGTGCAAAATGTTATGATTACCAAAACAGACTTACATGTACAGTTCCATGGACTCCAACAGACACAGCAAGCCCTGTGGGTACAAGAAATTGTGTCAGATGAATTATCGCAGAGAGAACAGGGAGCCGACCGGTGAAGCCTCATCAGGCTCGATTTAATACGGGTCTTATGCAGATAGACATTGACGCAATGTGGTAAACGGTGGTGATGACAGCCGGTGACGACACCAAAAGGTGTTGGAAGAGATGAGAAGCGGAGGCAAGATCAACTTGTTATGGCATGTTGGGCGAACACCCTAAGTATAAACTAGCAACAATTCTACACGAGTAATCCTCTGCCTGTGTGTCCCACTTCAGTTTGCGGCCAGGCTTGTCTCCTTGTCAAGTGTGTTTAACCAGCCATCAACCTTATTAGCCACTGTAACCCAGATCTTGGAATCCGGGGGGCCATACAATTGAATGTTGACATCGTAGATCATGTTGAAAGCACTGCAAATATGGGTTAGTGGGCAGAAATAATGCTGGGAAAACACCGTACCAGTCCAAGTCCACTTTATCTGGGAAAGCCTTGTGCAACTCATCCAGCCCCTTTTCGACGTTGACCTAGAAATCCTTGTCCTTGTCCTTCTCCGTCATGGTGTCTGCCTGGGGCTTTGCATTCTGCTTTACAAGCTGTTGCCACTTCCAAGTTGTTCTTGTGAGCTTGGGTGTCTCAGGACAATAAGAGATATACCAGCCACACCATGCGGCGATACAAGGCTGCTGTGGCTTTGGTCTTTGACCTGGCAATGCATTTCTGAGTGACATTTGCAATGTCTGTTTTTTTGCTAATAGATTCTGTCAACTATAGCCAATGTGAGTATAAGTGAAGTGTTCCACGCCCTTCAACGGACACTTATGACTACTTTAATTGAATGCCGTGTTTGAGTCAAGACACTTCCGACAGCCTCTGACACTGTTTCGCAGCGGCTGGTATCACTTGCTGGCAGGAGGTCAGACACATTGTGTTTGCACAAAGCGGTCTATTGGTGCCTTATTAACCTGCCATATCATGAGAAAACCGACAACCACGAACCATTACAGCAGCCGCAAGACTCTTTCCATGGTAAGTACGAGCCAATTGGGACAAAGCGGCAGCATGTGCATAGTCCGCTGCAGTCTTCTGTTGAGTTTATGTCAGGTAGGCATTCAGTGAGAAGGGGGTGTCGACAGCCCAATGTTCTGTTACCTTCAAAGCCACAGGCATCACCCAAGTTTTTCCGTCTACATCCTGGGACATGCCTTTCAGCAAGTCGTGGATTTGGAGTGACACAGTGAGTTGTATGAATTGATGCTTGCTTGAACGGATTGTTGGACTGAAAAGACATGTCATTAAGGTGGAAATGCATGTTGGGACGTGTTGCAAACCTTTAAAAATTCCTTGCAAACAAGGTCTGATTCAGGCCACAACTTATTTTGTTTTTTGTATACCCAGCCTGCTTCCAGTGTGAATAAGATCTCGTCAAATTTACCAGCAGGGGTGTGGGGACCCGCAGCTCCTCCGCACATCCCCACTGGGTCATCTTCATCGTTGTCGTCCTCTTGGGAGCAACGCTGGGGAACAAGGGAGCTGGGGAATGGGTCTGCATTGTCTGAGCCTGGGAGGGAGTCAAGCCCACTGGCAGCGTGGTGAGCCTGAACTGCAAGGAGCAAGTTTTGAACAGATTCTAGGTGCGCGGTGGACATGGTGGTGGAAGGGGAGAGGCAAACTTTTTCCAAACTCCCACACCACACAAGTTTCCAAATTGGGCTTTCCATCACTTTCCACTTTCCATGGCTTCAAAATCAAGACACGGTGCAAAGCCCCAAGACTTGGGTCCGGGTATGTGTGTAGTACATTGAGTATTTGGAATCTCATCACTTTATCACCTTCTGTCAGACTGTGAAATCAATGAAATCACCGGGAAAGTTAGCTGCCTTGTGTGCTGATGCGCATCGGGAACAGGATCCATAGCATGGATCCAGCGTGCCTCTTGGAATGCTCATCAAGGTTATCCAGCTCATCTTAACTCCATGGCACTCTGCAAAGCTTCCAAAAGACACACCAAGGAGACACCATCAATATGATAATCTGTTATATACCGAGCCGAAGGCAGAACTAGATGAACGAGTCCGGAACCGGAACCGGGGACCAGAGGATCGGAACTTCCGGAAAGTATATGGGGGGATAACGCAAGCACCACAGGACAGTAGGATGTGCGTACTACCCAGGCCGGTGAAGGAAGGAGGACCGGAGGAATTGAGGATCCGGGTCAGTCCGGAGTGGCCGGAAGGGCTCCGGAGTGACGAAGAAGAAATGAGGGAAGTGGAAACAGAGGGAAATGAGTCCCTACCACCGATCCAGGTGGAGGAAGAACCAGAGGAGTCGGGGAATGATTAATATCTGTAATATAGAATTTCTTCTGAAAATTTTCTTCTTTCTTGATTTTCTTTGAAATGATAAGAGAGTCCGGAGTCGACCGGAATAACCGGAAATACCGGGAGAGTAAGAAAGGAAAGACTTTAAGGGTTTGGTCCAGGCTTGTTAGGGTAACGACGATGAAAGTTGTCGATATGTTCATCGGCATCAACATCATCCGCACTAACCCAGCTAAACTGTTCATCGGTGTTCTCGTAGCCCTGCCATTCGACCAAGTACCGGAGCTGGGTCCGGGGCAACCGGAAACGGCGATCGATCTTTGAGTCAACAATTTGTTTGATCTCATAGTGTTCTTCACCGTCAAGGATTTCTACCGGAGCCGGAGGTGGTTCCTCGCGACCGGGGAATGGATTCGGAAAATGGGGCTCGAGTTGAGATATATGGAAGACCGGATGAACTTGTGAAAGGCTTTTTGGGAGACGGATGGTATAAGAAGCCGCACTGGGTTTACCAATGACTTCGTAAGGCCCAAGGTGAGTTTCTGAGAATTTCGGAGTGGGTCGTTTCGTCCGGAAATACTTTGTCGTGATAAATGCATGGTCGCCGATCTGTAACCGGGGATCCGGAATACGTTTCCGGTCAGCAGTTTCTTTATATCGCTGCTGAGCGAAAGTGATTTGCTCCTGGAGGTACTGATGAAGGTCCTGGAGATCGACAACGTAGTCTTTGGCATACATGTTCGCGACATCGCGTTCCGGGTGGATATTGATAGCCGGATTATAACCTTTATTCTCAAAGAACGGAGATATTCCGGTAGAGGCATTCGGAGAATTGTTCAAAGCGAATTCAGCTAGAGGAAGTAGTTCGTGCCAGTCATCCTGCTGGTACGAGGTATACATCCGGATATATTGTTCCACAGTCTGGTTCATGTGTTCCATTTGTCCGTCCGCTTCCGGGTGATAACCGGAAGTATAGTGCAGCTCCATGGAGAGGAGTTTGCCCAAGGACCGGAAGAAGGATGAAACGAATTCGGAGCCCCGGTCACAAGTGACATGGGAAGGGACACCATGCTTCGAGAAAATGTGGATAAGGAAAAGCCGGGCAAGTTCCGGAGAGTCAATATGAATGTCACCAGCCACAAGTATAACCTGTTTAGAGGCACGGTCAACTATGACAAGAATTGTGTCGTACTCGCCGGAAACCGGTAATTGATCGATGAAGTCGATAGAAATGGAATCCCATGGCCGGATGGGAACCGGAAGAGGCTTAAGCAATCCGTAAGGACGGTGCCTAGGCTTTTTGTTGCACTGGCAAATAATACAAGACCGACAATAGTCCCGGACGAAGTTCCGGCATTCCGGCCAGGTGTATTCTCGGCGGATGAGAGCTAGAGTGCGATTCTGACCAAAGTGACCAGAGAGAACATGGTCATGCAAGTACTGTAGAACACGTAGTCGCAACTCCGGAGAGGTTCCAGAGACCAGAGGCACATAGATGTGCTCATCGAGCCGGAGAAGACCGGAAGGATCGAGAGTCCAGCGGGAAGGGTTACCGGAGTTCGCGGCGTTAATACCGGAAACAGCGGCAGGATCATAGTTGAGATGGTTGCAGATATCTGAGTAAAGTTTCTCAAGATCCATAACAACGGTAGCTCGAAGAACGATTTCCTCGAGAAAGGTAGCACGGAGAGATGCAGAGAGTTGATCTTGGGTGAAAATTGGGCGAAGGTTTTGCGGATTGAGCTGGCCATAAGCCCTATCCCCCTCTTTAGGGTAGACGTCCCATTGTCTAGTCAATGCATCCGGTTTACCTCCGAGCTTTCCGGGCCGGAACCGGATTACCATGTTGAAATGGCAAAGGTACTCGGCCCACCGGACTTGGCGGCGAGTAAGAATTTTCGTCGTCGCAAAGTACTCCAAGTTCTTGTGGTCCGTGACAACGTCAACTGGAAAGGTAGATCCCTCGAGATAATGTCGCCAAACAGTGAAGGCATCGAAAATAGTGAGGAGCTCCTTGTTGTGTGTGTCGTAGTTGAGCTCCGCCGGACCAAGAGTCTGGGACCAGAACGCAACCGGGTGTATGTCACCATCGTCTCCTTGAATTGAGAGAATGGCTGCGATCACATAATCGGAGGCATCAGATTCAATGGTTACTTGACGACCCGGAATCCAATGGTGCAAGACCGGAGCCTCCATATAGGCGTGTTTTAGTGTGTCGAAAGATAATTGACAATCTTCTGACCAATTCCATCGGACGTTCGACCGGGTGAGCCGGGTGAGCGGAATCGTGATGGAAGAATAATTCCATATAAAACGCCGATAGAAATTGCAAAAACCAAGGAAGGATTGAATATCCTTGACTTTGCGGGGAGTAGGCCAGTTCATGATAGCTGAGACCTTCTCCGGAGACATCCGGAAACCTTCCGGAGACAGGATGAATCCGAGATACTCGCAAGTAGTTACGCTGAACTCGCATTTTGGAAGTTTGCAATAGAGTCCTGCGTTCCGGAGACGTCGTAAGACTTCCCGGATGTGACTAGTATGTTGGGAAGGATCGTCGGAATAGATGAGGATATCATCCAAATAGACGACGACGTAAATGTCCAGCAAATCAGCGAAAATAGTGTTCAAGAATCGCTGAAAGGCCGCCGGAGCATTTGTAAGTCCTTCCGGAACAACCCGGAAGTCATACAAGCCATAGCGAGTACGGAAAGCTGTTTTGGGCTCATCGCCCGGAGCAATCCGGAGAAGATGATAGGCGTGCCGGAGATCGAGTTTGGTGTAAATTCATGCTTTTCCGGGAGCATCAAGGAGGTCGGTGATAAGTGGAAGTGGATATGTATGATATAGTGGCGTCAGACCAGTTAATCAACGGATTAAAGCGGTTGAGCCAATTGTATCCCAGAACCAAGTCACAAGGCGAATCAAGATGGGTAACGAAGAACTCCATAGGATGGACGTCGCCAGATGGGAAGCGGATTAGCAGACAGAGCTGCCGATTAATGATTGTTGAAGAGCCGTCGAGATACCGGAGTCTAACCGGAGCAACCAGATACGGTGAAAACCCATTTTTTTCACATTCTTTCAACGATATAAAACAATGAGAAGAACCAGAGTCAATAAGAGTTCGCAAGCGGATTTTGAATCCCGACGCAATTCGTGACAGTAAGGAAAGAGATATGGTTGCATATTCTTCCGGACCGGAATGGGTATAGTCCGACCGGAACATAGAGACGTGAAGATCGACGTAAAGGGCATTAGGTGAAAGAGTGGAAGCGTTGAGGCAAACCTCAGGAAGCACCCCGGAGTCAACGCAACTCGGACCAGATGCTGAGGTATCCGAGCTAGTGATTATTTTTTTTGACTCGGCGGGTGTAGCAGGCTTTTCAGCCGTCGCAGATGCCGCCTTGGCCTGAGCATATTCCGGACGCTTCCAGCACTCCGAAGCTGAATGACCGGTACCTCTGCAGAACATGCAGAGATTGAGTCGAGATCGGTGTTCTCTTTCATCCTTGGTGAGTCTCCCGTGCTTATCGAGTTTGTCGGCATACGGCTTTGGAGTCCGACCGGAAGACTGCTGAGCCGGTCTATCGGAAGTGGCCTTCGTCGCAGATGATGACGAAGTAGGGTTGCCAGACTGCTTTCCGAAAGGTTTCCGACCGGAAGTGAAATTAGACGGTTTAGACGACGAGTTGACGCCCTTGTGATCCTTTGACTGTTGACCGGAATTTCCGGAGTTTCCGGAATTACCGGAACCAGTACCACCACTGCTAATATTCTCATGCTCCCGCTCTCACTGTTTCTCCAATTCGCGTTTCCAATAGCGAGCATCAATCCGGCGGGCAATATCTTTAATCCCAAGCAAGGTGTTGACATAGTTGTGATGAACCATTTCATCCTTGAGCCAGCGAGGAAGACCCTCGTAGAATTGATGTCGCAGGGCATTGTCGCCCCATTGGGTAAGGACTGCGAGACGATCGAAACCGATGATATAAGTGGCAATCCGGTCTCTGGATTTCATCCGGCAAGACCGGATGAGATCTTCGGCATCTCCCACCGGATCTTGCAGACCAAAATTCTCCTGGAGTTCCTGAATAAAGCGCGGAAAATTTCCGTCCCAAGCCGGAACGGAACCGGAGTCGTAAAGATTTGGTTCGAACCACTGCTGAGCAGTGCCCCGGAGATATGACATGATATACAAGATCTTGTCATCATCCGAGATAAAATACTGGTGACGTTCCGCAAAATGCAGGTAACATTGAGTGAGAAAAGATTGGAGTTTCGCGGAGTCGGAGCCATCAAAAGTGTCTGGGTTGCGGAGATTCCAGCGAGTAGAACGAGGTGGAGCCGAGGAATGTGTGACATAAGACTGAATTGCATCCCGGAACGTACGGATAGTGCTGATAAGCAACTGTTCCGCAGGTTCGGGATCTGGGGGAGGAGGTCCCGCGACCACCTCCGCCACCTCCGGGAAGATCACCTCCATCATCGTCGGGATCAGGAGGGTCTCCGTGATCCGAACCGGAGGGTGTATGATCGCTACTGCCATCGCCAGGTTCCTCGGCTTGAGGAACCAGAGGTTGTCCGGTAGAACCAGATTCCTCCACATCCTCAACAATAGGAGGATAAGGGATCGGTGAAGTGCTCAGCTGAATGACTCGAGCACAATCCGGATATGGAGATCAAGGAAAAACAGTAGGATTTTCTGGAGTGTGAGGACTTTGAACAAGTCCCGGAACATTAACCGGAAAGATTGTCGGAGCGGAGAGAGAGACCGGAGCTGTTGTTGCAGCTGTCCGGTGTGTGCGAATAGCGACGTTAGGAGGAAGAGCAATTTGTCCAGAGGTAATAGTCGACATGGAATGAGAGGGTGAAGACAAAGGAACAATCTGCGAGTAGAGATGAGATTTGCGATGTTCCTCAGAGATATCGGGTGCCACAGGATTAGAGGGAAGGTGTGACATAACCAGCCAGGATAGGTGAGTTTGATAATACTGTTATATACAGAGCCGAAGGAAGAACTAGATGAACGAGTCCAGAACCGGAACCGGGGACCAGAGGATCGGAACTTCCGGAAAGTATATGGGGGGATAACGCAAGCACCACAGGACAGTAGGATGTGCGTACTACCGAGGCCGGTGAAGGAAGGAGGACCGGAGGAATTGAGGATCCGGGTCAGTCCGGAGTGGCCGGAACGGTTCCGGAGATGAGTCGATATAGTGGGGGCAGGGGCGGTGGGTGGTGGCCTTACCGGAACTTGTTCCGGCCTTGCTCTTGCCCTGGACCTTCGCTACCTCCCGCTGGTTGACCCGCTTGGAGGGCCCGACGAGGGAGCATTTGACTTTTTTTGCCTTGCAGCGGTTGCAGGCGGTGGTGGTGGCGCGGGATCCACCCTCGACGACACAGACTTCTGCGACCTTTTTGCACTGGTCGCATTCTGGAAGAAAGTTAGTATCCGGGTTTTGTTTCTGGTCACTGCGACGCACCTTGTCTGGGGTCCCTCTCCCGGTCACTATCGGTCTCGTCGTTGGGGCCCCCATCCCCAACCGACGCCTCCCCGGTCTCCTCGTCCATCCCGTCCAGCTCCTGCCGGATACGGGCCTCCCTCAACTCCATCTCCACCCGGGCCGTTGCGGCCTCCTCCAACTCCACCCGGAGACGCTCTAAGTGTTCCTGGGCGCGTTGTTCCCTCTTCTGGTGCTTCAGCTCGCGCCGGTCGTCCTCGAGTTCGCCGGACATCGCTCTCTTCTTCCCCTTCCGGTTGGCGCCGGAGTCATCATGCTCGTCGCCACCGTCGTTCGGGTTGTATCCGGGTGCGTAGGGGGCATATTGTGCAGAGTGGTGGTGGTGGAATGAAAGAAAGAAGTTTTGAGTCACGCCACGACTGCGGATGGTTTATATCAACAGCACGTGACCTTCTAGAACCTTTCCGGTTTTGGAAGACTTCTTCCGGCCATTTCCAGAACTATTATTCAATGGACACCGCAATTTCATCTCTGTTCCTTGAGGGCAAGGAACGCAAGAGGGGGATACTGTTATATCCATGCTTTCTCGATCCTTGACTTTCCGGTCATGTCCGGTACCAGAACCCGGAACCAGACGGAATATTCTCGGACTCATCACGGATCATCGGGTTTATGTCCGACAGGTCACGTGACTCGCACCTTTTCAGGAATACAATTAGGACTTAGCTATATAAACCCTTAACATATGCCATGTACTTCAGTTTGATAATTAATGTTGCTTTGCTCTCCGCTTTGCACTGAGTCGTCCTCCGGTTAATTCCTCTGGTCCTCCTTCCTTCACCGGCCTCGGTAGTACGCACATCCTACTGTCCTGTGGTGCTTGCGTTATCCCCCATATACTTTCCGGAAGTTCCAATCCTCTGGTCCCTGGTTCCGGTTCCGGACTCGTTCATCTAGTTCTGCCTTCGGCTCGGTATATAACATATTCTGTACACCTCGCAGTCCATGCCTCTCAGGAATCCTCCTGTCTTGCCTGCTCCTGTTGCTCCCAGTTTTTCCGCAGTGTTCTCGGGTGATAACTGCAACAGCGTCAGCCTGGATGACTTCGACACCATCATGTCCAGAGAGCCAGACCCGTTCACGTCTGAAGAGCACTACATGGACAACGATGAACTTCTATGCCAAGGAATTGAATTACTGCACCTGTTGGCCCTTGAACCCGAACCGGAGCAAGAAGAGGATGATACCATACCCAGGCTTCTTGACAAGCTCAATGATATTGATGGTATGCAGCTGCAGAAATATTCCAACTCAGGAAACTCAAATATTTAGATCTCAACGGCCCAGAGGATGAGGAGGACATGGCTCGGATTTTTGGTGCAACCCTCCCGAATTACAACTATGCCCCATACCAGAATAAAATGGTATTGTCCATCTGTTTTGATATTGCAGGTTTAAACTCAAGGCATGTACAGATGTGTTTCATAGACATTCTGGATAACCTGCCTCATCTGTGGTTGTCTTCGAGTCAGATTAAGATGGTTCTATGAATTCTGCGAGAGTGTGGTGCTCGGGATGTCCCATCCTTCAAGGCCCTCTGAGAAACACAGAAGGGGATTCACGAGACCTGCGGAATCAAAACAGATCCACACAAATCTGATCTGGGTAATTTATTCTATACAAACGATGTCCGTGACTTGATTTCCAATGTAATTGAGATTTGTACACCTTTCAAGTTTGGTATAACTGACTTTCCATAGGATTTTGCAAATCCTCAAGTCGCACTGTACATCCAGAAATATCCAGAGGATGTAGCCGGTGGGCCTGTATCGGAAATATGGCAGGTCGAGAACGGTCGCTGGCATGAAATCCCACTCGATGAACTCACACCGTCAATCCTTTTCGGAGTCAACCATTTTTATATCCATGAAATTGCTGAACGATGGGTTATCCCAGCACTATGGATTGAGTACCGGAGCAAAGTTCACACAGATTGTCATCTCGTCACGAAAGGCATAGGTAGCTGCTCTTCATTTTAACCCTCACCTGACTCCGGGATCTTAATAGATCGGTGCTACTGCCGTTCTGGCTGTGGAGCCAAAACTGACACTAGTCAGACTCTCGGAGTTTTCCTTCAATCATGAAGAACTCGTTCTGAGAAACAAGGGTCCGCTTGCATTCGCACGTCAGTAACTGGCTATCCTTCACATTCGGTGCAATATTAATATCATCCATGTGGTTATAGACACCGATTCATGCCAGACTTTTGCGACACATATCCCCAATATTTTCTGCTCCATGACGACGGTGAGGATCTGTTCACAGTGTGGATGCCCTTCTGGGCGGACAATGTTTCCGGTGCCAGAAGCAAGCAGTATCAGAAGCACATACATGTATATGCTGCCAATGCAAATCTCCCCGGTCAGTTACTGCAACAGGAGTATTTTGTCTGCTTTGTGTCAACGTCCCCCAATGCTGGTGCTTTGGAACAGCTGAAGTGGTTACAGAACAAGTCGAGTTCGTGCTGCATTATATTCCCATGCATCGACTAACTAAGTGGAAAGATCTACACATGTCAAGCCTGTTCAGTGTTACAATGCCGATACGGGCCGACCCTGTGGTGCCCGTGTCTATGTCCCTGACAGCCCTGCCGACAAACCACAGCAAGCGGAAGAGGCCTCCCATATCGGACATCAAGGCAATTATTTTTTGCTGTTTCTGCAAAGCCGGTGGTACCACAGAAGAGAAAGAATCTCCTGAGGGTTACCATACCTTTTATGAGGTATACAAGTTCTCTCTCTATCTCTCTCCGATAAATTCGTTAATATCTTGTTCGCAGTGGGGAGCTCCCCGAAATGTCGAAGAAATTAAATCATGTGTTCTCGAGCAGTTATGGCTCGCAACCCAGGGTGTAGTCTCTCACGTTGATGCTTTACAAACCAGCACAGGCACCAAGGATAAAATAGCGCAACATTGGATCGAACTTCTCATTCCAAAATCTCGTGGAATGCAAGCAGCAGATTCTGCGCCAGCCGTACAATCCTCTTCTTGATCTACCCTCTTCGTCTTTTCCCTTATTTGAATACCTGGAGTCTAACCGTCTAACGGGGAATCAGTTTTCGACCCATCACAAGATACAATGGTCGAGATTTTGCATACAATTCTCCTGGGTCATACAAAATATGTCTGGTATGAACTCCACCATAACTGGACACCTGCACAGCAGGAGCTCTTTACGGTGAGGTTGCAATCAACAAATCTGGATGGACTCTGGGTCCCACCAATCCGAGCTGCATATATGATGCAGTACCGCAACAGCCTGATTGGCAAGCACTTCAAGACTTTAATGCAAACAATGATATTCCATGTGCAAGATATTGTAATGCCAGACCAGTTTGCACTTGTTCGAGCTCTGGGACAGCTGGGCCCGGTTCTCTGGTTCCCGGTCATCGATAACATGATGACATATTTGGTCCGTTGCACCGCTGCTTGCACTCATTAACATCTGACTGAGTCCTGTTGCAGGAGGACCTTGAGATCCTCATTGATAATGTGCTTGACGCATTCGGGACTTTGGATCCTTCGAAAATCTTGGTCAAACTCAATTTACACGTTCTGAAACACATCCCGCAAAACATACGTCAACGGGGGCCCAGTGTCCGGTTTTCCACAGACATTTTTGAGTGCTTCAACACCATCTTTAGGCTATGCTCTGTTTTGAGCAATCATCAGGCTCCGAGTAGCGACATTGCTCTAAAATTCACTGATCTCGAGCGTGTCAAGCATATTCTTAGTGGTGGTTTCTGGAAGCAGGGATCCGAGTGGATTTCTGCGGGAAAGGACGCGCGAAGGCTACTGGTTAAGACCCCTGTCCTTCAGAGGCACCTCGGCTGGGCTCCTAAACCTGAATGGATATCTGGTCTCATCAAGGCCCATCCCAAAACAAGCAGGCGGTACTCACCATGCAAAAAACCATGATCCCCGGGTCATTTAACCCTTGCTCGCTGAATATCAGTGGCTCAACTGGGTGGAAAAATGGCGCCAGCATCACGGCAGTCTCTGGGGATGTCTGCAAAGTCGGCTCTTGGGGAGTATTTCGACTTGCCAACGTACATCTTTGCCTATAAGCTGGGCAGAGAATTTATTTTTTCTCCAGAACGTCCCCGCATTTGGTCGTATCATGACCATACTGCTGCGAATAGGGGAACCAAGCTCGGGGACCGAGGGTGTTCTTGTCATCGAGAAGTTTCGGATCGGCAAAGCCCTGCATTTTAATTTGCAGATGTCAGTACTCGTGGAAGAGCGGGAGACACCACATCTGGTAATACCCTCATTAGTGAGTGCTTCATACCTCCAGCCGATTTCGAGGCTGATTCACTACAAGTCTCTCCAATTTGTGGTGAACATGCAGCACGACTGCCATGCATGCGATTGCGATGCAAGCGGAATTTCCCGGCAGATGCAAGAGAGGCAAGTGACAGACAAAATAATCCGTAGGATTGTGCAGAAGGAGGGATCTTGCTAGGTGATTAACACCACCAGGTTGCACAATGCGGCCCTCCTTCGGAAATTCTTTCCTGTAGCACAGATGAAACCGCGCCCACTTTTCTTGGATCGCCAGGCACGTCACGATGAACTCACTATCACCTTGGCAGCTCAGCAGGGCCACAAACGAGCCACAACCAAGGCGAAGGCTGCTGCAACTCGGCAGAAGAACAAAGCCAAGAAGGAAGCAAGAGAAGGGGGACAGCAGCCACTGGCAGATCATCATACCCCCAACGACGAGTCCGATGAGGGCGAAGATCCACCTCGTGCTCGCAAGCGACTGCGTGAGGAGTAGAGAGCACTAGTAATAATATTTCGGACACATACTCAGTAGTACTTACTCTAACACAGCTCCCCTCGCCTCGTCCAGTAGTTTAGTTATCCAAAGCTGGGTTCTTTTCTTTTGGAGTCTATCCTGCAGCTCCCATTCGATGTTGTGATCGCCGTGACGGAAGGACTTATCAGGGCACACCAGTACTTAGCGAACTTCGCTGAATACATCCTAGAGATATGTGTGAGCAGGAGTACTGTCGAGCACCATATCCGGACTCGTCTCAAATTCCTGATGCCATCGTTCCCGCACATCAGCCTGGGCGGCAGCGGGCGCTGTGGTAGACAAGTCCCAGCTATTGTCTGGGCGTGGATGTGTGGCCTCGTATTCTTCGAGTAGGCGCTGATCCTCCGTAATCTCCTTGTAGAATGTCTTGAGGGACACGTCTGACCGGGGTGACAATGGCATTAGAAGTGCCGAAGGAACTCCCCAATCGTTGGAGGCGTCCGAGTGGGTGAGGCTGGCGTCGAGGGAGCAGGTTGTACTAGAACTGGGGTTGCGCATGCACAATTGAACGTGCCGAGCGCAGCAGCAATGGTGGTCGATGGGCTTGGGGATGGGCTGTGAGCCGGTGACGAGTCTGCTAAGTGTAAAGAGGATGTCATGCGTGAAGGGGCTTCGATGAGTTGGCCTTGTCGAAAAGCGGGCACCGACCAGAGAGTATCATTAGGAGGAGCTCGGGGAGAGACATGCTGCAGAGGATACAAGATCGTTGCAGGGAGATTGAGAGTGGACGTTCAGAGGACACATGCCAGGAACCTCGAAAAGATATCTTGACCGGCCTCCTTACAACGTTTTCCTGAAGCACCTGAAATTACCCTAGGTTCGAGGCTCTAAGGACATTGGAACTTGATCTCCAATAGTGTAGTGTTGCCGGTGTCGGGTTCAGAACCGATTCTGAACCCGAACCGAACCTCAATTCAGGTTCGGAGGCTGGAAAAAAACCGGACCGGACCGCGGGTCAGGTTCGGGGTTCGACAACTGTCGGAATTTGCCGAACCTGTGCGAACATGTCCAAACCTGTTCGAACCGGTAATTTTTTGTCTTTCAAAACACTATGGTTTCACCAAGAATTTCGCGTCCCAACTTTGAGAGTGTCGTGACCGCGTTAGAAAATGTTACAACCAAATGGAGACATCAATTGATTGCAGCGTTATACACGACACACCTCTCCACCTACCTTCACCTCTCATTCCTGTGACTTTATATCTGCCTGATACTTGCCTGATACATCCACGGCTGCACACTGCCCATGACCTTTCACTAATCCTAATCTACACTCCCTGTCTTGTCGTCAGCCAGGCACTTATGCTAGTACTTGCAAATTGTGCAAGACACGTCATGATTCGTCACCCGCCTCATTCTTTCACCGCTTTTTACCACCTGTTTCTGTTATCCAGCCTTACACATGAGCACGAGGTGCTTCTTCTTCAACGTTTCAGTGGCGGAAGTGGAGACCAGTGAGTAAACGGGGGGTCCATCACTTTCGATTTGTCTCACCTCTCTCACGTCTGATAGCGCCGATTCAATATGGGCATTCCTGGATCCGAGCGAAGGATTTTGCAGTGGTTAATCCACACGACGAGCTCAACACCTATCTCAATACCCTGTTGCAAAACTTCGACAATGTTGTGGGCTGGTTGGGGGTATGTTTTTTTTCCATGTGCACCATTGAGTTTCTGACCAGTCTTATATATTCAGCACCACTCCTCTCAGTACCCAACTCTTGCGCGGATGGCAAGGGATTATCTTGCTATCCATGGGTCTGCGACACCATCTGAGAGAGCATTTTCAAATGGGTCACTCATGGGAACTCCCCATCGCAACCGGCTGGCCCCCGATGTGTTTGAAGCCCTTCAGCTATTGAAAGTGCATGTGGCAACGGTCATGTTAGCGTGGCAGCAGAGGCTACAAAGTGTGTCATTGCAGCCTTGGATGCCTCGGACGACGGGATGGGTGTTTAGTTGTACTTACTTCCTCCTGTATTCGCGCCGGAAACTTGGTTGAAAAATTTGCGGTTCTTTCAGGTCCGAACCCCTTGAAAACCCGAACTGAACCCTTTCTGAACTGGACCGATGTCCGGTCTGGGGTTTGAAAATTTTGAGCAAACCGGACCCCAGGTCAGGTTCAGGGTTCGGATTTTTTGGCAAAAAACCGGACCGAACCGGACATCGGCAACACTACAATAGTGACTATTTTGAAACAGTATTTCTACATACGGACGGTGTACGTAGGGCTGCCGCCCGTGCCCGTGGACACGGTTCGACGACAGCCGTGCCACGGGTGCCGTGCCCGTTCCGTTGAGGATTTTCTGGAGTCGTCAACGGCACGGTCACGGCACGGGTTCACTTACCGACGGCCCGTTGAAACACGGCCGTGACGGCCGTGGCACGGGTTAGTTTCAACCAGGCGTGAACAGCATAGTTTTGGTAAGAGAGCATGTCAATCATCTGTCCATGCGTATTGAAGACTGTTACCTCTTCACCTACCGATTTGTTAGTGGGAAAAAAGCCAAGTTCCACTGTTGCCGGTGAATGCCGATAGTGATGGCGGGGTTTGATTTAGGTTTGATCTTTGATTTTTTTGCAACTTGCTTTACATCTTGGCTCATTCACTCGGTTTTATGGCATCCGGTAGACCTGAGAAGTTTGGAACCCATTCCATGTCACTTGGAAAGGTGAAATCTATTTGCCATTGCAGGCACATACTATATAACTCAACCTTCTTCGAACATAGGGGCCGCCAGGTACCACACGTTCACAGTGGCTCGAGGGACTGAATTCCAGGAAGAGACACGATGAAGAACCCTTGAAAATGTGTTAAACATAGCCGCGGGCCCGTCACGGCCGTCCTGTTGACCGTGCCGTGCCGTCAAGCTGTTTTTCAACCACTGCACGGGCCGTGTCGACACGGCCCGTGCCCGTTGACCACCCGTCAAATCTACGGCCGTTGCCGTCACGGGCACGGGTGGCAGCCCTAGGTGTACGAGAGACTATGGTCGTTGTGACCGTCACGGTGGTCACTGAAAATATGTGTCACTTCTCATGTCACTGATGTGACTTGTTAGGCAGTCAAGCATGCGATACTGTACCATTTCGACCGAATGTTCACACCATGTCACCCGTCACCTAAGGTGTTCATTTTTCCAGGTGTTCATTCTGACAAATGCAATCAAAAATTACCATAAATGGGAATCCGGCGAATGCCGGGGCGGAAATTTTCGCATTTCTTAGCCTATTTGGGCCTCAAGATCTTGCCGTCACCGTCACCGACTTCAAAAATGTTCAGTTCAGGACCCTCCGTCACCCGTCACCTGAAAATTCGGTCGAAATGGTACAGTAGGCGTTTAAGCATGCGGGATAGGCGTGATAGGCATTCAACTGCACAATAGGCATCCATTGAATGCCTATCCTACTAAAGTTGTATGTACTCCCTTGGCTCTCTTTAACGTGTTCGAGTCCAAGCTCGGGGCTTGGAACGTGAAGGTCGCTGAACTTGAACGCCCAAGCTTCGTAAAGGCACGCGGCGGTGGTAAGATCTCCATCGGCTCAGCTGTCTGTTCTGATTCGGCCACATTGTCCCCACGCTCTCTCTCTTCCTGCTCCTCATCTAATGCCATGCGAAGCAATGGCCTCAAACGAGTCAAACCAAGTGCAGTATATCCTCTTGGTCACCCCCGGCCACGTGTTTGGTTAGCAGGTAAGAACAGTATTTCTGCTACCCGTCACCGACTTCCAGTGCCCCGCAGGCAGGTACCTTCCGTCGGATCATCCGAGCCGACCAAGTCGTCCCCTCCTGCCCTAATTGGACTTGGAGTTGGAACCCTGCCAGACAGCACAACCACCCGAAGGAATACCCAAAGGCACTGGTGTCCGGAACCTCGAGACACCGCGTGTGGGGTTTCAGCCATCAGGACTCAGTCAGGTCGGTAAACCCGGCCTTCCTTCGTCCTTTCAACCGACACCCACTAAAACTCCGGTTTCCCTCGTCCATTCCGCAGGGAGTCTGTCTTCGTCCTTCAGGACCTTCGGCTATGTTTTCTTGACTAATGATTTTTCAATTGCTTTTTTTGCCGTACTTCAACTCGTTTGTCAGTACAGTCTAGGTTTAATCTGTTATTTATTGCTTTACACATCTATTCCGGATTTCCCGCTCTGAGGCGGCGTCTTTTTCTTGAATTACTCGTACATTCCGGAGTCTCCAGATAAGGTGAGCAGATTCTGAGACTACGATTCTGAACAGGCGTGTCGTGCCTTTGTCGCCGCAGTGGGCTCTCGATGACAATATTGTGTACATGCTGGTGTGTCTGGCCCGCCGCAAGAAAGCACCCTCCTGTTCATTATTGACTTCCCATTAGACAAGATCCCGTTACATGGTCCTCCTCGTTGTGAGAAATTCGTAACGCGTTCAAGCACACTGGAAAGCTCACTTGCGGCATCCGCGTCTCGCTTACGACGTCTCTTACTTCCCTTGTTTGATGGCAGCAGCTCGTCTATTGCGCCGGCGCACGGGCGGTGATTGCGTCAAATCATCGTTGGCAGGTGTCTCCAGCATTGTAGAATATTCGACACAATTGTGTTTGTGCCGGTAGGTAGGTAGGTAGGTAGGATTACACGGCCGGTCCAATAGATCGTTGAGTGCTCGCGCGCAAAGGCGATGATTGTGTCAAGTCGTCGTTGGCAGGTGTCGATGCATAAAATAGTCGACACGTTGTGTTTGCACGGAGATCGTTTATCGCACGCGCACACGTAGTGTTGCCCAAGGCCCGGCTTCAAGCCCTAGGCCCGCCAGGCCAGGCCCTGCGAAGCCCAAGCCGGGCCGGGCCCTACAGCAGGCTTGAGCCGGCCCAAGGCTTGGGCTTCAAAATCTGAAGCCCAGGCCGGGCCCAGTAGGCCCGGGCCTGGCCGCCTACCCAAACATCTTCAAAGTCCGGTTTTCTGCGATGGAATGGCTGCTGGAGGACTTTTTCTGCTACATTTCCGCTTGCAGAAATCGTTTCGCTAAGGTTTAACGCGACTACCGGATCAGTTCGGCACGCCGCACAAACACGCGCACATACCTGCTCGTGGCCCAAACAAGCAGTCGGCCGCCAGGAACCTCGACACAGGAGGTAAATCCCGACTTCAAGAGGTGTTAGGATGTAAACAACACTCATGTTGGGTCTAATTCCATTGGCGGCGCCGAAAAAAAATGCACAAGCAGGACCTGTAAAATTACCGTGGAAGCCCCGGCCTAGGCCTGAGGCCAGGGCTTGAAGCCCTCCTACAGGGCTTGGGCTTGGGCTTTGAAAATAGTAAGCCCAAGCCCTGCCAGGCCGGGCCCAAGCCGGGGGCTTCAGGCCAGGCCGGGCCCTGGGCAACACTACGCACACGGCGAGGATTGTGTCAAGTGGTCGTTTGGCAGGCGTCGATGCATAAAATAGTCGACACGTTGTGTTTGCACGGAGATCGTTTATCGCACGCGCACACGGCGAGGATTTTGTCAAGTCGTCGTTGGCAGGTGTCTTAATCGACATTTGCTGTAGTAGATCCCGTGATCTTGCATTTTTTGGGAGCGCCGGTTGTCGTCAAAGCAATGCATCAACACAGATGTTTGTCAGAATGCCCAGGGCCAGGGCCGCCAACCACTGTCCGCTTGATAGCCATTGTCAGCGTAATTTTGGGATGAGCTTCGCGTCGTCCTCGTCAGTCCAGCTGTAATGGGAGCCAGTTTCCTTGGTTTTCCTGGCCATGGGAGTGGATTGTGAGCTGTAGGAGCAGGATATATAAAAGAGTGTGTACGTTGGGAACAGTGACCAGGACGTCGGCGCGAAATGGCATGACAGCCTTCAGCCGCTGGCTGCCATCAGCTCTGTCTTGATTGCCATCTGGTTTGCCGACGCGTATGCCTCGATTTTGGGTCCTGGACATAGGAGTCTGATATGCATTCAGTCGATTCAAGCCGTACCGAAGGTCAAGGACTATTATGGGGATAAGGAATAAGTATAAGAGCAGTCCAGTAGAGGAGAGCTATTCTCCATTCCCCGGTCCAAGGAGGATTCAGAAGTACTACAGTCAACTTTCCGTGTTCAAGTAAGTGCCGTTGAAGGCCGACTCGGACAAGCAACTGATCGAGGACATAGCAGGCAATACACCATGCAATTCTCCAACCTCTTCGTCGCTGCTGTCCTGGCCCTCGCCGCCGGACTGGTCCACGCCGCTCCAGCAGCAGAGGACACTTCCCCACTCGTCGTCTCCCATGTTGTCCCAGTAGGCGAGCACAACTTGACCTACTGGACCGACGCACCAGCGACCTCTGCCGCCAATGCCTTGGCTGCCCGCGCCCCAGCTCCGAGGGCTTGCGGCACTGACGACGTAACCTGCGCTAGCAGCCACGCGGCCTCCTCCGCCCTCTGCAGCCAGCTCCTTAACATCTTGAACACCAACCCTGGAACCATCATTGACAACTCCCCACGCGCCATCTGCTTGGGCCAGGGTAGCAACCAGTGCTGCGTTAGCTGGTCCAAGGCGGTTGGAGCCATGCTACAGGGCGGTCTGTTCAGTGCTGCCAACAAGGTCTTCAACATCTGCCTCGCAGGCTCGGCCGTCTCCCAATCGGGGTTGGCCCGTAACGTCATCCTCAACGGTGGATGTGTCACCCAGTGTCTTTCCAACCGTCCCACCGGCTGCACTTGAGCGCGAGGGAACAGGCCCCAGGGGGACAAGGAGAAAGGAGTTGACAAAATGAGTCTTTCGAACGATGATAGTGCTATTTCTCCTTAGTTTCGAGTGTTCCAAATGCATGGGTGACATAGTGTTTATTGCAATTTGCAAATATAATGGCCTTCTGCGAAAGAAAAAAAAAAGAAATGGAGTTGGACGGTCCATGCACGCGTCGTACGTATCGTAGCGATCATACGAAGGAGCGTGGGGGGGGCGTGAGGCTAAAAATACAGATAATCGTGGTGCGAAACAGAGTGTGAGACGAATGATAAGGGAACAGACAGCCAGGCGTCATCAAGACGCGGGGGCATGGGGTGTATGCGGCGTGTAGGGACTCGCCATGGAGGGTCAAGTAGAGGGCCACCGCGAGGACCGGGGACTGGGGGGGCGCCGGCGCAGGGAAGAAGGCGTCCGCGACGTAGGGCCGCGGGCGGCCGTCGAGCGTGCGCTGCGAGCACTCGGTCGAAGAAGGGGAGGGCGGGCGCTTAGCGTGTGTGTAAGCGCCCAGCTCGACGTCGTGCACGTACTCTGGCGGCGCGGAGCCCGAGGACGGCGACGGGAGGACGTAGTCGCTGCGCTTCTCGATGTGCGAGTCCGTGTCGTAGTCCGTGCGGCTGTCCGCGAGGGAGGGCGAGAGCGAGTTGTGCAGGCGCTTGACGGGCGTGCGGGGGAGGGCGATCGGGAGCGCAGACGCCGTCGAGGAGGATTTGGTCTTGCTCCACGGGAGGTGGAAGGGCAGCGCGCCGTCAGCGGGAGGCGTGCACCCGAAACGCTTGGCGACGGCCCAGAAGGCGGGCCGGTTGTCCTTGCGCGCCTGCGCGGCGAAAGCGAAGAAGGCGAAGAACACGACCGCCCAGCGGCTGAGCTCGATTGTCACGTCTGTCGCGGGGTTCGAGCGCCACACGATCGACGGGACGACGTCGATGACGCTGAACTCGTAGTGCGTGTTCGCCCGGGAGACTCAGGGACGGATCTGGTCGTGCGTGATCGTGAGTCAGTATGTGGTTGGAAAGGAAGCGGAGGCTCGTACGTCATATCATCTGCAAGACAGGGATCCCAACGCCGATCGCACAATCAACCATGAGGGCGCGACGTTTCTGCGTTGAATGGGATCCAGAGATGCCGCAGAAGGAAACTAGAACCGACGCGGCCTTTGTGACACTTGGCGTCTGGCACGCAGCGATCTTGTACAATCTACGGTTTATGCACAAAGACGCGGCGGGGATGGCCACGGATACGCCAATCGTGATACGTGTCGCTGAAAGAAGATCTTAGTGTCGAATTCGCAACTTTCAAGCTCGACAAAACGCACAGATGTCGCACCACACTGGGGCCCAGTCGGTGATATTATTGTGCCATACGATGGAGTTGATTAAGTTGTCAAGACGCGCCAGCGCGATCTATATCATGAAAAGACATGTCGGATGTCCCCGCGTTCCAGAGAGGAAAGATGGGAGCAAGTCTGTCGGCAACACGGCATGGAGTTGATGCGCGTATCGATCCCACGCACAGACCAGCTCTGGCACTCTCTCGCTTCGCCGATTGCGTCGTCTGCGAGGACGAGATCCACACAAGGCGCCGTACTCCGCTCTGCCAGATCACTATGTCGCCGTTTATACTAGATCCAAGGCAGAATCGTGGCGGCCGCTCGTCCCGCGTATACGGCTTCATCTGCGTCCTCTTCGAATTCCCGCTCGTCCTCTATGCTGTTCCTCGCTTCCCCGGGCTTCCGGCTTGCGGTGGAAGCGCGGACAAGCCCGCCATTTGTCTCGTTCTCCGCGACGCAGATTTCTCTGCGGACTACATAGCGATCGGACGCATCAGGAGCGTACCACGCAATGCCGCCTCTCGCCATACATGCGCCCCGCCAGCTTATTCTCCTCGACGACGCAGATACCAGACTCTGCGACAGTCGTTATTTGATGTCGGGCCATATCCTAGAACGTGAGAACGACTGCGGGCACCCGCACGAGCAAGAGACGCTCCTCACGGGCCCGCGCACTGGTGTCATCCTCAAGGCTCCTCCCCTCACACTTCGATACACCCGCTCTCAGCGAAGGCTCATTCGCCATTATCCATGCCTATACGCTCCCGATTTCGGCACGCTCAACTCCTTGACACTCCATGCGCTCGATCTCAATTATTTGCCGCCTCGCATCTACCGATTCTCTGTTCGCGTATACTGATTATGAATCTCCGCCACATTCCGCACCGATCCCTCTGTATCGTTCCAGGTGAGCGATACATCTCTGGATCTATCAATGTCTATCTGACACCAAGCAATAACTGCTATCGCCAGTATCATTCTCAGCTCGAATACAAATCCCCCGCTATTATTATAGGTAAGGGTTTGGATTTGATATACTATTCACATTCGTAATTATCGTGCTCCTCCCTCCTCCATCGAGCCCTCGCCCCCGATTTCGGGCACACAATATTCGGGTTAGCTAGGTAGGTTCTGGTTAGCTCTCAGAGTATTTGCGGCATTTCCACTGTTAAGCGCGGGCGTGCGCGAGTCCTGTGGCGTCGGAATTCATTCGAAATCCCCTCACGCCCGGGTCTAGCGATCGCCACCTTGCTCTTGAAATCTTCGCTAGTTCTAGCTCCTGCGCACTTGTTCGGAACTCATTTTTTTTCACAAGAAAGTCATTTCAACTCAGGCACTCCGTGGATAAACATGAAGAAAATTCTTAGCACGTCCTCCCCACCTTAATCCTTTTTCTCACGATCTCGCTCGAAAATGCCCATGCGAGCACAATGAACCCCCCCGTAGGCGGGTAGCCACTCCATGTGTTTAAGACAAGTTGTTTATTCAACGCTAGTGGTCCAAATTTGATTTTATCAGTCAGGAGGCGGTCGTGCTGTAATGCCCAATTGATAGCTTTCAACCATTGGTTATAAATTTCCGTCAGAGTAATTATCCTGTCCGGAGTTGTGATCACCCGGTTTAGACAGAGGTTCCATATCAGATGCCATGCCACGGAAACTAGAATCGCAAACAGTGTCCCCTTTTCGGGGAGAATAACACCTTTCCCAGATTTAAATTTCACAAGGCTGCAACCCAAAATCAAACCCCAGTTCAGTATTGGGAGGCGGCCATATTTCTTTGACCGAAGTTGTTCCGTTAGGTTCCATATTATTTTTTGGCCCTGTTCATCACATTCCAATGCGATGTGTTCTAGCGTTTCTGGAGTACCACACACATGACATCTTGCCCTGATCTCCAATGTATCAATGTGGGACCAGAAATCCCCCACCCTGAATGTGAAGTGTATGCACTTCCACAAAAATTCTCTCGTTAAGCGCTGCAAGGTCACTGACCAAATTGATGTCCAGATGGTTTCATCAGTGGGTATGTACTTGGAAATTTCTTGAACTAAGCAACAGATGCGGTCCAGATTTATAAAGGTAGATCTTCGATGCAGTCTGGGTCGCAGGTTCCATATAATCTTGTTGAAATATCTCTGCGAGCCTTGGGATAAAAGCACTCCTGGGCACTCGAACAAAAGGTCAATTTCTGTGTCAATTTTGATGGTCCGGGTGCGAATACTTGGTGAGAATTTAGCATGGTTGTCTGATACTGTCTTGAATTGAATTCTCGCTACTCTCTCATTCAATGCTGCAAACACTGCTCTGAGTAGACGGAATTTTGGATCTAGTAAGTCATTCTCGAATTTCTGTCGTTCTTTAACCAGTGCTCGTGACAGGAAATCTGAGGATGAGCACATCAGTAGTGGCACATTTCTTTGGGTATTTTGTAATGTGATGAGTATGCCTCCCAATAGTGCAGATGGAAATGTTAACGGTATTTCAGGACGATCAAAAGTCATTGCTAATGTCTCACATTCCTGCATTGCATTGGTTATTGTGTCGATCACGACTGTTGATCACGACTTCAATAACAGTATCAAGCTCCCCCGGGCGGATTATATGGGCATGCAAGAACACAGTCATAAGTTCTGTATCCAGTCCAGGTATTTTATACCTCCTCGCCAGAATCTCATTCAGTGATTCCTCAAAGGCAAAGATTCGGAAACCACTCGTTATATTGGACAAGGTAAAATTTGGATCAAAGACCATTACTCAGTCTCGTTTAATTGGGCCTTTATTACATTCCAGCTCGTCATCAGTCAGAGCGAGCTCTTCACATAAATCTAGATTTGCCATGGTTGGGTTCCATTTTGGCACAACACTGTCTATTAACATCTTAGCCGTTTCAATGGATTCTCTGGGATGCTTGCAACCCAACTGTGTTCGGTCCCGGTAACATAATGTGCAACTGCAGCTTTTCCGGCCTATTCCTGAAGGATTCACCTGGTGAGGTTTTCTTGAAACAGTCGTTCTCCGAGTTGCTATCGTAAGGGTGTCCTCAACTGTGCACACTTCATGATTCAATCTGAGGCATGTCACAGCCGCGCAGCGAGTAGCCTTTTGATAGTGCAACTTGTTAGTAGCTGGGTGTTTCCACATAGGCGTTTTTAATTTCATGTCTTCGCTAATTGACAGACCCGTGAATTGTAAGTGGTATTTCCGGGCTGTCATTACCATTCGTTTGAGTTCTTCAGGCAATGGGGTTCTGGAAGAGATTGGGATCTCTACATCTTGTAAGAAAACATTCATAATCTGGCCAGGTCAGATGTTGAGGTAGCTCAATTCCAAAGATTTTGCAAAAATGTAGTTGACAAAATAGCACCAGGGTGCTCGTTCATGTCCCTGTACTAGGTACAACTGTAAATTCCATAGGTCTATGGCCTCATTTCTGGCGGGGATATCCAGGATTTGTTTTCCACCCTCAGCAATGTCTAGTATCATAGTTTCATGTGCAACTCTGGCTTTCTTTCCATCCCAAAGGAAGACCCTTTCGGCCGTGATCAGTGTATCTTCAATATCCTTTGGCATGCCTTGTACTCTCATTAAGTATTGTGTTCGGCCACCAATGACCATGTTTATGATATCATGTTTTCCTTCAAGACTCGGAGTTGAAACTTTCCACCTCTCGAGGTCACTTGTAATTTTTTCCAGCACTGTGGGCCACAGTGTAATATAAGGAACATTATTTCCGATCCAAGCACCTGTCACGTACCGTGACATCGGACTCCCTCGGCCTCCGAGGATCGCCGAATCGTAACGTCCTCATTCTTATTGGCTACTTCATTCACCATATGCTCAAGACTCACTATGATTCACTATGACTTTCTTTGTCGGCGTCCTCGGTCTTCCGACGTCCGCCGACACAGCATTGACTTACATTGACTCCTACATACTCATTCCCATCGCGGAGCCTATCGGCCTCCGATGATTAATTACACTACGATATCATTTAAATAGCTCGATGTACTCTCGCTTCTAGTCAGTTTGAATATCGACTAAGTTTCCCTCTTCTCAGTCTGCATCCTTTCGGTCTTCCGTTCTCCTCCGAAATTGGACACTGGGTGTAGAGAAGGGCGCAGCGCACGAGCTGAAGCCAAGTCCACTCCCTCCGTCGGTCCCCGAGTCGGACCTCCGTCCGGCATCCGATAGGACTTCACACTTTTCCACGAAGTCCCCCTTTTGTGGTGTTCCTCCCTTATCGTTCACATAAGATATTGTCTTGACAGGACTCTTCGGACCCCGACGGGCCCCGACGGAATTCTGGTACTTGACAGTATATTCAAACTCACTCTTCTTACGCCCACCCGTTTATGGCTTTGGACCTCAACACACAAATCCAACGAAGAAACGAACGTGCCTTTCAGCGACTTGCACGACTCTCGATTACTCCTCCAGAAATCGCCGAGCAACGCCGACAACAGGATCAGGCTATTCGGGACTCTCGCATTAACTACAGCGCGGGCCTCCGAAACATAGCCAGTCAAAATATTCAATCATCTTTTGTCACTCGGCAAAGCGCTCACATTGCTGGCAGTATGACTTCCACACAAACACTTCCTTCCCAAACCCGCAATCCCACTTCACCTAATCCCTTCGATTCAATCTCGCAAACCGGTGGACCCCGATCAGGCAGAAATAGCCTGGTACAGATAGATGAAGAATCGGACGAGGAAGACCACCCTCGGGACCCGATCTCCTCTGGGGAGAACCGTCGGCCTCCGACTCCCCCTCGGGAGCCGGAAGAACGCGAACGTCCTCGAAGACCATCAACCAACCCTTTCCATGATATTATTGGTGGAGTTAGCGGAGGCGGTGGAGGTGACGGAGGAGGTGATGGTCCAGGGGACAACGGGGGCCGACGCAGTCGATCCTCAACCCCCGACCAGAACCCGTTCAACAACCCCAACTTGTTTTTTACGTCCCTCACCCAAGCCATGTCTCAGGGTATTGGCAACGCGCTTAATCAACGCGATACTTCTAACGACAAGACTCGGTCCCGAGTTCGGGATCCCGAGACATTCGATGGGAAGGACCCCGAGAAACTCCGAACCTTCCTTTTCCAGGGCATTCTGAACTTCCGCGATCGCCCGTCGGCATTCGTCCGCGATCAGCAGAAGGTCAACTACATGATCTCCTACCTCACAGGAGATGCCCTCGGATGGTTCGAACCGTCCTACGTCAATCCGGACCCGAACAACACTCCGAACTGGCTTAACGATTACAATGCCTTTGTTTCGGAACTCCAACTCAATTTCGGCACCTACGATCCCCGACAGGATGCCGAGAACGAGATAGTTGCTCTACGTATGGGCGACGGACAACAAATCCAGAAGTATCTGGTCCGCTTCAATAAGCTTTCACAGCTTACAGGCTGGAACTCCGTCGCTCTCCGAAAGGTCTTTTATGATGGACTTCCCGAGCGTATTCAGCTCAAACTCCGTGATCTTCCCGGCGGCAAACCCGATTCCCTTGATGTCCTCAAGATCTCTGCTCAATCTATTGACGCCTCCCATTGGGAATGGCAGAAAGAGCAGCGATTTCGGCATTCTCGGGCCCCGCCGGCAAAATCTGGAACCTCCGACAATTCAAAGCCGGCCCACTCAAGCAACTCTGGCAATCATCCCACTCCCAACAACGCCAATAACGACTCCAAGAAAAAGAAGCAGAAGGGAGGCGGGGGAAACGGAGGGAACTCCGGCGGATCCCCCGCTCAAACTTCGACTTCTACATCTTCGGAGAAGCCTTGGGCAAAGATGCTGGGATCCGACGGCAAACTCCTTCCTGCTGAGAAAGCCCGTCGGCTCGCCAAGAACCTGTGCCTGCTTTGCGGAGGAAAAGGCCACCGCAGTGATGCCTGTCCCAAGAAAAAGGCGTTCGGACGTGCTGCTTCCACTTCGGGAACCGCGGCAACTCCGACTACTGCATCCCAGTCGGGAAATTAAGTAGCGACTCTCGGAAGTCCGTGCGGCCCGAGGGTCGCGAAGACATCCCCGATCGCACCCCCGACTCTTTTTTACGACTTAATGCTTCTGCTCTCACGGACCCAAATTCCTTATGCCCATTCCTGCAGTCTCCGCAGATTCCGTCGGACTTCCGAGCCCTTATAGACTCCGGTTCGTCCGATTGTTTTGCAGACCCTGTATTTTGTACGACCAATAATCTCACACGCGTTTCTATTCCTCCGATCGGCCTCCGTCTGTTTGATGGGTCCTCTGGGACCATCATCTCTGAAATCGTTCGTCTCGACGTTCGGTTCCCTTCGGGTGACACAACTCCGGTTGAATTTTATGTCACCACCTTGGATTCTGCTTGCTCTGTCGTCCTGGGACACAACTGGCTCACCCGCTACAATCCGTTGATTGACTGGGTTTCGGGCCAAATATCTTTCCGCTCGCCTGGCTCTGCAATTCCACCTTCGGCTCCGTCCGAAGGCCTCCGCCGGCCTCCGCCGGCTCCATCCCTCCCGCAGGGGAGCCCTCTGTCGCTCCTTCGGCTGACGCTAAACCTCCGTCGGTCTCCTTGATAGGAGCAGCTGCCTTCGCCAGTATTCTACGCAGCGAAGGTAGTCAAGTATTCCGTCTAGGCCTCTCAGAGGTCCTAGGACGTTCATCTGATACTTCCTCGGCTCCGGACTTGTCCGGACTTCCGTCGGAGTATCATGAGTTTGCTGATGTCTTTTCGGCTTCCGAGTCGGAAAAATTGGCACCTCATCGGCCATACGATCTCAAGATCGAACTAGAGGATGGGGCATCACCTCCGCCCGGTCCTATATACTCCCTTTCTCAGCTAGAATTGGCGGCCCTCCGAGATTTCCTTGACAAGAATATTACTAATGGCTTCATTCGACAATCGACTTCCCCGCACGGCGCTCCGATCCTCTTCGTTAAGAAGAAGTCTGGCGAGCTTCGGCTCTGTGTAGACTTCCGAGCACTTAATCGGATCACTCGGAAGGATCGGTACCCGCTACCGCTCATCTCGGACCTCCTTGACGCCGGGCGTAGCGCTAAGGTCTTCACTAAAATTGACCTTAAACATGCGTATCATCTCGTCCGGATCACCGACGGCGATGAATGGAAAACAACATTCCGGACTCGCTATGGTTCCTTTGAGTGGCTGGTGATGCCTGAAGGCCTGACCAATGCTCCTGCGGCTTTTCAACGATTCATGAATGACCTCTTTTCGGATCTCCTCGACATCACCGTCGTGGTATACCTCGACGACATCCTCATCTATTCGGAGGACCCATCGGAACACCGACAGCACGTTCGGGAAGTACTTCGGCGTCTTCGGAAAGCCGGTCTATTTGCTTCCCTCAAAAAGTGCGCTTTCAACGTGGAAACTGTTGAATTCCTCGGATACATCCTATCACCGGAAGGACTTACGATGGACAACTCCAAAATCGAGGTCATTCAGGAATGGCCGGAGCCCCGAAAAGTCAAGGATGTGCAATCATTCCTTGGCTTCGCCAATTTCTATCGTCGCTTTATTGCGAACTATTCGGACATCGTCGTGCCGCTGACACGGCTTACTCGGAAGTCCGAACCCTGGCTTTGGTCCCCGATATGCCAGGAAGCCTTTGATACCCTTAAGCATGCTTTCACCACTGCTCCAATTCTTACGCATTGGGTTCCAGGTGCACAACTGACTCTGGAAACCGACGCATCCGACTACGCCATTGCGGCGATTCTCTCCATAACATCGCCGGACGGAGAAATCCGCCCAGTCGCATTTCATTCTCGGACCCTCTCGGCCCCCGAACTCAATTACGACACTCATGACAAGGAACTTCTAGCCGTTTTCGAGGCCTTCCGAGTCTGGCGCCGATATCTGGAGGGAGCAGTCCCACCAATTGACGTGGTCACTGACCATAAGAATCTGGAGTATTTTGCGACTACGAAACTCTTGACCCGCCGGCAAGCTCGGTGGTCCGAGTATCTGTCACCTTTTAATTTCATCCTTCGGTTCCGACCGGGACGCCTCGGAGGCAAGCCTGACGCTCTCACTAGACGATGGGACGTCTACCCTAAAGAGGGGGATAGTGGCTACGCCAATGCAAATCCGCATAATTTCCGACCAGTATTCACTCAGCATCAGATTGGTGCGTCCCTTCGCGCATCCGCGCTTTGGACCCCGGCGCTCCGAGCTGGTCACATTATGGACATTGATCAACTTCATGCGGACATCCGAGAGGCCCTACCTTCTGACCCTTCTGCCTCACGACATCTTAATGACTCCTCGGACCCCCGATGGGTCACCCGAGATGGACTTCTCTATCACGATGGACGTATCTACGTCCCGGACGCCGCGGAACTCCGACTTCGGGTTCTGCTCGACAAACACGATCATCTACTTGCTGGTCATTGGGGACAAAACAAGACCCTTGCCTTGGTCCGACAGGAATATGTGTGGCCTGGACTCCGAGACTTTGTTAAAAGTTACGTCCGATCATGCGTTTCTTGCAAACGCGGCAAATACACTCACCATAGACCCTACGGACTCCTTCGGCAACTCCCGGTCCCCGAGCGGCCTTGGGACTCAATTTCTATGGACTTCATTGAACAGCTCCCTATGTCCGACGGCTATACCAGCATCCTCGTCATTGTCGACCGCCTGTCCAAGATGGGACTCTTTATTCCCTGTCACGGCAAAATCTCGGCGTCCGAGTTAGCCCATTTATTCGTTCTTCACGTTTTCTCCAAACACGGAGTCCCGAGCCATGTCACCTCCGACCGGGGCACCGAGTTTGTTAACCATTTCTTCCGTTCCTTGGGAGAAGCGCTCAATATGCGTCTACACTTCACCGCCGGATACCATCCTTCCGCCGACGGACAGACCGAGCGCGTCAACCAGACCTTGGAACAATACATCCGGATGTACTGCAATTACCAGCAGAACAACTGGGCTGCACTTCTCCCTCTAGGCGAGTTCTCCTACAATAACACTCCTAATGAAACTACCGGAGTGTCTCCTTTCTTCGCCAACAAGGGCTATCACCCGTCGGTTACCGTGCACCCCGAGCGGGATATTACCTCCGCTCGGGCCCGAGACTTCATCACGGACTTGGATGCTCTACATCAAGAGCTTCGCACTCAGATGGCAGCTGCACAGAAGCGCTATCAGGGACCCGCAGACAAGCGGAAAACCGTGGACCCGAAAATCTCAATCGGAGACGAGGTATACATCAATGCCTTCGGCTTCCGAACAGCGCGACCGACTAGGAAATTCTCGGAACTCTTCTATGGTCCATTTGAAGTTATTGCCCAGCCCGGACCCGCTTCCTTCACCGTTAAACTTCCCCGAGACATGCGTCAAATTCATCCCGTCTTCCATGTCTCTCAACTTGAACCCTCACATCCAAATACTATACCAGGTCGAGAACGGCCTCCGCCGGCCCCGATCGAGATAGAAGGAGACCTCGAGTATGAAATCGCAGAGATATTGGACAGCAAAATCGATCGGCGCCGTCGGCCTCCGCTAGTCTACCTTGTTCGCTGGGACGGTTATGCCGGAACAGCAGAGGAGACATCTTGGCTACGAGCCGATGAACTTGCCCATGCAGCAGATCTTGTTGAAGAATTTCACGCCAAACATCCTAACCGTCCTGGTCCATTGTAACATCGGACACCGACGGTCACCGATGCGACTCGTTTACGATGTCTCGCACAGGTTTTTACGCAATGAAGGTTTTCTGAGCGTTTTCCTTTTTTCTTCCTTATGTTACATATCACATTTCACAACTCAAAAGAAAAATCAAATTCTATAATACAAGACAACTTTTAGGCGGACCCGCTCGGCCCCGCCTCGTCGGGTCCTGGTCCTTTCGACCCCCCGCTCGGCCCGACCCGGACTCCCCTTCCTTCCCTTTCACGGGCATCTTGACGAAGTTCCCGTTTTCGTCCCGCTCGGGCTCCGGTGTCAACATCAACGGGGCAGCGACTGCCCACACCTCTGGATGCATGACCTGCATCCAGGCGCTGCCCAACGTGACAATATTGCGGAGGGCCCGAGAGGTCACCTCCGCGGCATCCGAGCTGTCGACGACAGCCCCCGTGATGCCAAGGAGGCTGCTCTCGGCCCTCCGGTGGAACTTGATATTTTCATCGCCATCCTTTTTCTCCCGCGCCGCTCGTCCCTGTTGATCTCTCTCGGCCCCCTCGGCCCCCGACGCCAGGAGTTCCACCAGGGCCTCCAACGCGGCCCCGACGGACTCCGGCGCTGCCTCTGCCACACCAGAGGTGAAGCTGCACTTCACCTTGCTGGCATGGCAGCGGCTACAGGCGCGACCCTTGGCGCGACGTAGGCACTGCGCGCCAACTTGGCGGCAGTGCGAGCACTAAAGCTGAAGTCAGTTTCCGACGGCCACCGGGAGCGGACGACTTACCTTGGTGGGGAACTCTTCCCCCGTTTTCTGCTTCTTGGCCATCGGCCCCGACTCGGCACCCGAGTCGGGGCCCTCCTCCTCCTCGACGGACCTGGCCCGACTCTTTCCTTTCAGCTTGGCGGCCTTCTCGGCCTCCGCTGCCTCGACCCTCCTGACTTCCGCCCTCTTCCGCTTCCTCTCGGCCTTTTCGGCCGCCCGGTTCTCTGCCTCCACCCGTTCATTCTCGGCCTTCTCGGCCGCCCGTTTCTCCGCCTCCACGCGCTCCGCCTCCACCCTCTCGGCCTCCGCGGCTGCCCGACGGGCCGCCTCCGCCTCCTCCTCCTTTCTACGCCTCCTTGTCGCTGCGCGCAGACGGTGGCGGAGGGCGGCCTCTTCCTCGTCCGACCACTCCTCGGCCTCGGACTCCCGTGCGTTTTCGAGGCGGGCGTGGTACTCGTCCGTTGTTTCGTTGGCGTTGCGGGGCATTACGGGTAGTGGGGTGGTTGGGGTACGTGGGTGATGGTTGTTGACAAGTTGTGGAAAAAAATTTCGGTTTCACATCACGTGCTACTGTACAGTTGCTGCGGAAAGTGTTCGGGCCGATCGGAATCGGCCCCGAACTCCGTTCCACTGACGCAGTTTTCCCAGCACCTCAAGGGTTCGGTGCTAAGTGGGGGATACTGTCACGTACCGTGACATCGGACTCCCTCGGCCTCCGAGGATCGCCGAATCGTAACGTCCTCATTCTTATTGGCTACTTCATTCACCATATGCTCAAGACTCACTATGATTCACTATGACTTTCTTTGTCGGCGTCCTCGGTCTTCCGACGTCCGCCGACACAGCATTGACTTACATTGACTCCTACATACTCATTCCCATCGCGGAGCCTATCGGCCTCCGATGATTAATTACACTACGATATCATTTAAATAGCTCGATGTACTCTCGCTTCTAGTCAGTTTGAATATCGACTAAGTTTCCCTCTTCTCAGTCTGCATCCTTTCGGTCTTCCGTTCTCCTCCGAAATTGGACACTGGGTGTAGAGAAGGGCGCAGCGCACGAGCTGAAGCCAAGTCCACTCCCTCCGTCGGTCCCCGAGTCGGACCTCCGTCCGGCATCCGATAGGACTTCACACTTTTCCACGAAGTCCCCCTTTTGTGGTGTTCCTCCCTTATCGTTCACATAAGATATTGTCTTGACAGGACTCTTCGGACCCCGACGGGCCCCGACGGAATTCTGGTACTTGACAGCACCCAACATCCAGCAAGTTTGTCCATCTGGTGTTATCCTGATGCTTTCTTCGATTTCTCCAATTCGCATTTTGTTACTAATGTGTCTCTCCTTTAGCACTTTTGCTCGATAGGAGGCCTGGCCGAATGGTAGTAGAACAGTTTTGTGCTCGTTGAATTTTGTAGTGGAGGCTGCACTCCACAGGCATAAAATTCCCCAGAATATTTCCGACAAGTCCTTAGATGATAAGTATACAGTCGTATTGTCTGCAAAGAGCGAGATCACGAGGTCTTCATCCTTTCCAGGAATCTTCACTCCTGTAACTTCAACACTGGGTGGATGTGCCCAATCTTTAAGCAGGGTGATAGATTGTTGATCAGCAACTATCAGCCTGTGACTCTCCTGAACTGTGACTGCAAGTTAATGACGAAGACTTATTCCTTATGGCTGATGAATGTAGCGCCGTCTCTCATACATCCTGACCAAGCAGGCTTTATGAAAGGAAGGAAAATTGAGGATCAAGTCAAGTTTGCAAAATTTCTCCTGAACTAATGCAGAGGCGGCAGAGGAGGATGGTCTAATAGTAGCTCTTGATCAGGAGAAAGCTTATGATCGAATAAACCATGCATACCTGCTGAGAGTTCTGCAACACATGGGCTTCCCACCGAAATTTTGCAACACAATCAAAAGTTTGTACACAAATGCTGAAATGATTGTGATGGTTAATGGAGAAATGAGCGAACCCTTTATTGTTACTCACAGAGTTAGGCAAGGGGACCCACTCTCGTGCTTATTATTCAACCTGGCCATTGAGCCTTTGGCCTGTCTGATACGAAATTCGGAACTTAAAGCTGTGCCCTTCTGTTCTCAACTCGCACATCGCTGACTCGCTACTGAGCTTTCAGATATCACTGCGAGATCTCACACACAAACTTACCATTGCGAGCTGGTCAAATGTTATTCATCAAGACGGAAGTGCATCCAACTCGGACTCAGGCAGAGCTGGGTGAAGAACTTGAAGATCCTACTTTGGCCAGCTTTGCCTGAGGGTCCTTCTTCATCATTCGGAAGCACGGTGACACGGAAGCTTTGGTTTTGACAAGCGCAATTGGTATCATTGGCACGGACCGATGTGGAAGCAAACCAAGTGGGCAGGAATTCGTTTGGTGAGTTGCACGTTTTCATTCCATTTTTTCTGTGGTTGCCTTTCTCTGCCCTCATTTTGTCCTTCATACCTTTTCTACGAGCTTTCTCTTCCAGGTCCATATGCCTCATATTGGCTTCATACCTTCTCAGCCTCCTTTGTCGTGATTCCCTCATTTATTCACACTTTATCAAAATGTGAAGGAACATCAACGCTCTCCCCAGCCCTTCATCAATGGCTGGGTACTCGAACAAGTTGGTCATGAACATATGCGACATAGGTTGCATATACCGAGTTATTCTGGTGCGCGTCCATTTTTTTTTCCATCTGTTTTCCCCTCCCTTTGATATTTCTTCCTTCGAGTTTCCCCATTCTACCATTCCTCTCTGCTCCTCTGCCCTTCTCCCCATGTTTCCCTCATGCACATCTACCCACTTGTTTACACTGATCTGTGCTCATTCCACCCTTCTCCTCCCACCCCATCTGCATCTTGATCCCTGCTTGCCTCGACTTTTCCGTGATCTCCAGCCGCCCAATGTCCTAGTGCTGCAACAAGATTTGCATGGATCCTCTGCAATTCAACTTATCACACCGTGATTGCGCTCGTCGCAATGCATATGAGGTGGCTCTTCATGGTCATTTACGGTGTTCGGTCACGATCAACATGTAACAAGCATGTGGATGTGTTCGTTTCAATGCACAGAAATTGCGAGGTCCATGTGATCTTCTATTGGCCCTCATGTTGGCTGGGGTACGGGTACACTGTGAGCTGATGCGTCTGGGCAGGGACGACAGCCTTGTCTGTGCGCATTGGGTTCGTGGCTCCACCGCACCCTGCCTCTTTATCTTCCTCTTCCATACCATTCTTTGTCTGAAACTTAAATACCCTCATACCTGTACTGACTTTTGATGTTCCAGCTGTTGCTCCTGGGTTAACTAGTAAATACTCCCCTGCCTGATATGGGGAATGGAGGCTTCCCCAGCTTCCATTTGTCGCTCCAAATTGCCTACATGCAGGGTTTATTTCGTTTCCAAGGCAGACCTTGCCCGATTTATGCTTTCCAAGAATTTAAATTGAACCTGTCTCGTTTCCATGGTTCGAGTCGGGACTCGGTATAAGCCAGCACTTGCCGTATTTAAGCTTTCTGGCCACCTGGAATTTAATTGAAGCTATGTGCTCCCCGTGAGCAGCTGAACAAACAACCTGGAAATGGGACAACACTTAGTGAGTGGAAGGTAACAGCGGTGGGGCAGCAGCAGCGCCGGCATGGAGAAAACAATAGTTCGAGTCCTCCACCCCTGGACTGCTGCTTGTTTCTGGAACCCATTCCTCGGTCATCCCGACGATGCTCACACATCACGATTCCTGACACCCATGTTCACTGAGATCGGATGCTCGCTAAGCTGTCTGGATTTCCAACAGTTCAAGTCAGTAACCATAGTATTTATTTCTGCTTTCAAGTTCTCAGTGCTTCTTGGTATTCAACGACAGTATATTCGTGCAAAGCTCGAGCAACTATGGATGACAATAGCCAAAATCAGACGGAAAAGCATTTTGAACAGATCATGTTACAGATGATAACCAATTGTGTTTTTGTTCAGTTCGGTCCATCTGTGCACTACTGCTTAATGAGCTCTATCACCTTCTCCTGCACTTTGTTAGACTGGCAGATCTGCGTGAAAGTGGCATGATTCTCATATTTTCGAATCTCCCTGTGAACCTTGGCTGCGTCCGAGTTCTTTCTCACTCAGGATCCTCGGAATATGCCCAAGCTAGCCATTTGGGACCTTGAAAACTACAAGTGAGCATGCTGGCACTCATCCCATGGAGTGATTATTTTGAAACCATTTATACCATTTTAAAACTGTTGATAAACGGTTTGCCAGATCTGGCAAACTAAACAGAAATAAAAATGGTCTTTACCGTTTGAAAATTTGCAAATGGAAAGGGTTGAAGCCTCACTGAGCCCGGACCGACCCGATTTCCGATCAATTTGTGTCACACCTCCGATCCAAACAACCTGCTCATCTTCCGACGCTGTCATATTCTGTCCGACTGCTGCGTAGCCGTAGTGTTTCATCTTTATCAGTTTGTTTTTCATTTTTCCATGACATTCTATACTTTACCATTTTTATTCCTCTGTACTCACATATATAGCTATGTAGACTATTGCAACAGGAAGAAGTTTTGCCCCCGCATCATATGCTGTCACTTTAGCTCTCGTCTCGGATGCTCACTGTCACTGCTTGCACTCTTGCTTTCATCTTGTCTTTTGTCGCTCACACCCGCTTTGTCACCTTATGCTTCATTCTCCCCACTGTCACCCGCTGTTCTCTGTCTCACATGAACACCTCCACTCCCCTCCCCTCCACTCTCTCCACTGACCCTATCCATGTTGAGAATTTACAAGTAGGTTGTTGTTGTAAAGAACTGGCAGTGGTTCTTCGAGAGTTCACACGAAGTTCGATGTAATCGAAATAATAAATTGTATATAGTACATAGGTTACAGAGGCTGCTTATATAGGCCAGGCTGGAATAAATATGAGTCACTTCGAGTCAGAGAAAGAATAATTTAGATCATAGTGGAACATTCAGGGATGTCCGAATTGCCCAATGCCCGAGGCTGCGCTGGTTCCGGGCTATGCTTCAACAATCCACTCGAGCACATGACATGATTGGACATCCTCACACATTACCCTCATCACTGCCCTCAGAGTGTTTATTTTGGTATTTTATTCATGCCTTTCACTCAGATGCACCGTGGTCCTATCAGTGTGCTTTTGCATTAAGGATAATTGTCCTTCACGAGCAGTCCTTTACTAAATCGCCAGCTGATTTTTTAAAATTTTGACCATACATACAGCTTAATCAAGCTCATGACTGCCAACTTTCTGAGTTTGTACTTCTATAGATCCTCAATCCGAGGCCATAAGTGCTACCTGAAGGTATTTATCTTCCTATCCGACCGCTTGTAAGTAAATGGTTGATTTTGTTTGCCCTGGTCAAACTACCTCTCAAACTACCTGTCGAAGCATTAGGGCGAATCACTGCCAGTGGGGGGTCAATAAGACACCCAAAATTGAGCCCACAACAGCCGATCTGGTTGAAGCGATCAAAATTTGACCTGTTCACACGCTGGAGGGGTGATAAATAAATTCTGGCTACAAAGTCCGGAATGGTTGTATGTCTATTCTGATGATACTACAGGCTCTTGGAGTCTTACATCCTTGTGCAGCAGGAGATCTCCTTGCAAATAGCATAATATTGTATTATATTTATTACAGACTCGGTAGAAAAGATCTAAGGACATCATGACCTCTGGATTCGCATTGCGATTCCTTCCATACAGTTTTCAGATGTCCACACCCTGAATTGAGCCCAAGATGGCTGATCTGGTCAAAACATCTCAAAATGGAAAATAAAATAAAAACATGGACTGTGCCCTATGTTCCGCAAAGAGCTGTAAGCCATTTAAGTCACCTCAGGTCTAAAAATTGGTATTTAGTTTTTTTGCACAAATACATGCCTATGCATTAGTTTGAACACCTCCGAGTGAAATTTTAGCCTGGCATGCAATTGGAAAAGAACTAGAGGTGGCGCACTACCAGCACACCAATTATGTAAGTGGGCAATTTGGCAAGCGGCCAATTTGGCACAGCACCGTGCCAAATCTAACTGCACATCCTATTTGAGACCCCCTACCTGGCCATTGGCCACTTGGGTCCCAGGGCACTATCCACGAATTTTCTGTCTCCGACTTCACTTGTAGGTTGTAGAGGATGTTGAGACGCCCCTGTAGACCAAATTTGATGTGGTTTGGTCTGATTGATGTGAAGCTGTGGCAGCCTTCGGAACGGGGGGGCCGGTTGTCACATGGATTTCTTAATTGTGGCCGGCCCGCCACAAACAATCGCCTGCATCTCTCTCATCTCTTGCTCGATTCACGACGTCTGGGGTGCGTTCTGTGCAGTGGACGCCCGGCTAATACCTCTGCCTTCATTTGGCCCTTGATTTCCGTCGAGACCCCTTCTATTACGCCCAAGACTAGCAGTTGTCTGCCCAAAATCGCACCAAATGCTGCGAGATGGCCATCGATGTATTGTAAGACCCTGAGGCGCTACACTCCCAAAGTTTGGCACGGGTGTCGAGTACGGTAAAGGCCTTCCCCTGTAAGTGCGTATACGATTTTATCGATTTTATTCCTCGCGGCGTGGAGTCCATTACATCAAATGGGGGGGGGGGGGGTTCACGCATGTCCGTGATTTGGGATTTTTCATGGGAGATGGATTGCATTGCTGGTGTAACATGGGGTCAAAGTACGTTCGCATAACTCCTTTAAAGCATATCCTGGCTTATTTTGACTATCCATTGTTTTTGCCGTCGTCGCGCCGCCTGTTATCGGAGGCCATCATGGACATTTTGTGGCATCCACAACATTGATTTCATATTGATTTCACAATTTTTTCCTGTGTATTTCCTCTTCAATACGATGGATTTTACCTTGCCAAACTGTCCTGGATCATCCGCTCCCCTCAATGGCCCTGTATATGAATCGCCTTTGTCCCACTTTGAGGTGTGCTCCCACCTGGTTTTCCCGTCCGACAAGCCTCCCTTTCGACACTATTCTTGTTTCTCTCACCCATAATTCATGCCAAACCATGTGCCGTCCCGTGCGGGTCCCCTCGGCGCAGCCGACAACACCCCGAATGACGACTTCACCGAATTGCCTGCGCTGGTAGACGTCAATGACGATAACGATAACAACAACGATGATGCTGAGCTTTGTGACGACGATCTCGAGCATCTAATGTACGAGGAGCGTGTGCAACTTGCGCTCACCGCTATCCGTGCATCTGCTATGTCCGAGCGCAGGGTGTGCACGTATTATAGAGTTTCTCGCGGTAACTATAGTCACTCATAGAAGACGCTTCAGCCCAACAGTCTGACTTTTTTCGTCCTCTTTGCCAGGTACTGTCCAGAATCGCGCCAAGGGAGTCCCCACTCGCAAAGAGGCCCATGCCCACCAGCGCAAGCTCTCCGAGGCCAAGGAAAGTATCTTAAAGGAATGGGTGAAGGTGAGTAATTAATACCAGCCTACCTCGATCGCTAACGCCTTGAAGGTCATGGGAGTGCACGGGATCCCACTTAGTCTTCCGACCATCGCTGATTACGCATCTGAACTCGCTGGAGAAGACGTCGGCATCAACTGGGCCAAAAATTTCAAGGAGCGACACCCAGATCTCAAGGTCAAGTGGACTATTGGCCTGGAAGAATGTCGTGATCGAGCATTGAACCGCCCCGTTGTTCACGAGTATTTTGAGCTCCTTCGTGATACCATTGAGCGTTACGATGTCAAGCCCAAGAATATATATAATATGGACGAAAAGGTTGTCACTCTAAATTGGACTCTTCTTCGGATCTAACTCGGGTAATTCGCAGGGCATCCAACTGGGCATCGGCGACAAGATCAGGGTCCTTGTTGACCGCGACCAGAAAGCTGTTCAGAAGATCAACAGCGGTAATCGGGACCTTGTCACAATTATCGAATGTGTTCGTTCGGATGGCACCGCCCTTCATCCTTCCGTTGTCTTCGAGGGCCAGCGTCGAGATCTCCGTTGGGGAGAAAATAATCCCTGCAATGTCAGGTGAGCCGTTACTACCTATCCTTCTCAACATCCTTAACTTGCTTGCAGTATATCAATCTCACCCAATGGATGGACGGATCAACAGTTGGGTTGACTTTGGCTTGAGAAGGACTTTGCACCTGAGACCGCGGCGCTTTTGGACGACCCCGCCGACTATCGCCTTCTCGTGTTGGACGGCCATAATTCTCACGGCAGCTGGCCCTTCATCGACTTCGCCCATTATTCTTTGCCTACCGTCTCATACTACTCACGCTTTGCAACCGTGTGACGTCGGAGTGTTCGGCCCTCTTGCGAAGAAATGGAAGGCGCTGGTTTCGGAGGCAAGCCGATCAGTAGGATTTCGATGAATGCATGTCTTTACTCACAATAGGTTTTGCTTTGTAAATTGTAGCTACATCGTCAGGGCGTAACCATAGACAAATACAATCTCCTTTTCCATTATTCAGCTGCGCGCAATCAGGCATTCAAACCCTCGACTATTATTGCTGCATTCAGGTGTTGTGGGATATGCCCGCTCGACGCAAGTGCGATCCCCGAAGAGCTTTTCAAGCCATCTGAAAACTATACCACTCAGGCTGCTCAGCCGCTCCCCCCTCGGCTTCCATCTTTGCTAGTCCCCGTCGCCATGGCCTCATCGTCGTCTAGATCCGTTGCAAATTCTGGTGTGTCAGCTGCGCCATCCTCTGCATCAAACACAACCGCTGCCATTCACTCCGTGAGCACTACATCGGATCGTTCTACATCTCAATCATCATCTGGTACCAGTCGCTCATCAGCCACCGTCACCGACACTCGTCCATCTACACCCCCCCGTCCCAATGAGACTGCCCAGGAGCTGCTGCGAGCATGCTACACCATTGCGCTTCCGTCTCCACTTCATGGGACGGCATCCCGCCAAGCAATGATAGCCGAGAACGAGGATTTTCGTAGGATTGCGAAGGCCGCGGGCGTCGAGCTAGAGAAGAGCAATGCGCAGACCATTCTGATGAACAAGGAGAACGCACGCCTTCGTCAGCAGCTGCACGCGAAGAAGAATAAACAGAAGCGCACGTACACCACAGCACAGGCTCGGTTGATGACCAGCGCGGAGATGTCGCAAAAGTTGCTGGAGGAGGTTCAAAGGAAACAGATGGGCGAGCTGCACAAGGGTCTCAGGCAGGTGGTCTTCCCTGGCATTCGAGCCAGGCATACCCAAGAAGCGAACACAGACAAGGCCGCCAAGAAGGCTGAAAAGGCGGCGGAGAGAGAAGCCGCAAAGGCCGCGAGGGAGGCCGAAAAAGCAGCGGCAAAGGCAGCGAAGGCCGCCGAAAAAGAGGCGGCGAAGGCCGCCGGCGTAGCAGCGCGTGGGCGGGGACGTGGGCGCGGACGCGGACGCACACAAGGAGTGACCAGAGGGAAAGGGAAAGGGCGCGCGTGGGACGGCGAGGATAGCGTCGATGAAGAGGAAGGTTCGGAGCACGAGTCGTCCGTCGAGCGAAGCCCAAGTCCCATTGCCAGCCCGAGCCCCAGAGGCACCCCCAGCCCAAGCCCCAGCCCCAGCCCGAGTTCCAGTCTCAGCAGCAGCCCCACAGCAAACATCATCGCAGAGGAGGATTCAGACGACGACGATGGTGAGGGTGAGACTGGAATTGAGTCCATTAACGGTCATCGCTGGGCTGCCTGACGGAATCTGGAGTTCCAGGTGGTGTGGACGGACGGCTATGTGACCTGGGAACCACTGTCGACCGTCAACGACTGTGCGGCGATGGATGAGTACCTGGCGCACCGTGATGTGGACGATCCCATCTGCCTCCCCAAGCGTAAATTCCTCATGAATACGTCACTGAAAGCCACAAACGAGTAGTTACAGGCATCCTGGGTTGCTTTTGTATCCCTTGAATAGATATCTTGCGTTCGCTCTGGCGTGACGAGGCGTGAGGAAGGCCAGCAAGTGGCGAGAATCGGCGTTTCGTGGATTTTCCCACGCCTGGCCAACTAGCCCGTTCTGGCCGTTTTCGGACTTGCCGCCTGGAAATATTTGCCGAGCCATCACAACATGACACAATCTCGATCGTCACATTTCATTCACAACATCCCTGCCAACATCCTCCGACAGTAAAATCCCCAGTAGGTCACTTGCTGGTGTCTAGAGATATGGAAAACCGCTTAGGTGGCCAAGTACCTGTTCGCAAATAGTATGGAGTGCAGGTTCCCTCTCGCCATAAACAGCCTATAGTTGGTTTTGAAAGTAATAAAATAAGTATTAAGACACACCTTCATCAATAGTTCGAGTTATTGGGTTCCTTCTAGGGCCATTCAATGCATACTGCAAGACTTGCACATGGCAGGCAAGCCAAATAAAGGCATTCCTGTTACTTCAAATATTGTGTCATTTTTTTTTCTGGTACATTGAGGTAGATTTAGACTAATCTTTGCTGCTTTAAGGCCTGTAGGTAGGCCACAAAAGTCGAAATTTGAGTCTTTTCTCACCACTAGTTGGCATGTCCCATTCTGCTGCCACCAGAGCTGAGAACATGACACCCTGTTGAAACAATAAGAGGACATACAAGATCCAGAAATAATTGAATTTATTTTGGGAAACAAATTTTGAAGGGGGGCAAGAAGTGAACTTTCAACTACAGTTCAAACTCATTGGCCAAAACACAAGTATGTCCCATTCTGCCACCACCAGAGCTGAGGATATAATACTTTGAGGAAACAATGAGAAGATATACAAGGCTGGGAAATAATTGATTTTACAAAGGGAGACAACATTTGAAGGGGGGTACTACATGAACGTCAACCATATTGAACTTTGGTTCAATTACAGTCAAAGCTGTCTTAAGCCAGAGCTGTCCTAACCCATAATCTGTAATACCCCATAGGTTTTTGGGGTCCACCAAGGTGGTTCCCAATTAAAACCCATAACTCTCTGCTACTCCATGACCCATAGATTTTGCGGGTGGAAAACCCAGAAATTACCCCTATCTGAGCATGTTTGTCATTGTTATTTTCGCGGGTTTTGCCTGCTACGAATCATGCCACCTCATTCATTGCTCGAGATCCTTAAGAAAGGTCTTTCTGTTCTCAAAGAGAGTGTCAAAAAACATCAAGATGCCCTTATGGATTGTCTTAAGAAGCAGGAGAAGCTCTCGGATATTGACGAGGCTTGGCTCGATAATGACGCAAATCAGGTGGATGAAGATGTCGTGATTGATAAGCTTGAGAACACATCTGATTATGATTGCGGGCTCTCACGCCTCAACTGGAGGGAGACTGGGCTGGTTGAGAAATTGAAGGCACTTGCTGGAGAGGTTAAGGAGAAGGCTGAAAAGTTCATACATTTTTCTGGCTGATTGTCATAAGATTAATTTCCACCAGGGCCAGAAGTGCAGAAGAAACCAGACAAGGACCAAAATAAAGTGCCTGCTCCTCTGGTCTTCACTAAGAAGGAAAATGCACCCTTAGCTCAGAGAATTGAAATTCTGAACTGGCAACACACTCAGCTAAAGCTGAGTCAAGTCAAGATGGCAAAACACTTTGCCCCGATTTATCCGAACCTTCATATAAAGCAACCTCTGGTTTCAGACTGGCTGAAGAACGAAAAGAAGTGGCAGGATCAATGGAACGAGATGGAGCAGCATGGCAGGTTGGGAGACAACATCGTGGTGTCGTTGTCAGTGGGTGGGATCCCCAGCATGTCAGAGTCGATTTCCATGAGCTTCATGCCATATTCTGCTATTATGTCGGAGCCTAAAGTGTGCTGCATGAGCCCGACGTGTCAGTGGAGATCGGTTCACAAGTAGCTTACTTTTGGCTTCATACACGAGATTCAGGACATCGGCGTCCTGTGCAACCTTGAACGTGCTCGTTGTCATTGTTTGCGCATTTGAGGACTTTTGTCAGACTCAAGAGGTTCGCGCTGAGTGGCATTCGTCGATCGCAGCGGAAGCGTGAAGCCGGCGGCTTGTAGGTGGACAACACGAGAGGAATGCCCATATTCACGCACTCTTCTGGGTAGCATCCTCAGTGGTAATACACAGTGATGGAGGGCCTTCTGGTTTCGGTTTAGGCTGGAGGATATCGGGGAGAAGTGAAAGAACATGCAGGTGAGCTGGTGTAGCCTGATTGAAGGAAGATCTGGATTGAACTTGAAGAAAGATGGATTCCACGCTTGCCAAGAGAGTTAATGTCTCCCCGCCTTGAGCATCGTACACAGCCAGCACGTCAAACCATTACTATCAAAAGGCGGTAGCATCAGGAGGAGCCTGGAGGTGTAAGTCTGTCAGGTTGTTTTGGCAGGAGGGACCCGCCAAACACGACCACCACCTCCGGCAACCGGCCAAAACCCGGGGTTCTGCATAGGCTTTTATTTTCAGATGGGGGTTTCTGCTGCAACTGGGGTTTCTCAATCAAATTATCCCTGGTGAACAGTGGCTCTGTCTTCTGATTTTGTTTTCTACTCAACTGCTCTTCCTTCTACTCGCTATTCAGCAACATTCTTTGCAGAACTCACATTTCTGCAGGCATCTCTGCTTGAATACCCTGCTATTCATGCACCAAAAATCATCTGTGGGTCACTTTTCACAGATGAAATACCTGCTAAGGTCTCAGCAATTATAGAGCCCAACGAGATCGTCCCGTATGTAGATGACCTAGCCAATGGCCCCTCCTGCGAAAAAATCCCGGGTCAGTTGAACATACAAGTGTGCACTGTGCCAAAAGGAAGGCCACAACCATTCCAACTGTCTGTTGCAGTCTTAGGAAGCCTTGCCTGTATTTTCCCTACACTTTATTGGGTGTTTTGCATTTGAATCGGACCGAGACTAGGTTGATATGAGTTGAAAACAGTAAATTGACATATGTTCATTTATTATTACACTGGGATGACTTTTACACTTTGATTATCACTAATTCTATGTCAATATATGTCTCTGTAAGCTCAGATTTCGTTAGCTATACATATTTCGAGCAGCAATCAAACTTGTTTCCCTTCCGGACATTACCACGTGATCGATGTCAGCACATCAAATATTTCAAGTGCCGCGGGTCTGACACGGTGCCGGCAACTGAAGGGTTTCTCTGAGAAACCCGGGTTTCCCATTAGAACACCTTTTCTCTGTGTTGTGCTACTTTGTCTTTCTCATTTCACACGCTGGCTATTAACCGTTCGTTAACGATTTCCTTTCTTGGCTGTGCTATGTTCCCCATTCAGGCTTTTCTCCATTTTCCCGCCTCCCCTCTTGTGGTTGAGGTCCTTCAGTCTTGCCCCATTTATTCTGTCAGGTGCTTGTTCACTTTTTCAGCTCGCAGCATACTTCTCACTGAGCTGCAGTTATTCTCTCACTGCACTGTGATGCCACTCAATTTCTCTAGCTTTTGATGCCTCAGCTGACCAGACTCGCAGAAAACTTCTCACTGCGGCCGTATCACCGTGGCGCAGATAAAAGACCAGTCTCCTTTCCCCTTGCCCACCACTGCTTTTGGCTGCTCTCCCTTTAATTTTACGCACCGCGTCTCACTTGAGATCCTGGGGTTCTCATCTGTTGAATCCTTGCTGTCAATTAATCATCTTGCTCTGTGCATTCTGTTCTTCTGGCTGGTCGACCATAAAACTGTGCCTCAGCTGCATCGTTTCAAGCCAAAATGTGGTTCCTTAACACCTCAAATACCGTCAAAATCGCGCAAAATTCTTCAAGGGCAAGTCCAGGGGGCCACCCTGATTTCTTCTTTGTGGTGCTGCTAGTGAACTGCTTGAATCTCGACTGCTCAGATCCGGCTCGAGAATGCTTCCATCGCCAAAGCAATGCGCTCCCACCACCCTTTCTCTGGATTCTGGAAAAGTGAGTTTTTCCTTGAATGCCTACTTCGCAGTCGCAATCTCATTCGCAATCCGCAACTGCATCCGGAGAGTTTTCTGTACAGAATCCTCGCATCCTCATTCTTTGTCAAACCATGCATGACCCCTTTCTGGCTTCTTTCCCTCCCTGTGGTTGTTAAATTTGACTCTCTTCTGATGCGAACAGTCAAAATCATTGTGGTATTTCTTGGATTCTGGGAGACAGCTGCAAACTGCCTGCCTTGAGGGTCAGACCATTCCACAGCATATATTTGGATACTTTTTCGATACTATTCACCCAATTCAACTTAGTAATTTCATTTTCATTTATTTTGCAGGTTGCCGGAGCGAAGTGGCAGCGTGGTTTGTCATGAAGTTGGATTTTTTGCAACATTTCAGAGCTTGGTAAATAGATGGATGGATGTAATGACCTAGTGGATAGACACTGGCTATGTTTTGCTATTTCTAATGTTACCTCCGTGTTTTCAGAGCTTTGTGACAAGAATTCCTAGTCTGTTAGTTACCGCGCCCAAGTAACCGTTAGGTCCCCTTATTATGTAAGCTCGCTCGTTTAGGAAGGTGTAATTAGTCACGTGTAGCGCTCAACGACGCGACTTGGACACGCTGCCTGTGACAGAAGATTCTCGGAGGCAAATTTCAGATGTGATATACCTCACAAAGTCACAAAAAGTACTTGAGAACAGGTTGTTCTGCATGAAGTCAAGTTCAACGCCTGAAAACCACCAATGGCCCATCACTGTGCTCCATTTGATGGGATGCGACCCATGTGTGGTCCAGGGGCACCAGAAAAAATCTCAAAAATCATATTCTTCTGTATGAATGGCTTTCAACTGAGGGTTCAGAGACAGTAAAAAGCTCAAACACATGCAGAACACATCCGGGATATTGAATGTTTGCGCAAGCATCTCCCATCATCACGTAATAAGGCGAGCTAACGGTAATCAGACCGCAGTAACTAACAGACTTCAGAACGAGGAACGAGCGAGGGAGTCTGTCAAGAGAGACTAAAGAATTCCCAACACCCAACCAATCAGGCAGTATTGAACATGTCATTGTGGTTTGAACATCAGCAGGTAGAATGGGTACTCTTTGTATATTGAAAGCCTCATGCCCACCTTGCTGTTTGGTGGAGGCACCAGAAACCGTAGGCCTGCCGAGATCTCGGTTGCATGGGAAATTGAAACAGAAGGGATGCCAGCGGAGGAACAGGATCCTAAGCAATGAACTCAGAAGATATGAGACCACCTGAATTAAATGTCAGGGTGTGTGATAGACCCTCCCCTTGAGTGCTTGAGCAGTGGGAGGAGTTGAACCAAAGTTGAACACATCAAGACCTCAGCATAGGATCTTGAAACTCCACTCATGGCTTGATTGCTGCGAAAGGGTTTCCCATTACACTTTTGCATGGGTTTCGTAAATTTCCCTAAAGCGGCAGGGTTTCTGCGTGAACCCGGGTTTCTCAATAGAATTATCCATATATTTTCCCGCCAAAATAACTGTTTATAATCCTTTGTAAACTGTTTAGGAACCGTTTCCGTTTAGTTTGCGGTGATCCGTAAACGAAAACTAAATGGTTGGAACCTTACCAGTGTCGTGACAGTCTGGACTGTAACCAGTGACTTAAGCAGGATCATGCGCTATAAATTCCCCATTTTGGGTCCTCTTGGTTGACCCCTCTTGTTTGACCTTTTCTCAGCATCCTTTCCCCAAACTTCGGTGAGACAAAATGAATTCAAATAGAATTGAAGTGTTTCTGTCACAGTCAAGACCTTAAGCGTCCACTCTTGTTTCGGCTTGAAACAGTTGATTAAATAGTCCCAGTGTCCCTGTTTGAAGACAGGGACCGTCTGCTTCATCATCGAGTTTGTGGACTCCTCTGTTTTTGGTGGCATCAAGCCTCTTTTCCGTAATTCTGCGGCCAGCACCATGTTTTCCTCTGTGATCATCCCTTCCAGTTTGGACTCTACCAACAACTCTCTGACTGCGATCCCATGCTCGACATTATATCTGTTCAAGAGCTTCTTCGCATTCATCAAGTGTCTCGTCGGTTCCCAGGTTCGTTCTGAAAGTGGGAAATTCTTCCACTTTATGAGATACTGGTATCCTCTTCCTCGTTTTCTGTGGTTGAGGACTTCCTCCACTTCATACTCCTCTTCTCCACCGACAATGTTTGGTGGAGGTTGTTCTTCTCTCCTTCCTACTGGGGGTTCCACATATGGCGTAAGCAGTGCCTCGTTGAAGACCGGATGTGACTTGTCCGTCTCCGGAAACTTGAGCTTATATGCTGATGCGCCAACCTTCTGCAGGATCTCGTAAGGCCCCAGCCTTCTATCCTCCAGCTTCCCTCTCGGCCCATCTGTGGATATGTTCTTTCCCTCTAGCCAAACCCGATCGCCGACCTTGAACTCCGGTGTGTCCCGACGCTTAGCATTGTAGTATTTTTTCATGGTTTTCTGGGTTTTCTCCAGCGCTGCTGCTGCTTCCTCTCTGATCTTCTTCATTTTCTCTGCTAAGTCGTTTGCGGCTTCATTGCACAACTCGACTGCATTTTCTATCCCCTTCCAGGGGTGCATTCCTGTGTGTATGAAAAATGGTGACATGCTCATCGACGAGCTTGTCTTGTTGTTGTGCATGAATTCTGCCAAAGACAACCAATCGGACCAGTCCGATTGTCTATAATTTATGAAAACCCTGAGATATTTTTCGATCTCCTGGTTCATCCTCTCCGTCTGCCCATCCGTGATTGGGTGAAATGCTGTGCTTGGGTTCATCTCAATCCCCATCAGCCGATTCAGTTCCTTCATGAACCCCGACACGTATCTCGGATCCCGATCCGAGATAATCTTCCTGGGTACTCCGTAATATCTAATTACCCTATCCCGGGTCAACTGGGCCGTCCCCTCACTGGTTTGCTCCATGCTTGTGGGCTCGCAGTGGATCATCTTTGAAAAGGTGTCGACCCATACCTGTATGGTGTCAAACCCGTTGCTGACCGGCAGCGGACCGATAAGATCCATAGAAATGATCTGCCAAGGTCCCTCGGCAATCTGGTGCGGGTTCAGCTTTCCTTGTTGGTAGCGATGAACCCTGGTTCTCTGGCATGCTTCGCAGGCCTTCAGGTATTTCCCGACCTGATTCCCTAGTCGCGGCCACCAATAATTATGTTCCACCATTTCCTGCGTTCGGTTCTCTCCTGGATGTCCGAGCAAGGGGTCATCGTGGTGTAGCCCAATGCTTCTGTCTCGTAGCTCTTCGTCTCATGGGACATAGATTAAGTCGTTGTAATAAATGACGTCTTCCTTCTTTTCCCACCTGGGGAGCTTCTTTGAGAGCGCCTGCTTGACGCTCTGATCTATTCTTTTCTCCTTCTTGATCGCTTCCAGGATCTCTGTCTCCGGTCTGTCGAGCACAATTTCTTGCGTGCGAAAGTGCTCCGGTTTCAGAAGAACAACGTCATCATTGTCGTTTTTTCCTTGGTCATGATCCGATCTCCGAGATAAGAGATCTGCCTTCTTGTTCAATGCTCCGGGCCGATGGTGAAGGGTGAAGTCGTATTCTGCTAACTCCAGTATCCATCGGGCCTGTCTCCTGTTCAGCTTCTGAGGCTTCTTGAAATATTCTAAATTCTGGTGGTCTGTCAGAATCTCGAACGTCTCCCTCGCTCCCATCAGCATCTGCCTGTACTCCTCCAAAGCGAGCATTATCGCGAGCATCTCTTTGTCATAGATCTCGTAATTCCGCTCGGTCTCGTTTAGTCCATGTGACATAAACGCTACAGGGCACCATTCACCCTCCTGCTCCTGTGACAGGATTGCTCCTGTCGCTCCGTCCGACGTGTCTGCTTCTAACCGGAATTTGCCGTTGTCCGTGGGTAATGCTAACACCACGTCCTCGGCGATTCGGTCCTTCAGCTTCTGAAACGAGTCCTTCTGCTCCTGTTCCCACCGGAACCCTTCCTTTCCTGTCAACCGTGTGAGCGGCTTTGCAACCTCGCTGTATCCCCGGACGAAGCGGCGATAGAAGTTGGTGAACCCTAAGAACGCCTGGGTTTGCTTCAGGTTCTTTGGTTCCGGCCACTCCATCACGCCCTTGATCTTGGCGGGGTCCATCCTCATCGAGTTGTAGGATATGATTACTCCTAAGAACTCGATCTCCGTGCGTTCGAACTCGCACTTCTCCGGTTTGAGGAACAGCTTGTTGTCCTGTAGTACCTTCAGAACTCGCTTCCTCAATGCACGATGTTCTTCCAGATTGTCTGAGAAGATTAGGATATCATCCAGATAGACGACGACCTTTCCTTCGTTGATGAGATCTCTGAGCAGATCGTTCATCATGGTCTGGAATGTCGCAGGCGAATTGGTGAGCCCGAAGAACATCACAAGCGGCTCGAACAGCCCTCAATTTGTGCGGAATCCCGCCTTCCACTCGTCTCCCTCCTTGATCCGTACATTGTTGTACCCCCATCGCACGTCTAGCTTCGTAAAGTACCGGGCACCTTGGAGCTTATTGACTAACTCCGAGATTAGCGGAAGCGGATAACAGTTTTTAATCGTCATCTCATTGAGCTTCCGGTAATCTTGCACTGGTCGCAAGGTGCCGTCTTTCTTCTTTATGAAAAAGAACGCCGAAGCCATTGGTGATTTGCTGGGGCGGATCCTCCCACTCTTCAAGTTCTCCTCTAGGAACTCGTTCAACTTTTCTTGCTCCATTACCGAGAGTGGGTAAATCTTGCAATCTACAGCCTTCGAGTTTGGCTTTAGCTCGATCACATGATCCCATTGTCTTTTCTCGGGTAACGAGTCAAACGATTCCTTTGCGAAGACCTTCACATATTCCCGGTACTCCTCGGGAATCTTCTCTTCCGTCATTCGTTCTTTTCCTTTATTGGCTCCTTCTGCCAATTTCTGTGACTGGGTTTCTTTCAACCTCAAGTCGATCGTTTCTCCGAAGTCCACGAGTAGAGTAGAAGAGATTCTCCTTCTTCCAACTCGTTCTTCCACCGATCTCCTCTTCCAAATTCCATCCCAGTCATGTTGCACTCCAGCGGGCACCGACTAAAGAGCAAAGTCTGCGCTCTCCAGTCTATCACAGGGTTGTGCTTGAACAACCAGTCGTACCCAATGAATATCCGGGCTTTGCCGAGTCCTGTGACGAGGAATCTCTGCTTCTCCGAATGGGGTCCGACGGACATGATCAACTCTACATAATGAGTGATCTTTCCCCGTGCATTCTCGGTTCCGTTGGCATTCCGGGCGACGATGTGCGCTTCAAGCTCGTGCAGCTCGAAGTCTTCAGCCTTGGCGTAGTCTCGATCGATGCATATGGCTGTGCATCCGTTATCAAGAAGAGCCTTGATTGCATGCGTCTCCCCTGTGTCCGACATTGTCAACGTGACTGGAACCAGCATCTCATGATGCTTCCGCTGCCTCTGGACTTCCTTCATCTCCTTCGCGAGCTTGTATCCTTGTTGCTTCTTGATTGCCCTGTGGGATGACCACTTGGCTGCCTTCAGTCCCGTCAGTCCGGCCGGCACATCAAATTGGCTTCCCCGTCTTCTCCGTAGGCGCTACCTCCTCTTTCGAGGATTGAGCCTCCGTGACATCGTCACCCTTTTTCATCGCACTATTTTTCTCGCTGGGTTGGGTTCCAGGGGCCTTTTTGAATTGAATCTTAAACTCGCTCCAGAGTTTATTCTTCTTGTCCATTTTCTGATTTTTTAAGTTATGTAACCGATTCTGATTCTCCAAGATACATATTTTTCGTCCGTTTTCTACACTAGCTATTTTCTCCTCAGCTCCTGCCGAGTCCAGTCCTTCTACTACTGGGGTAGGTCCATTCACATCTGTAACCGTAACTAGTTCTTCATATCTAATAGTTTTATTTGGAACCAGGGAGCATTTCGTAACCAGAGGGGGCGCCGCTTTGGCCGCAAGCGGGGGCCCCTTTAAAAACCCTTCTCTCTCAACATCACGGCCAGAGCCACCAACTCCTCCTGGGAGTAGTCATCGGGCTTGAGGGTCCTGATGTTGAATTTCCCCTTGCAGGGTTCGGGACAATCCCGCTTCATGTTGCCATCCTTGCCACAGTTGTAGCACAGGAAAGGCATGCCTTTCGCCTTGTTCCTGTCCACGTCCATGGGGGCGGTCTCGCCGGCCCCAATCTTCTTTGCCAAGTTTGGCGCTGTCCCCTGATATCCCCGGGGTGGGGTCATCTGTGCTGCTGGTGCAGCAGTGTTCCTCTGGGCTGGTACCCAGAACATCTTGGCCTGTTGGGCCTTCTGGAGCGACTGTTGCTCCATGTTCCGGCTGACTGTCATCAGCCTTCTCCTCAGCTCCCGGTAGGTAGTGGGAGCCTCCAGCAGCCCGACGTTGAGCTGGCTGCGTACCTCGTCCGAGACGAGGTTCTCCAGGGTCTCCACCAAGAAGGTGTCGTGGGTCCCTGTTCTTTCCGACAGGTCATATCCTGCCTCCTCCGCATTCAACTCGAATGCTTGTATGAAATCTACCAGGGCGGTCTTGCCCTGGCGGGTGGTAGTAAGGTGCATGTGCGCTGTCTGGGTGCCGTTTCCATCAGCAAACGTCTCTGCTAAACTTTCCAGAAATTCTAAAAAGTTGCAATTCTCCTCGAAGGCGCTCTGCCTTCGAGCCTTCTTTTTCCAGTTCCGTGCCCAGTTGGACACCGGACACCAGGCTCTGTCTTCTCAGCCCAATAGGGACACCATGAAGGTGACTTTCTTCTTCTCGGTGTTGAATTCCGAGGTGTATGCCCAGACGTAGTTGTCTAGGGTGTTGCACCAAGTTTCAAACTTGGATTTTTCGTTCCCGTCGAACATCGGCAGGGTCTTTGCATAAGAGATCTGTGAGGATCCCAAGCATGGGGGTTGATCTTCTCCGTTCCATCCCGGAACAGGCACTGGAAAATATCTGGTTTGGGGAGGGGCTTCCTCCTCCATTGGGTGAACGGGGATCTGGGGCGCGACATCTCAATCGGCGCTGGTGAAAGGGGTTTCGGGGGTGAAGGTGGGGACACAGCTGCGATTAGCTGCGTTGGTCGGGGCGCTAATACTGCGCAGTGAGGAGGAGGTGGGCGAGCGGTGCTTCGGGTTATCGACAGGAATGCTGATGGAGGGAGGCTGGGTGGGAGGGGACCAGTTGGGGGTCTTTGAGAAACGGCCAAGTGGAATAGCTTGGACTCGTCTTCTGAGTCGGATGGGGGGACGCAGTAAGACGTCCTGGTAGGAGTCGCGGCATTAAAGCCGGGCGGGGGTTCGGTATGCCACAAGGGCAGGTGGTGAGGTCGAGGCGGTCTTTTGCTGACAGAACAGTCTGGGGTCTTCTACGACTCCCCCCGCGGCTGCGAGATAGCCCTCTCCGAGGATTAGGCTGGTGCTCCTTTGTCTGCTTTACGCGAGGACGGTCTCAACGTTTCCTGTAGCGTGTAGCGACGTCTGTTCAAGTGAACCGCGCACGATGGGCGCTGCAATTGTTTAATGTCGGTGTGGACGACATGAGTGGTGGTAGAGGAAATGTGTCTTCAGGTAAGAGGCTGCCGCAGTGGCAGAAAGGGTAAGAGGTAGAGTGGGTAGAAAGGAAAAGGAGTTCGGAAGTGGCGGTACGAGGGTATGAGGGGTAACCTTTTATTATGCCACAGTCAAGACCTTAAGCGTCCACTCTCGGTAAGATGAGAGAGATTGGGTGGTGCTCGTGGTAGATCTTGAAAGATGATGGAATAAAAGGTTAACTACGACAGCGTAATAGCTACTCTACTTATACTGTCTAGGAAACCGTGTGAACTAATCTATATATACTACAACTACCCTTAACCACATGTTCTCAGTGTCCTTGCTGTGTCCTCATGTCCTGACATCATCTCTGACATCATCATGACGTCATCCCTTAGATCGGGCCGATCTTAGTCATAGCCTCTTGGTCCAATGTGCTCGGGTCCCTATTGTGGCAGTGAAGAATGTTTGTGATGATCATTTTGGCTGCCGAATTTCCAGGGTCCTAGTCCATAACGTATGGTCCCACTTAAGTCACTGATTACAGTACAGACTGTCATGACAGGGCTCCCAAATTGGGACATCATGGCGGTCTAGCACCGAGACTAGTCACGGCGGACAATCAACTGTCACTTGTGATCCGAGTTTCCGCAGTCATCGAAGTGACGTCTGAACTGTCATTTGCTTAAATCCGGCCACTTACCCCTTTAGTCGAGTGTTCGGATTTTTCTGTGGCCACGCTGCAGCCTCGTGTTTTGGCGGCATTTTCCTTTTCGGTAGAGATTGTGAAAATAAATGAAAATTGCCTGGATTATCAAGAGACAAAGGTTAGCTACAAAAACTCTATGTAGCTACAGGAAAAATAAATAAATGCAAAAATTAAATGGCTAAGTAAGTATTGGCACATCAAAAAGAAGAGAAAAAAAATTACATTGATTCATTGCCATCGCCAAAGATTTCATCCATGTCAACGTTGTAAACTGCAGCAATTTGGGCCTTGGTGTCCTCCTGCCCTTCGTCCGAAGCAGTGGGCTCACTGTACTCCTCCTCCTCGCGGTCTGAAGCACTCTGCTGGTCAATGAAGGAGGTCATGCTGACGGCGTCGGACAGTTCGGCCTCTTCATCACTGTCCTGGCTGCCAATGCTGTCTCCCTCGCCTTCATCATCAGTGTCAGAGGACTCATTGATGCCCTTGCCTGACACCTTGGCCTTGGCTTTCCCAAAGTCAAGATCGTAGTCGCCAAAGACTGTTGCACCATACTTGGCAGTCAATTCTGCAATAGACAGGGTGTTGTCGCCACGGCGGGAAAAGAAGTCGGTCGAGTCAGGGATGAGAGTGACAACAAGTTGCACCTCAAGTTTGGCCCGAGCCTGGGGAGGTCGATTGTTGTACCAAGCGGGGTCGTAATATTGGATCGGCATGCCTTTAGATATCTAAAGAGATTTATTGTTAAAAAAATGAGACAACGAAAACAGATAAGGATCTTACCTCTTGAAAGTAGCCAGGGCTACGCTCACCAAAGGCTGGGATGCGGCGTTAAAGAGGATTGTTGGCGGCACACATCTTGCCGTCTTGCAGGAGGTCTTGCACCATGAGACGTTCCACCGCCCGAATGACTTGATCGGCAGCTTGAGACCTCCTCGTGTGCAAGGGCCTGGGGACCTTTCGAAGTGCTTTCGTTGTCAGAGGTAGCCTTGGGGGAGAACATGAGCTTGAGTCTCTTGGGGATCATCGCGTCTTTCAGGTACGCTGCTCATGATGCGTGGAGCTGGAAAAAATGAGTCGCTGAAGATAATTGAAGCATAACTGAAAACATATGCAGAGACGAGCCTCAGAGATTTTGTTTCGCTCAGCAGTGATTTCGTTGCCACCTGGTGTCCATATTTCCACCTTCCACTTGTTGAACATGTAGCGCTGGACAAAGTGGTCATACAGGCGGAGGAGCAGGGCAGAGTCTTTGACAAAGCGGGTGTCTGGATGGAGGAAGTCGTAATATGTACCCACAATCAAGAAGCGAAATGTGTCGATGGTGCACATGCGCATAGCCGAGTTGTATATGGAATAGGGGCTTTGGGTGAAGTCGACTGCCCAGACGTTGATGCCGAGTTTAGCAAGGTAAGCCTTGACGTGGAGAATGGTGCTTTCTTCCAGTTGGCAGAATGCGTGCACAATCCGATTTTTGGAGCGAATAGACTGACGCCGACCTTGACAAAGAACATTCATTATGGATCATACAAGGTAGCGGATCCAACAAGTCACTAACCTTGACCTGGCTGGGGTTAATAACTGGGTGCCCGTATTGTCCCATTCTCTTCAGGTCAGCAACAGTAGCACCTTCAAACCAGAGTTCAAATCACTTGACAACATTGGCTAATGCCGACGACGGAGCACTGGCTGAGTCCAAGCAACCCCAGAGAAAACGGATGTGCATTTGAAAAGTGGTCTGGCCGCAGAGAGATCAGCTACTAACAGAAGAATCCGAGAATGTACATACCTTGAAGGACTGAGCATTGTCGTCAATATCACCTTTGAGCATCTGAGGCTTGGTGAGTTTTCTGACAACGGCTGTCTTCATTGCCTTCTGGCTTCCACCGTCTTTGGTTCCGCTCTTGTCGTTAGATGAACGAGACGAGCCACACAATGAGTTCGAGGACAAGCCGCGCAGGTTGGGAGATGAACAAGACGAGCCCACGAGGCTGGTTAGAAGACCCACGAGACAGGTTAGGGGATGAAAGAGGCAGCTTGGGCGATGAAGCAGGCCTCGAGTCTTGGGGGGTCTTAGAATGACGAGGAGTGTGGGACTTCTCCGCCGTGTCTCCACCACTGCATTGTGAGCCTGATATGATTTAGTATACCGGGTGCCTTCTGATTTCTCTACAGAATCATACTGCAATAAACCGTCTACAACAAGTTCCTTCTCCTTCATGCGGTGTTTCGATGCTGTGGACTTGTGACACCACTTGCCCTTCTTTATCCTCCCATCCTTTGTCTCCCAGGTTTGTGCCCCGCAGTCATGAGCACGGTGATGACACACAACATGGTTCTTCTTGCCCTCTGGACGCTTGTCTGGATGCTCATCCGGATCCATGTAGGTGAATAACAAAGTGCACCACTGTAGTACTGAATGTCAAAGACAAAGAGATCTCCCAACTTTGGATCAATCATAGATATGATTGATGTGATTAGATTCTGTCTCATGTCCGTCGCTTGCTTATTCATTCCTTTTGACTCCAAGCTGAATTTCAGACAGATCTATTTCTAGTGCGCAACCGCAGAGTCTATATGGGGCATTTTGGACCTCGACCGTGGCATCCGCCATGCACGCATCCGTACCAGATACACTAATTAATGCGGCACATACGCATGCACAGCAGGGTGGGATGTCGGTGATTTTCATCTGTGATGATGGGATGCAGCTCATCTCGGAGGAGGATAGGCAGGAGCGCCGGAGCGCAGGAGCGCAGGAGCGCATGGTGTTCTATGCCAATCACAATATCAGGTGCATGCCTTTCTTCCTGTCCTTCGACTTGCCACTGACTGGATGCAGACAAAAAGCATCTGGCGGCACTCAAGGCAGGCGTGTCCGCGGGACACTGAATCGTGATGTGCGGGAGGTTATTGTCGACAGCAGGGTTGGGCGCGGGCTTGACGGCAGAGTAGAAGGCCGAGTTTCGTGGTACTGCACGATGGGGCCGATGACGAGGGAGATGTTGCCGACGAGTTGGAGGCAGAAGAACTGGGGGTGTTGTCGGATGGTGCTTGCTGCGGCGAAGCACTCCCGCCGTTGCTGTTACAAGATTTTGTAACACTGCACACATTGTTTGGCTACCGACGACACTGCTGTCTTCTCAGACGTCCTCTACGCGAACCCATGGCACCGTTGTGGACGGTCTTCACCCGCTTTCATGCTCCTTCAGTCCCCATCGTCCTCGTCCCGCCGCTGAACCCACAAGATCGCAAACAGCACTTATGATCCATGTACGCTCCTGATGGGATGTCGAACCCAATTAACATGGTCTGCAGCACACGAATGCCAAGCTGCACTGACTGTCAAGACACTCTGTACACATATCGCGACACCGGGCTATACACCAACGACGGCGACGGGGCGATCGACACTGGGGTGTGTGTGAAGGAAGATGATGTCAAGGACTGGTTTGCTGGCAATCTTAACACGACACAATTGCTCGAGGGTGCCGAAGTGAAGACGGGCCACACGGTGGACTGGGCCGTACGTCAGGGAGGATACAAGAAATGTGAGGGGGGAAAGGACATCATCATTTGGCTTTGCATGTACGAGGCGGATGAATGCATCTTGGCCGGTAAGCCTTTCACATTGCGATTGGGTGGTACTGACGAGCATGCAGAAGCCGCTATCCACAACACCTATATCGCCAAGGGTGCACTGCGCATTGTCCGCACTTGTCTTGGGGCCCGCTGCTGCGTCAAGCACTGAGAGTTCTTCTCTCTGGCAAAAATCGGTGGGTTGCGCGCCATGGACCGCACCATCCGCGCCATCCTCGCATGCCTCAGCCAAACTCGTGTCCGTTGGTACAACTTCCTCTTGGCACTCTGAATGATAACTTGCTTACCAGCACCCTCAGCGATTTCCTACCAGTGCCTCCCGGATTCGAGGATTTACACTGCGAGCTCTGCTTGGCGCTGACACACCGTTGAGACCCTGATTCGCTAACATTTGCTGCATGCTATCGAACTAACTAACATACTTTCGACCTACATACTTTACTTTACATTGGCTGTTCGCCCACTTGTAGTGTCAATATTAATATTATTTTCAATTATTTAGGTTCCAGCTAACCATTTATACATTTATTTCTTGGACAATCAACAAAGCGGTCGAAAAATAATTTTATTCTCGCAATCTGTATCTAAAAAAGGAAATGCCGCCAAAACACGAGGCTGCGTCGTGGCCACGGAAAAATCCGAAAGCTCGACTAAAGGGGTGAGTGGCCGGATTTAAGCAAATGACAGTTCAGACGTCACTTCGATGACGAGTACATACAACTTTAGTAGGATAGGCATTCAATGGATGCCTATCGCGCAGTTGAATGCCTATCACACAATTAAATGCCTATCCTAGATGCTTAAACACCTATCGCATGCTTGACTGCCTAACAACTCACATCAGTGACATGAAAAGTGATGCATATTTTCAGTGACCATGGTCACAACGACCGCAGTACAGATGCTTCAACAAACGAAGCTCATACTTCACTTGTTGAAGGCGTGCCCCCACCATCTAAGTAGACTTCAACTTGCATTCTACCATAGCATGTTTTGAATCAACAAATATGCTGGGATCAAGGAAATCCAAGGTGTAGGGTGCCCTTGAAATACTGTACTATTTCGACCGAATGTTCACGCCATGTCACCCGTCACCCAAGATGTTCATTTTTTCAGGTGTTCATTCCAACAAATCACTCGAAAAATTACCATAAATGGTAGTCCAGCGAACACCAGACCGGTTTTTTTTGTATTTTTGAGCCGATTTGGGCCTCAAAATCTCACCGTCACCATCACCTACATCCAAAATGTTCAGTTCAGGACCCTCCGTCACCTGTCACCTGAACATTTGGTCGAAATAGTACAGTAGAATGTCAAGTAAGTTTATGAGGCAAGATTCTTCCCCAAGCCCTTGAAGATGTGTGCCGAGTGCCACAGATAAATGGTGTGTGCCACACTCTTCGTGTTGTGTGCACTGCATCTGAATCCATGGTCACACAGGGGGGAGAAACCCTCGGTGGATAGGCATTCATGAAATGATAGGCATTTGTGAAGCAATAGGCATTCACCCGCATAATAGGCATTTTTTAATAGTGATAGGCATTAGCCCCATCAATAGGCATCATCCAATGCCTATCATACTAAAGTTGTCATGCCTCTTCGATGACCGCGGAAACTCGGATCACAAGTGACAGTTGATTGTCCACCGTGAGTACAGCGCACGAGGAGGGATCTACATTCGAAGCAAATCGCGCACCCGACAAACCCTCTCCGTCCCAGCGCTCGATTAATCCGCCGCATACGTCGGCGGCAGCTCATCAATCACCCTCCCCGCCGTCAAACGCAGCCCGCTGTCGGTGTGCACGAGCGAGTCAGCCACGGTGTACCCGTCCTGATGGTCCCGCACAACACGCCTCTGCTCGCGCTTCATCGTCGAGAGCGACCGCGACACGGAGGCGGTGTCCGTGCCCGCGCTGCTGGTGCAGCCCTTGGCGCGCTCAGCCTCCAGGCGCTGCACCTGCTCCTTGAGCATGTGGACCTGGTCTGCGAGCGCGGCGGCATCCTGGTCGGGGGCGACGACGAAATCGTTGGCTTGCGGCTGCTCTGCAGTTTCTATCGGCATTACGGCACCCCCGAGCGGCGGCAGCGGTGCCTCCTCGATGCTTGGCGAGTTCTTTGCATGTCGGTAGCGAGAGCTTCGGCAGAGTAATAAGGTTGACAGAAATGCGAGGACGGCTGCAATGCCCCCGACGGTGCCACCTGCAATTGCAACAACAGGAGGCTTCTTCTTGGAGATTGAGGCAGGCGATGCCGGCGCGTCGGACGACTTGGCTAGCGCGGTGGAAATACTACTTGTTGAGGATGTCGTAGTGCTGGAGCTGGAAGTGGGATCGGAGTCGTTCGAGCTGTATTCCGGTGATCAGTACGTATAGTATACACTGCATGGCTCACCAAGACGGACGTGTAGATCGCATAATCAAAGTTGACCGCCGTGTTCTTCGATAGCTGGATCTGGAATGTATGTGCGCCGTCCGGGATTGAAGAACTTGCGTACGCGAGGATGTTGTAGTGGGCCGACGACGCTGGAAACTTTTGGAACAAGGAAGGTCCAACACTAGAGCCGTCCAACGCGAAGCCACACTGCTGGTCGAATGGGGAGGGCGCCGATGGCGCTGCAAGGAATATATAGATTGCAGAACCTGATTCATTTAAGCGGCTAAAGCACGAGATATGCGTCGGTGACGCACCGGTGAAATTCATCTCGATTGCCCGTACCACATCATCCGAGTCCTGATAAGTTGTGACAGTCCCATTGTAGAGCTGTGAGGTATAGTATTGGCCCTGGGTCCCTGACATCGCGCAGCCGACGCAGAAGCCATCTGTGGATGGTATGTAGCGCACCAGAGGACCGGCATCGTCGATGGTATGATTCGTCAACACTGCAAGAATAGGACAAGCGAGGAAGACAGCAGCCAGACCGCTATTGGTTTCATCGTCAGTCGGAAGACTTCTGGGAAGGAATTGGATCCAGTGCGCCGACGCTGGAGTGTGGGGAGAGGAGGGACGTTAACCTGGGCGTCTCTCACCTTGAGGCGTCTTTGTTCGAAACAGGCAATTCCGTTGAGGGCGCTGAGATTGATGTCCATGAGGAGCGACGCAAATGAATGATGAGCGCCTGGAAACTGAATGCAAGAACACTTTTTGAAGGAGCAATATGTTCCCGAGATCAGTGAATGACCACTTCTCGCAACCACGTTACAACTTCAAAAGGGGACAACCTCTCTTTGAAAATCACTGTTTTATATACAACTTCTGAAATGCTCGCAACTTGTATGGGCTGCGCGTGTTTTTTTGTGAGTGGGAAATGATGGATTGATCGCAACATTTGATGCCGAATTCTGCCGAAAACCATAAATGGATAGCAAACGGGTTTGACCTGTAGCTAACGTTGGAGCCGCTCCGGCGTCTCCTTCGGGCGCCCATCAGTAGATTACTCATCATCACCTGTTTATCCTCTACTTCTACATGCTTTAGCTTGTTCCTGCCCCACCACCGCTCGGACCTCTCCATTTGGTGATGAGAGCATGATTCGTCCCTCTCTCATACGGCTCAGACCCACCGTCGAAACACTTTTTCGACGAGACACCGTGCTTACGACACGAGAAAATTCTTCACCGCGACTTCCGACGCGAGACACCGCGCACCTGCGTGAGGCTGTCGTCCATGGCGATGTATTACGACTACTACGACTATGGCCCTGCCTACTACGACGTTCCCGAGCCTTACGACGACCACGAGCCTGTGTACCATGAACCTGAATCCGACGACATGGGCGACGTGTACTACAGCGAGGAGGCTTACAACGACGCCGAGGACGTCGAGGACGGTAGCATCTACGAGGGAGAACAGGTGGATGACGGATATGAGGAGGAGGCAGCCCTGGGCGCCCACAGGTACGAGTCCCTTCAGACTCTGGACTACAGAGGGGAGGAGGAGGAGGAAACTGACCTGTTGGAGGACGATGCGGGACTGTTGGACGCCGAGCCTGCGTACAGCGTATATGCGGAGGCTGCGATAGCATCTGCAGCGGATGTAGACGCTCAAGGCGTTGATTACGGCGAGAGTACGGCCTGGGCGCGTGCATGGATGGACGGGCCACCTCCGGGCGAGGGCTCCCATGCTTGGGAGGAAGCCATGGACGAGTGGCGCCGCCGCATCCTAGGTGTCGAGCCAGCGGAGCTCCACGGAGCTCATGCCGACGAGGAGCTGTCTGTGCAGGACGGCGCATTGACCAATATATGGATGGCGCCGCAGCTTGAAGAGCTGCAAGCTGCCCTTCAACGCGGCGACGTTCTAGTGGCGGAGCGAGAGCAGTTCGCAAACACCCTCGCTGAGCTGTGGGCGGATGAGCTCGAGCACCGGTGTGCCATTGCCGCCGGTTATACCTGGGACGAAGAGAGAGGGGATTATTGGCACGAGATTCATGGATACACCGCTGACGACCCGGAGCTCACACATGAGGAGGAGTTTGTCGAGGTGCTTCCCTCGTCACCCGACCCGATTGTAATGCCCAGTGACGAGCTCGTAGAGTCGGCCATAGACCTCTACCTCTCGGCGCTTGCCGCCCCCGCCCCGCTTATCCACGAGCAGCGCTTCATCCACACGCCTGCCCGCATGTCCGCGTCCCGTGCGACGTATACGACCTCCAAGACCCCGCCCGCTGCTACGCGCTTGAGCCATCGTCAACCGCGCGGAGTCCGGAGGAGCGCGTCAGTTCGATTAGCACCAAAACGTCGTTCCGGATCCAAGCGCCGCACGCGCTCGTGCCCGGACTTTCAGCGCGAACCCCCGCCTCACCTGCCGCCGCCCACCCCAGATCCCACGGCGCTGCAATTAACCACCGGCCCCGCCATGAAGCTCGTGACAACCTCCCGTCCCATCACTATAGCATCCGGAGTGCATGCGGGACTCTCCGGTGCAGTCCCGCCCCAGGAGCCCGTGCCGTCGGACATGCTGCCTGCCCTGGCGCGGACTCTTGCCCCGCCGAAAACTGTCGTCCTTGCGCGCAGCCCAACTCCACCCAACATACCTCGCACACCCTTAGCGCGAGCTCCACCCGTCGTAACGGTGGTCCATGCATCATCCCCCATCCCTCTGGACATCCCTCCAGTCCTTCTTTTACCCTCTCCGTCCTCGCCTGCTGACCGTCGTCGCAATGCGCTTCGCCGACTTGCCAAGAAAGGCAAGGGCTGAGATGCGCGCGAGGTCGCGCGACACTGTTTGGAGGGGGGCGGGGTGGTCCTCTCGGGCCTCTCCAGAAGATTCTATTGAGTCCCATTCTTTCTCTTACTTCCTACTAGATGATCCTTCGGCTTTACCTTAGATTTTGAGTTTATTCTACATTTCCTCTCTCTCTCTCATGCCTCATAATGCGCTCCATGCTCCCATCTCAGATTTATTAGATTTAGATCCTCATCTGCTACATTTCCTTACCTATCATTTTTTTTCCATACCTTTTAGTTAGTTCGAGACGGCCGAGGTCGACCGTCGTTTGGAGGGGGGTGACTGGAGCCGCTCCGGCGTCTCCTTCGGGCGCCCATCAGTAGATTACTCATCATCACCTGTTTATCCTCTACTTCTACATGCTTTAGCTTGTTCCTGCCCCACCACCGCTCGGACCTCTCCAACGTGTAGCAGTTGTCTTATGGGTCAGGACAGCTCATTTTTAACTCCATATACACACTGAGGGTCATGTCTTAAAAAATAGCAGGAGTAGTCAGCCATGGTAGACTGGAAGATGAATTCTTATTATCAATGACTGGGTGCCGGGCCACCTTAGGATTTATCGCTAGTTCTCGAGGGCCATACTGTCCCTGTACAATCAACTGTGTGGTGGAATGAAGACAGGTATCCTGTGAATGGTTCAAGACCATTTCCACGAATTTACATGGGGTGTTGATCGACCGGTGAATTTCTTTCCGCCGGTACCCCCAACAGATGCAAATACTAGCTAGTGGGCCACCCCGTCAAATTGAGTTCCGCAGGCCCAAACTGGCAGCCTATTTGTTCAGGAATGATATAGGGAAGTACTGGGGAGATTCTGTGTAGTTATCGCCCACATAGAAGCGATGAGATGGCAAAAAAAAAAATGCCGGAGACGGCAGCGGAACCGGCGGAATCGCAGATCCCGGGCTACCCGGGCGCCTCATCAGGACCAGCAGCTGTGGTGGCCCAAAATCAGACACATATCATTTTACATGAAGCATTCCGACATACTAGGACCCCCACCCTCATTCTGGGATGTCTCTAGCTCCCAAAGAAAATTCAAATGTCTCGGGCACTGAATTTGGGTGGTTTGGGATAAAGGACAGCAGTGAGAAGGGAATTGAGGGAAGAAATAGTAGGAGGACACACCAAGCTGGAGTATACCCAATTTCAAAAACCCTTGCCAAATCCCAGACCCATAGCGTGGATGGGTCATGCACTGGGGACGTGGCCAGCCTGAGGCACTCAGGATTGAGGCCGAGGTGTATCCATGCCATAGCAAGGGTGCGTGGCACGAATGGGCGCCATATTCTATCAGAGATTTAAGGCCTGCATTGTGCGAGTAGAATGAGCCCAGGAAGTCGCCGAAAGACGAAGAACTGGCAGAGAAAGAGTGAGGGAGAGAAGAAAACAGCAAGAAAACAGCGGTCAGAGCCCCTTGGCCGATAGTGCACGTGCCATACCTTTTGACCCGAACATCACTTTCAGTTGAAAAACAGTATGAACCATCATTGGAGGTCCCATTCCATCCCCAAACCCCAAACTCGAACATTTCAGGAGGTCCTGCCTCAATAGATGCCAAGTGGCCCACTAGCCAGTCGCAGATAATACCTTTCAGAGCTTTAAGACCATTCCAAGAGCTCTTGGTTTGATGGATAGGCTTAAATTGGGACCATTAACAGCTTTTATTCTATTAAAGACAGAGAAAAGGCCTTATACGTGTATAGGATCCACTACCAGTCCTCAAAGGAATGTTTAATTGATTTTGCCGACAGCTGAGCTGATGGGAAGGCCATGTCAAACACAGCCAAGCTTGTGAATCTTGCCGAAGTTGTGATCACACAGCAAGATGCAACGCAGTGACAAGTTGTCCACAGGTGACAAAAGTTGTCAACCCTCAAGCTGCATACAAGATGTAAGTTGATGCCAAAAACCCTGTAAAAAGTGTTGAATTTTAGCACAGTATATCACCCATATCGCCCATACCATACAATCTCTCCTAGTGCTGTCTGTTAATATGATATCAGATAATATGATATTAATATACTTGGGGGTGTGGGCCATGGCGATTCCTGGCAGAACTTCGTACTTATGTATTTATGAATTTTCTTTGTATTTTATATTCTTCCAGTCAACTTGCTACAGTGAGAATCCTGGTGGTTCAAGCTTGTATGCTGTTTGAGTTTTGAATAGTGATCCAGAGTAAGAAATTTTTGATTCTGCTCACCCAAACATCATTTGGACTCATCACCAACACCAAGTATTCAGTTTCCTACTTTATTACAACCCAATGCTATTACAGTCATGTACCCCCTAATAGGACAATACTTTATAATGGGACAAAGCACTATTGTGCCATGGGGGCTTATTGCCTGGCCTCCAAAATTTGAAGGCATGTTTCTGAACATGTCACCCTTGAGTAGATAGAGTTTCGGGGCAAGGGAGATATTGCACCTTGATGCCGAAAGACACCAGTTTCAAAAGCTCCAGAAATCCAAATTTTATAACTGAATATCTCAATCGAAATGGATCCTAAAATCATGACGAAAATTCAGAGCATGAACACACTGTATTGTTTACATTTTATGTACTTGAGTTGGCTCAAACTTTGCTGAGGTGACATAACTCATCTGCCAGACAAATTTTAAGCCCGAAGTGGATGTGTGATGCATGTGACATGCATCTCCTTGTACCAGACCTGGTTTCACGAAATTTTTGTAGAGTATTCTAGGGAGTGATTCAATAAGACTCCCAAGAGGAATCAAACAATTTGCAGAAGAAACACAGTAACATGTCCTCAGATTCTTTCTACCAACCCTATAATAAATATAATACAACATCATGTTAATTTCATGGAGATCTCATGCCACATGAGAAGGTGAGAATCTACAAGCCTGTAGTATCATCAGAGTAGACATACCACTATTCCGGAGGGCGCATCGAAGCCAGAGTTTAGTTGTGACCCCTCCAGCGCATGAACAACAACAACAACAACCACAACCACCACCACCCCCGGTGGCCTCATCGTCGTTCCGGCCCCAGCGAGCTTCGGGCACTCGCCAGCGTCGTCAGATCATGCCCAGTACCATCTGCAAAGATGAGGTTTCATAAACAGCACACCAGAAACAGCCCCCGCACTACCAATAACAGCCCCCGCACTGCACGCTCACCACTTTGACCATCCTCATCTGCACTTCACACTGCGCATCCAGCTCATGCTGCCTTTCCGAGTCTCACAAACAATCTCATCATTTCCAGACACACACATTCTCCTATTCGACATCCCTTCAAGTCCGTTTTGAAGTCAGCGCTGTCACTTCGCGCTCCCTCGTTGATTTTGGTGGATTTTTTCGTGCATGGCTTATGTAATGGGATCAGGTGGATGGAGTCAGCACAGCCGGTTTAAGTCGGACGCTTCAGTTTCCTTTATTTCTACCCCATATGGTCCACCGTGGTCGGTTTAGGCCGTACCTTAGTCTTGTATTAGGCAGAGGCATGATTTTGAATGTAAACATGTAAACAATGTGATTGAATCAGTGACATAATGCAATCATATTGTTTACGTGCTATGGGGGTCATAAATAAATTCTGACTTCAAAGCGCCCTCCAGAATAGTTGTCTGTCTATTCTGATGATACTACAGGCTCTTATAGTCTTACCTTCTCATGTGGCAGGAGATCTCCATGAAGGGACTCTATGTTGTATCACATCGACTCATAGAGAAACATTGGCACATTTTCAAGTAGCATGGGTTATAAATAGCATGTCCTCTGTCATAGAAGGTCTCACACTAAAATAGAAGTCATTGGCAGGCTTCTTCGACAACATTTCTTTCTGAATCTGTTACATACCATGTAGAGTCCCTTTGACAAAAATCCTAGAGGGTTTAGACTTTGTCATGGCATGTTAGGGCTCATTTGTGCTTGGGTGGCACTATTTGATGGTATGTAGGTAATAATACATATTTTTCTGATCTGCTTCTATTACTAATTGCAGATTGATTATTCCTGAAGATTTATCTAGGTTTCAGGTCAATCAGTGCAGAACTCGCTGAGACCAGAACACGAAGCTTACATATATATCCTCCCATTCTTCAGTGTTAAAGTCCGCAAACTCGCCTGTATGAGACAAATATTGGAGAAACATGCTCTGGAGCTCCTGATCCTTTTCCTTACACCTCGCAGGAGAGTCCGAATTATCTGGACCACTCTTCATCAGACAGTACATCTGCTCAATCTGACATAAGTATAATTCAACCAAAAGGGTTCGAGGACATATGGAAATGATCAGCTTCAAGCATTTAAAATGACTCAAGCCTGCATTCGACCCGAAGCACAAAGGCATCTCAAAAGGGTTGAGCATTAATTCCAGAATGAAGACAGGCTGATCACAATTGCTCCATCATGTGGGGCTCTGGATGGTCGGCGAAACATAAATAAATACCGGCAAGAGTGAGGAGAACTTGATCAGGCCGTGTGGAGTCCTTTTGGTTAATGTTCGTTCCAAGACAGATCAGCTCAAGATCCCCGAGGACCATTTCAAGCCCATTCCAGAACGATGTGTCTTCAATCTTGTCGCAGAAACTAATCGCCTCCTCCTCCAAGTGTTGCTGCTTAGTCAATTCCGCTTTTCCGACCTCTGCTGCGATAATAGCAGTCTGCTTTTGAAGTACAGGAAGCTAGAGAGCCTGGCGTAGCGCAAAGAGACGCACAAATGCGATGAAATGGGTTGTCCAGTGGGTAATGTTGGCCACAAGGTATGCAAGACACTGGTTGAGCATTTCAATTTTTTCACCTTCTTTTTCAGTGAAAAATGTTGTTTATTTTTCAGACATTTTTCACTGAAAAAGAAGGTGAAAATTTTAAAACTTTTTCAGCACTTTCTCGATTCAAGGTGAAAAATTCGAAATAAAATAAGAAAGTGATGAAAATGTTTCGAAAATTTCACCTGCTTTTTCAGTGAAAAATGTGTAAAAAATAAACGACATTTTTCACTCAAAAAGAAGGTGAAAAAATTGAAATGTTCAACCAGTGAGAATTATTATCTTGCCCGCACGGTCAGTGCTAATAGCTGCCTGAGATTCATCGAAGATCTTGCGGACTTTACCATGGTTGTTGATCCAACCGATCAGCGCAGTGGCCTCTTCGGTGATTAGGACAGCCATGTCATTGACCTTGAAATAATCACCCAAGATCAACTGAAACTATAAATAGTGTCAGATCTTTATTTGCAAACCAAATGAAATTAATCTGCCAACCTGATGATCCCAACACGAGGGCAAAATTAGCCAAGGATGCTTCCTACCCAACAGGATGCACCCTTTTTGCCACCTCCATCGGCGTCCGTAATAAAATATATTACAATACAGCCATAGTGGATCTCGACAGGATCAATCATCTCTGCAAATTGTTTGCAGAGAGATGGACCATCCTTCTGCAATGCCGTGACCTCAACAAGCTCAAGAAGGTATGCCATTTATCCGCTTTGAGTGTGTTATTATTGGTGAGTTAGGAGGATAACACACCTTGAAATCTATGTTCGCACAAATTGCATTGACCGAGTCCTTCGTTTTAGATATTCCATCCATCGGTCCTGAGAGCACAAAAGGTCAGGAGGGACCGTTACGGCGAAAGAGGGACTCACGAGAGCCCAAGCACTTTATCCTTCATGACTTTTTTAATCTTCAACTCAACATTCTCTGCCACCCCATTGAGCAGTCTTCTGCTAAGAACCTTGCCGGATGGGATGATGTTGGGAGCTGTGGTGCGTAACATTCTGAACAGCTTAAGCATTTCTGGATTGTGCATTGCATGCAATATTGGCTTAAACTACAGTGTGAAGGGCTTGTGCCTGGATTCCAGCATGTTCAGAGGCTCCAAAAAGCATCTCATTGCACTTATATGCAATGAGGGTTGCTTGCTTCTTCTGAGGGGGTTGCATTGCAGCCATGGGCTCGGGGGCGGCACGCTTCTTTGCTTTTGTATCTGCATGCTGAATCGTCATGTACTCCTTGGCTTCTGAGAACGTGTATGGACATGCGACAATCCCACCCCCTCCACCAATCAGATGAACGATCCAGGACACACTCGTTGCAAGTGTGCAGGCTGTGATTCGTTAGCAGCATTCATAACCCAGTATAGATGAGTGCTCACCAGCCGTGTGAGCTGCCTTCTTAGCGATCAGCCTCGAAGCTTCGGATCCTTCTGCACTGACAGGCTGCTCATGGTGGGCAACACATGCCTTGCAATACATGTGGTGCTGGCTCTTGTTCTGCAATTCCCCTTTGTAGAAGAAGTCCCAGAAAGATGGCATGGTTGATGGAGGATGCATCAGGCCCTGGGAAGCTCCCTATCAGCTAGGTCTGCTAGAATCGGCCAAAATGGCCCTCAAATCCGCTATTTTTTTTTGAGGTTTTGGGTCTGAAATCTGCTGTTCCAGACCAGGTTGTCACACATCACATCTCACGTGCTCATGACAATGCCAAAATTAACGCCATGTTCTGTCTAAAATCGCTAAAATACATATTTATTTCTTCTTCCTCCTTTCCCCAGTACTGGACTCTTAATCTTGTGAGCAAATCCTGGGGAAAAGCTTGGATGTTGGGTATCTGGCGGACTCCCTGTTGAAAGGTTGCCCTTAAATTTGTGTCGATCTCCATAGCAGCTTGTACGGCTACCGCAGTGCGATAGAATTTTCAAAATTTCTGGTGCCTGGATGCGAACAGCGACCCAGATCAATAGCAAAGATCAATAGCAACAAATACTGATAAGCTGGACAAATCCAGTCTCAAATCTGCAATCACACCAGAAATAGAAAATTTTAGGTGTGGATGAAAATAATGATGAATCATTTCCTTTAGATATCACCGAGAACTGAGCTGAAACAATTAGTTTCGGCACCGCTTAAACCCAGTGAGAAAGGCATCGAGCCGGATCGAGCGAGAAAGAGTGAGAGCGAGTGGCTTGATCTCGCTCGATAAATTCGAGCATATATCGATTTCCCTCGATTAAATTTGATGGGACATTGAGCGGGGTTGAGGGACATCGAGTGAATGATGTATACATCATTATTTTCATTATTCATGGTATCCAGCGTCTTCGAGGCACAACGAGGCACCTATATTCACAGAAATTACCATAAATGGCAAGCTACTGGACTACGCTACCCTGCTCCCTGCCACCTGAAAACCCTCATAATACCTCCAGGACACCCGGCAGTCTGAAGATAAACCAATCTCCGTCATCTCCCGTGTCACGTGTCAAACTGTCGCCATGGCCAGCTGGGAATGATAGTCAGCAAAAAGCAAATTACTTGGCAGGTAAAAGGACGTACATTTGCCTTCGCATTGGCCTTAGCTGTCGAAGATGCATTATTCCAGCGCTAGCACCAATTCAGTCAGCTTTGGAAAGGGAGAAAGATGCCTCTCATACCTCTTCTTCGGTGGTGCCGATAATACTGTTCCAGTAGGCAGTAAAAGCAGGGCGACTGCCGTGATGCTTGTTGATCCACTCAATGGCACACAGATTGCTGGAATACCGTTAAGCACGGAACCGAGGAGAGATGTAGTAGTACGTACCGTGCCGTCAAACTGCTTGTGCCGGTCATTTTAGGCTCCTTTGGGCCACGGACTGGTGCAGGAGCTGGCGTGGATGCAGGAACGGGGGGTGGGGGAGGCACTTGCGCCATCGGGAAGGCCGACTGGACAAGGGCAGCATGGGCCGCCGCTGCATCCACCGGATCGGGAACCGCAGGGGAGGCTGCCGGGGATGTGGTAACGACAGGCGGCACTGATGGAACGACGGGCCCGGGGTCTACGCGGCTTTCGTTAGTCGAATTTGCACTGGTGAGGGCTGCGGTTATTTGAGGAGCAGGCGGAGGAGGGGCAGCCAAAGGAACACCCCCGATCCTAGAGATAACAGGTGAGAAACAGGAAGCCGTGCTTATCATATATCAAACTCACGGTGTAACCTCGCGCATGGGAGCCGTGGGCATTGCACTACCTGCGGGATTGGAGGACACTGGGGGGTCCCATCTGTGAAAAATAAAACATGAGATTACGGTCATTGTAGCGCAGGAGACTTACAATGGATTAAGTGGCTGATTAAAATCATGAAGACAGTCATCAGTGTATGTAAGTGCGAACTTCAAAGAAGAAAAACTCACCATCAAATTCTCGTCGTCCAGCTTGATCTTCTTGCGGTGTTCCGGAGGGGGTTGGGAATCAGCCGCGCGAGGTTGTTTGGCCGTGGATCCGCCCTTTTTTGATGTTTTCTCGGGGCCATGCGTAGAGTACCACGATGAGTAGTTGGCTGTCGCATATGCCTGGGCCTTCCAGTTGTCAGCGCAATACCGTAACTCAGGAAATTTTCGACACATCTCGTCGTTATACAGGGTGATGACGTCGAGGCTCGCCTTTCCCCACGTCCGCGGAGCAATCCCCTTCTTCACAAGCTCAAACCAGATCTGCTGGGCCACTTTGGCAATAGCAGTGCATCGGTACCCGTCTACCGCCTCCCCGTTCGCATTCTCGATGTATTTCATGCGCACGTTGACACCCTGCGAGATCAAGGATGCACCGCGCGGATTAGGGCCCCTGTGATTTGATACACCACTTGCATCGCCCTTGAAATCTGCGCGCGTCCAATATTGCACAAGGGGAAAGTCTTCTTGGGCTAGAGGCATCAGCGAAGGTCCGTGTACTTGAGCTTGATCTGTGGCGGGTGTCGGCAAACCGAAGGGGTTGGATGTCAAAGCAAGAAGAGAGGGTACGGCATTGGCGAGCTCGTGGTAGGCTTCTCTGAATGCCGCGGCTGTCAGTCACAGGGAAAATCTGAGAACGCGGTCACGTACTTGATTGCGTTGTTCTGAGCGTGCAAGATGCCATTTTCCTTTTCGAGGTTCTGCAGACGAAGCTCGAGATTTTGCGAATAGGAGAAGGAGGAGGACCGGTGAGATGACCCAAAGCTCGAGGAGGCAGCTGGGCTGCTTGACCGCATCCAATCCGTATTGAGAGGAGAAGGTCGGTGAATGTCGGATGATCCCAGCATGGAGTCACCATACATGGAGGAGCTCGCCGGGCTGGAGCCCCCCGACATGTAGTTCTCCTTGAAAGTGGGAGGAAAGTCGCTTGAGTCAGGGGAAAAAAATGTCACCGAACACATGACTGTATTCACATCATCTTTGCCGGCTCGCGCACCGGCGCGCTCAGTAATTTGCCTCAAACATGGCTGCTCTCCAGCCAAATCGAGTTCTTTGCTATTGCACCAAAAGATGTGGTGGTCCAGCGGGTCCCGGCACCCCTCGAGCTTATTCGACGCGTAATACTCATATGCGCGAAGATGCAGCAGCGTCTCTCTCGGCCGAATTTACAAATTCTTTGGCTACCAGCAGCCGAATTGCAGGAGGGCCTGGAGCTAGACCTGTCAGGCCGGCTTCCGAGCTGGAATCTAGTTCCGGCGATGGCCCGAATATAGACAAGCCAAATCATAAGCGTATCCGTCGCACTCCTATTGCTCCTATCGCGGACAATACTGGTTCGAACACCCGTAATTTAGTAAGTACCACAGTTTTGAGATTCCAATTTTTGTTTCATTCATTTTTATTTTGGTCAGTCGGATCCGCAATTTGTTTCCATAGATGATTCCAGTGCCTCAGACGTGTCATCCCAAATGCAAGGCGGCCCCGATCCGTCCCCTGGCCCTTTCGCCGAGCCAGGTTCACCAATTCTTACACCACTTCCCCAACCACAAAGTCTTTCTCATGACGACGAGCCCGAAAATCTACAGTTACCGCCGCGACGCGAGGACGAGCTTCCTCAGCTTCCCGATAACCCACCTCGGCTTCCAGACGACCCACCATCTCCTGGTGACAATGAACCAGACCCCGGGCCTCCTGCAGCGGATTTCATTTCGCCAATCGACGACATTCGAATTGCGAACAAATTTATTGACTGCTTAAAAGCAGCTTCGCTCGATAATGATGATGAAGCTCTCCCACCCGATCTTCTGGAGCAGCTCCGCAACCCGCCACAAAAACCCCTGTCCCTCGATAACCCAGATCACCGTCTCTCCCTCGACATCTTCCTTTCTGTCAGCAACGCATCGGAGGAAACTTATAATAGTCTTCGGCTCGCTATACTTCGCCGTCATCCAGAGGACGACATCCTGACTTACCACTGCATCAAGAAACTTGTCACTGAGCTCAGTGGAGTTACCTCCATCGTGCATGACATGTGCATAAATTCATGTGTCGGATTCACTGGACCATTTGCCCAACTTGATGGCTGCCCACTTTGCGGGGAACCCCGGTATGAGCCGGGTAGAGCTGCAAAGATTCCTCGTAAGCAGTTCCACACGATTCCCATTGGGCCGCAGCTTCAGGCACTCTGGCGGACACCGGGGAGTGCACATAATATGCGCTATCGTAAACGGTGTACCAAAGCTATTCTCGAGGAATTGCGCCGACAAAATGGGAAGCGCACATCGCCATATCGTGATTTCTTCGATGGCATCGATTATATCGAGGCCGTCCGCGCGGGTAAAATCACTCTGGACGACATGGTTCTCATATTCTCCATTGACGGCGCTCAATTGTATCGCAACAAGGCCTCCGATTGCTGGATTTATATCTGGGTAATCCTCGATCTCCCCCCCGAGTTGCGCTACAAGAAATGCCACATTCTTCCTGGGGGATTTATCTCGGGCCCGCAGAAACCCAAGAACACTGACAGCTTTATCTATCCGGGTCTGCATCATGTCGCGGCCCTTCAGAAGGAGGGCCTGCGCATTTGGGATGCGGAAAGCCTTCGGGTTTTTGTATCCAGGCTTTTTCTCGCCCTTGGCAGTGCAGACGGGCCGGGGATGGCGGCTTTGAATGGATGTGTAGGGCATCACGGAAAGTATTCCTGCCGCCTATATTGTCCTCTAATTGGGCGCCACAAGCCGGGAGGTACCCATTACTACCCAGCACGTTTGCGCCCAAATTCCTTCACTGTCGCAGGTTGCGATCATCCCGATGTTGATTTAAATTTGCTGCTCCGGGCATTTACCTCTGCAGAGGCAACCAAACGATACAACGAGAATCTCCTTCTTGTCTCGAAATCTCGTAACAAAACCCAGTATGAGAAACGGCGCCTGGAGACTGGCATTTGTAAACCAACTATCTTCAGCGGAATTCATCCGGATCGAATTCTCAGTGTCCCGGGGCTCTTCGTGCTCGATATTATGCATCTCCCAGCCCTAAATCTTCCGGATCTCTTCATTCCCCTGTGGCGTGGCTCATTCGACTGTGACCCAAGTGACAGCACAGATCTCGGGAGCTGGCCATGGGCTGTATTGAAAAATCTGATCGTCTGGAAACAGCACGGTGAGCCTTGAAATTATTATCAAGTTTTGAATAGAGTTAACTCGCTTTCTAGGACTTCTAGTTGCGCAAGCAACACCATATATCCCGGGCTCCTTTGACCGACCACCACGCAATCCTGCAGAGAAAATTTCAAGCGGCTATAAAGCTTGGGAATTTCTATTATATTTCTTTGGCCTTGGCCCTGCTCTATTTTACGGTCTTCTGCCAGACGAATACTGGATGCATTATTGCAAGTGTGTCCAAGGCTTTCGCATTCTGATGCAGGAGGAGATATTGCCCTCTGAAGTGGCTGACGCACACGCTCTGCTGACACAGTTCTCGGACGACTTCGAACTGAAGTATGTCCAGCGCCGTACGGATCGCCTTCACATGGTTCGTCCCAGCATCCATACAACTTCCCATTTTGCCCCAGAGACTGTCCGTGTCGGCCCTGGGATCATCTACTCCCAGTGGGGCATGGAGCGCACCATTGGGAATCTCGGCGAAGAAATTAAACAGCACTCAAATGCCTTTGCCAATCTGGCTCAACGGGGAATTCGCCGATGCCAGGTGAATGCGTTGAAGGCCATGATTCCAGACATCGAGCCTCCGGAAAATGCACTGCCGCGCGGTGCCGCAGACCTTGGTGGCGGCTATGCTCTGCTTCGCGCGATGGACACCACATCTCGTGATGTTCGGCTGTGTGAACATCGCGCAATTGTCACATACCTCCAGGCCAATGGTGGGACGTTGACCCGAGATACAGCCAGTGTGATTCGATGGGCATGCCTGCGCCTTCCTAACGGACAGATTGCTCGCTCGAGATGGAAGGAGAGTTTGAAGGCCCTGGAAAATCTCCGGATTTCGCGGAATGTAAAGGTATACTGCCGCATTCTTAACTCATACTTCTGAATTAATGAATTATTAGATTCAAGTCGACGGAAGTTCCTATATCGCAGAAGTTCTTTTCTATATCCTTCTTCGAATTAACGACAGTGTACCTCCCAAAGCAGTTGCCATGGTATCGCTTTACGGCCCCCCACACCCGGGAATTCTCGCGGCGTCCTCAAATACTTACTGGACAGCTCAGCATCTTCGCGACTCTGCCATCCGAGTCATTGATGTGAATACAATCAAGTCAGTGATTATGATGGCGCCGGACGAACGTTACAAGACACGATTCCACGACGGCACGGAAGTAGACCGGTGGTATTTAATGGAGAAGCCGGGACTCAAGCTCACTGAACGAGTGGGACTGGAGGAACTTCTTTCAGAGGAATAGATAATGTAATTCTTTTACGAGCGCCTCAAACTTATGTAGCAAGAATTGAGAATGACATGGAAGTATCACACTCCTCGTCATCGGCCCCCTCTTCTCCCGAATCTCTGGCCAATTCAGTGAGTTTCTCATCGAGAAACCGCACATGCTCCTGCAGGAGGGAAGTGAGCACATTCCGTGGCTCCTCAGCACCTCCCCCGAACTGCCCGCTCTCGACTTCGGCGTGCTCGAGAAGTGTCGCTACCAGTGCCGCAACCTCCTTCCACAAGACGAACAGCTTGTTCTGTGTCTTCCTTAATTTCTCCGTGACAAACCGACGCTCTTCTCGCACTCAGTGCAGCTGTTCTTCGAGTTTTTTTGAGTAGGCCTTGTAGTACTGCATTTCACACTCAAGAGACTGCTTTAATAGTCTCGCAGAGTTTCCCACTGTAAATATGAGTCCAAAATCAATGAAGCATACAGAGGACTCACTGCTTTTGTAAGGCTCTTGTGCGAGTTCCTCTGGGGTACACAAACTCGCGACCACCAGTTTATTGATGCGTATCTAATCACATGCAAGACAGCCATAGTGGTACCAGTGTTTTGTGGCATCCGATGGCCGAGGAAGGAGTTCGGGACGCTCGCCGGGCGCCCTGTTGGGCTGGGGTGATACCAAGAGTCCCGGAGGAGAAGCCCACACAGACGTGGCGTAGAGATGTCGAAGACTTTGGCTATCAGACAGATTTGCTGACCAAGATAAAATGCCAGTGGATTGGTGACACCGAGAAATATATGACATTTTGGAACACATTGAATGAGGGATATCGAGGGGGAGGGAAGGAAATTATGCAATGGATGTTTTCGCTCGATGCGGCTTGATGCGGCTCGATCAAATTTGATGTATCTCGCTCTCGCTCTTTCTCGCTCGATCCGGCTCGACACCTTTCTCACTGGGGCTTAAATCCCATTGTCAGCCAATCAAGTCTGAACAAAGGGATTTCAGCCATGCTGAAACTCATTGTTTCGGCACAGTTTTCAGTATGAGCTGAAACTAATTGATTCATAATTATTTTCATTCACACCTAAAATTTTATATTTCCGGTGTGAATCTTCGGACTGCATCCCCAAAATTTTGGCCTCAAATCCGCTATATCCGGACCGAAAAATCGCAAATTTATGCCCTGAAATCCGCTATTTTCCGGACCTAGCTTATAGGGAGCTTCCCAGGGGGACGAGTGAAAAAAAAAAAGACTGATTACCTAAGGGGCACGTTACGAGTACTTATGTTTACATAATACACATTCTTTTCATAATCCCAAGGGCAAAAACACCTCCCTAAGACATCAGTGCCCCCAAAATTTTGATTACTTTTTTAATGGCTGTGCTTGACCAAATAGTGGTTGTCCCTAATTTCCCTTCACTTCACTGGTTGAGCATTTCAAAATTTTCGCCTTCTTTTTCAGTGAAAAATGTCGTTTATTTTTCACACATTTTTCACTGAAAAAGCAGGTGAAAATTTTAAAACTTTTTCAGCACTTTCTCAATTCAAGGTGAAAAATTCGAAATAAAATAAGAAAGTGATGAAAATGTTTTGAAATTTTCACCTGCTTTTTCAGTGAAAAATGTGTGAAAAATAAACGACATTTTTCACTGAAAAAGAAGGTGAAAATTTTGAAATGTTCAACCAGTGCTTAGACCTTACTAAAATAGTGGCTGTACCACCTAGGGCTGTACACCTTGTCTTTGGCTTTGTTTGTACTTTTCCCCGAGTCACCTCCAACAGGCTTGCGGACTGCACCGTTTCCAGATGTTTGTTGACTTTCCATTCATGCTCGCCCTAATTGGACCCTGATTTTTGTCGACCACAACATGCTAATCAGAGGCAGATGAGACCATTTTCGATGGGAGTGGTGTGCAAGAGGCCACAGACCAACTCCTCCTAGCACCAATTCATCCCCAGATGCCTGCAGTCTATGTCTGCAGTGATGACAAGTTCGCAAATGTCCTCTTGCAGAGAGCATCGCAAGGACTGCTGCACCCAAGAAGAAGAGGACTCGGATTGATGACCAGGAGAATGTTGATTTCTCTGTGGGTATTAAAACCCACAGTGGGGGGACATTGGCATGGTTAATCCAGTCATGTTTCGTATCCCAGCCATACACACAACTTGTGTTCGAAATTTTGGGTGTTGCAATCTGGAGTTCTTCACACAGCTTCTGTCCTTCGACAATGTTGTGCCCATTAAGGCTGTGACCATAATAAAGCTGTGACCATAAGCCTCCCACACCCTCTGCAGTGGCTGTTGGGGATGATAAACCTATTGTGGATGGCATTGAAGTATTGATTGCATATCTCGGCTGGTCTACTCAGCTTCTATGGTGCAGCTTGCTATGATACAAGACCATGCGAGTGACTAGACACACTGCTCTTGTCTCAAGAGACTCTGCAAATATTGTTGCAGAGTACCTTTCGACAAATGTGACCCCATAGCACAACCATTTGAGTGACTCAACATGCTGCTCTGGATCTTGCTGGTTTTTGGTGTGTGCAGTCCACCGTCCACATTTGGTGCCAACTCCAACTTATCCAGCTCGACCGCAAGAGGCTCGTACCGGCCCTGCATGTGCAGGCGGGACCGCAAGACATGCCATAATCACGGTACCACGATCCAGACAAACATGAAACCCGCCATGGTGAGCCCCCACATTGGAACCGCCACCAAAGTGATGACGAACATGGTGCATGGGATGGGGAAGGCAGCCTCCCAGTTTCCGGCGAGCTTTGTCACCCAAAAGTGCTGGCATGCATTGAGGATGTAGAGAAAGCAGGTGACGGAGGCGATGAGTGGGAGAAATCTGAGGAGAATGCTCAATGAGGTGGAGAGAAGCCATGCGAGGAGCTGGAGAGTGAGGGTGAGCAGGCGGTGCCATGAAATCCCATGTTGCACATGGTCAAGCGTGTCCTGCAGGTGTTCTGCTTGTGTGCTGAAAATCGGGGGATGCCCAAACAGAAGACTGCACATGAAATCTGGATGGTCTGAGATGAGGTGCAGGTGAGGAGGGGCAGACGAAGGGGAATAGTTGACCTGTACTGTGTTTCGGCACATTTAAAGCTGATCATCAACTTGGGCGCACCTCCTGTAGCTTGCAGAGGAGGCACGACAACTTTAGTAGCATAGGTGTTCGTGAACTCCTATTGATGGTGCCAAACACCTATTGATGGTATTGAACACCTATTGATCATCAATAGGGGCGTGAATACCTAACGAAAATGATGTGTGCCGCACCTTGCCATCCACTGCCGTCCTTCAGCAAGGGCTTGGCTGGTTAGGGATTCAGGTTGGCGGTTCAGGTTAGCGGTTAGCGGTTCTGGTTAGAGGTTGGAGGTTCCGGTTAGTGGTTAGAGTTAGAGTTAGGTGTTAGGGTCCAGTGATATTGTAAAAGATGTTTGGGGACTTGTTGTCTGCAGTTGAACCTGCCGAAATCCCGTGATATGATGGCTCGTCAAATTTCCGCATATAGATGACGCCTCAAGAAATAGGTGTTCGGTACCATCAATAGGCATTCGGCACCATCAATAGGTGTTCACGAATGCCTATGCTACTAAGTACAGATTTCTATGGCCTCGTGAGGTACGATCGTTGGCCCTAGAATAGGGAATAGGGTCTATGTACGAGGGTTGCTGATGTGAGCAGACCTTTCCTCTTTTTTTTTTTTTTTTTTTTTTTTTTTTTGGAGCGTTTGGGATAATGAAATTCAGTCTGCAGAAGCATTCCAAAAGTCATCCGCTGGGTCTACTAGGAAGTTCTAGTTAATGCCGGGAAAGTTGTCCAGGGAGGAAATGCCATTACGCACAATTACCAGAGTGTGGGACTCCAGCCTAGTAAATTTATCCTATCCCATTTCTTGAGTCATTCAATTTCAATGGCTGAATACCCACTAAAACCCCCACTGTGTAGGTCCAATCATCTGGCAGAGTGTCTTCGTTCATCAGTAGACCACTCCATGTTCTTAGGACAAGATCTTTTTTCAGCACAAGATTCCCAAATTTCATTTTATTGGTGAGGATTTGATCTTGTCCCAGTGCTGAATTCACAGATTTCAGCCATCTGTTGTGAATCTCAATGTCTGTAATGTTACGGTGTGGGTTCTTCAGAACCTTATCATTCCGGATGTTCCAGATTGTGTGCCAGGCCGTAGATACCAGAATGGCAAATAATCGTCCCATAGCAGGGATAATTTTCCCATTTGAGTGTTTGAATTTAACAAGGTTACAACCGAGGACGAGGCCCCAGCTGAGGGAGGGCCACATGGGGTATTTCGTGGCCCAGAGTTTCTTGGTCAGTCCCCAAATTAATTTTGTGCCCGAGGCATCACACTCCATTGCTATGTGCTCAAGGTTTTCAGGGACGCCACATGTGTGACAAACAGAAAATTCTTCAAGATTATTCATGTGTGTCCAAAAGTCACCAACTCTGAAAATGTTGTGAATCGACTTCCAGAATAATTCACGGTGGGTTCGTCTCAAATTTGTGGAACGTATAGGGTTCCAAATCATTTCGTCTGTTGGAGTGTACTCAGAAATTTCATATACGGAGCATCGGATGCGGTCTAGGTTGATGAAAGTTGCCTTTCTAAAAGGTTCAGAGTGGTTGCCTTTGATAATTTTTGTAAAGATCCGTTGTGAGCCTTGTGAGATTAGAATTCCAGGACAGCTGAACATTAAATCGATTTGGGTATCAACCTCGAGTGGAGGGCATAGATCAGTGTCCAAATTTAAGGTGACAGGAAAAGTGTCTGTTGTTTGCTTGAACTGTGTTCGTGCAACCCGCTCGTTCAGCGCTGCAAAAACCGCTTTAAAGAGGGGGAAATTAGGGTCTAACATGTTGTTTTCAGATTTTGTTCGTTCCTTAATCAGTGTTTTGAGCAAAAAGTCAGATGGGGAACATAGTAGATGGGGAACATAGTAGTAACGGGGCATTATTTGGAATTTTGTGGAACAAGGAGAGTGCAGCTCCCAATATTCCGGATTAAAAGTTCATTTTTATCGTTGGGTTGTCAAATGTGAGATGTACACTTGTGTCTTCCTCGAAGTCATCTGAAACAATTTTGAATCTTGCCATAATTTGAGGGTCATACTGACCAGCCCGCATGACCAGCCCGCATGACCTTGATATGCACAAAAGCGGTTGTTAAATTTGGGGGTGGTTCAAGTTGGCCTTGTCGTCTTGCAGCAATCTCATGCATTGAATTGTCCCCAGCAAAGATGCGAAAGCCATTTTCGGCACTAGACACTCTGAAGTTCGGATCGTAGGTCATTGGTTGATCAATTTCAACTTGTTGCAGATTTGCATCCAATTCCACTGCTGTCAGTTTTATATCATCGCAAAGGTCAGTCATAGGAGCCAGTGGATTCCACTTTGGAATAATACAGTCTATCAATATCTGCGCAGTGTCAATGCATTTGCCTGGGTGTTCGCAACCAAGTTCATTTCGATCCCTATTACAAGGTGGACATCCACAATTTTTCCGTCCAATGCCACTAGGGCTTATAGTGTGTGGCCGCCTAGGCACCGTAGTTTTTCTGTTTTCAATTAGCAATGCATCCCAAAGCGTGCGAACTCCGTGAATATTTCGGAGGCAGGTTGCAGCACCACGAAGGCACGCATTTCTGTAAGTTGGATCCCATACAGCAGGGTGTTTCCATATCGGCATGTCGAGTTGCACTTCACAGTCAATCGAGAGTGCTGTAAATTTCAGGTTGAATTCCTGAGCTGCAGAGATCATGCGCTTGAGGTCGTCAGGAAATTTGTTTGATCTAGGTATCGGGAAATGTATATCATTCACAAAAATGTTCATGATTTGACCGGGCCTAATGTTTAGGTAGCTAGTCTCCAAGTATTTTCGGAGTATGTAGTCAACAAAATAGCACCACAGTGCTCGATCCTCTCCTTGTACAATGAAGATTTCAAAGATCAATGGCTTTGTTACGAGATTCGATGTCCAAAATTGCTTTGCCTCCTCGATTGACTGGTAGGATCATTGCTTCCAGTGAAACTCTGGCTGTTTTTCCTTCCCATAGAAAGGAGTGTATCAATTTTTCAAGTGTGTCCTCAATGTCTTTCGGCATTCCTTGGACTCTGGTGAGATATTGTGTTCGACCTCCAATCACCATACTGATGATGTGGCGCTTCCCTTCTAGAGAAGGGTTTGTTGCTTGCCAACGCATGAGGTCTGCATTAATTTTTTCAAGGACTAAAGGCCATGGTGTGGTATAAGGGATGTCATTTCCGATCCAAGCACCTAACATCTGGCAGCTTTCGCCATCAGGTACAATTCTAACAGTTCGGTCAATGTCTCCGATCGGGGACTGATTGTTAATTTGTCTTTCTGTGATGACTTTCTGGCGATAGGAGGCCCTCCCAAAGGGGAGAAGCACAGTTTTATGTTCGTTGAATTTTGCGGTAGAGGCACCACACCAGAGGCGTAGAATACCCCACAGAGTCTTCATGGAGTCAGTGGATTTCAAGTAGATTGTTGTGTCATCAGCAAAAAGTGAGACCACGAGATTTTTATTTGTTCCAGGAATGATGACTCCCTCAATATCAGATTTCCGCAGTAGACATGCAAGAGGCTCAATAGCCAGATTGAATAATAAACAGGAGAGGGGGTCACCTTGTCTCACTCCCCTGGTCACAACATATGGTTTGCTAACTTCACCGTTGATCATAACTACGGTTTTGGCATCAGTATATAAGCTTTTGATTGTCTTTGAAAATTTGGGAGGGAATCTCATATGGTCTAGAACACGGAGAAGGTAGTTATGGTTAATTCAATCATATGCCTTCTCTTGATCGAGGGCGATAAGTACCCCATCTTCTTCTGCGACTTCAGCATAGTTAAGCAGGAACTTCGCTAATTTGACTTGGTCCTCAATTTTCCGCCCTTTCATGAAGCCAGCTTGGTCAGGTCTTATCAGAGATGGGGCAACATCCATTAAGCGCATAGAATAGGCCTTTGTAATAAGCTTGTAGTCTGTGTTTAAGAGTGTAATTGGCCTGTAGTTGCTAATAAGGCCTGTGTCTCCTTTTTTGAACACCGGGCATAACCAGCCCATGTTGAAGTTGCATCCATCTGATAATCCATGTCTTTGATATCACGGGATAAGTCTGCCAGGAAGCCCAAGATATTGAAAGCCCCTCCCGGTTTGTCTTTAGACTTTTTGTATTCAATGTCCAGGGCATTGAAAAATTCGTAACGGATGCCATTGACTCCTGGAGCTTTGCCGTTGCTAGACAGTTTAAGAGCATTTCGTAAATCATCTTCAGTCAGATACTGGTTCATTTCATTGTGTTCGTGTTGAGATAACCAAACATCACATTTTTCTAGCACTTCCTCAGTGCACATCATTCGACCGTAGTCGTCCTCGGGGACATCAACGAGTTGTGTAGCCTCATGGTAGTCACGGGCCATTTCCGTCATTTGTTTCGGTCGAGTTTCAAAGCGGGGAACAGTTGAGTCAGTATCTGTTCTCTTGAATTCGTTTATGGTGCTTCTCAGATGGTACTCCTTCGTGGAGCGAGTCCAATGACGAGTCTTCAAACTTTCGCCTTCAATGTTGTATTGAGCTTCAGACTGTGTCTTTTGACGATCAGCTTCTTCTTTGAGATAGGTTTCAATCTTTTCTTCGAGATGCAAAATTGCAAGATGCTTATCCTCAGTAGGCATGTCTATGTCATTGAGCACAAGGTGCTTCTGTGTTGTCCAGGTGCGAATTTGGCGGGATCTCTCCTTCACCAAGCGAGAGCATTTTTTACCTTCTGTGGTAATGTCATCCTTGAACTTGTGCCATAGGGTTTGGATGTTATTTTGGCTTTCCCGGAGCAGACCTTTCCTCTTCCTCACCGCCATCAGTGCTCGTTGGAAGGGCTTCAGTCCTCGGCCCTCCCATTTGGCTCGGACCCATTGGATCGTTTTTCACTCTCTCTCGCCGAACGCGGCACCCGTCAGCGCCTAAGGGTCAGGTGATATCGGCTTCGAGACTGGCGGCAAGCTCCTAAGCGAAATTGGCTTGCATGCAAATTCACTCGTTCGGATGCTCTCGACGCAGGAATGCCTGGAAGGTGGGATAGAAAGTGAAGGGAATGTGCAGATGAAACAAGCTGCATCGTCTTTGCTCTTTAATGCTGTCTACTCGCAATGGTTTGCTGTTCTAGCCCTACAGGTACCTGATACTCCGACACTCTTCCAATTCGACGACTTCCCCCATTCCTCAAATCTTCGCAAAACTTACCATCCAATATCGCATACCTCATGGATCTCGTCGACAACCAGCGGCTTTGTATATAACTCAAAGCCATTCCAATTCGTCCGCACTCGCCATTTCATTCATGCGCACCTGCCGCTTCAGTATATGCATTCCGCGCTCAAACCATGCCCGATTTGTGGATAATTCTATTTGGACACCCGGCTTCCACCGGAAACCCCATCTTTTTGAGAACCCCTATCAAATGTAAACCCCTCGGCCATCACAGGCCGGTAGGCGACGGAGTTTGAAATCCGGATCAACGAAACCAAGCCTCATAGCACGTCTTGCACTACACGCGCGCTGAATTCCCAGATATTCACACAGTTCAACTATCAGTGGACCTCTCTTTACTTGGATGATCTAAACCGCTGGCCGGAGTTTGTCATAATGCTGTCATAGTTTTCATTCTTTGCTGTATACCTTCTTGACTAAATCTCCAACGCAACACAGCAGAATGAACTCGGAATATCCTGGCTATCGGGTACCAACAAGGCTGTGATCTCATTGTAGTGAAAAATGGGCCTCAACTTTGTCTCGGTTCAATCTCTGGCACGAAAGTACTAATTATAACACCCAGCGTCATTGAGCTAAGTTATGTCTCCTTCTGAGGCCAATTGAGGACGTTGACTCTCATAGATTATTGCCCTACCTGCTACTCATTGCGGTCTGCCTGTGACTTGAGGACCCTTGGCCAAATTCTCTTTGTGTTACTCATTTTACTCTGGAAACTTTCATGTCTGCATGGGGAAGAATGGTTGTATGAGAATGCCCTCAATGCACTTGCCGAGCCCTTGTACTTCACCCAGGCTGCCGATTCACCATCTGAGACAGCATGGCAATCTACTCTCATCCTTCCGACACACTTTCTGAACGATGCTAGATACCTTTTCGACCTTCTATGAAATACAAGTCTGTAGTTGAAGTCGACTAAAGGCCTTTTCAGACTTGAGCTAATTTGAACCACAAAATATGGACAACATTCCAATAAATTGGCTTCAAAAAACGCAGGAATCCCGAGCCCTCGAGGATTCTGTTGGTTCTTGTCAAGGTAGCTATGTGGATCTGAGCTGCCATTCGTGAGTTATGGCGGCGGCAAGTTCAAAAGTGGTAATGCAGGCAGACACCGGTCTCAACATGCCGAGGCACTGTGTTCCCCCTCAAAGTAGACAGATTTTGGCCTACCTTGGTGTACCTTGGTGTACCTTGGTGTACCTTGGTGTACCCTTCGTCTATCCGGGTACACGTACGTGTACCAAAGCATGTAGACCAAGGTTGGTCGACTTCGATCTACCTCTGTCTACCTCTGGCTACCTCCCCCTGCCTACCTTTGGCTACGGGGGTGGCCAGCCTTGGTCTACCCCCGGCTAGATCTGTCTACCTCTGTGTACCGTCATATATTCATCTCACCGACCATGTTTACATGGTGTTCACATAGGTAGCGCAAGGGGTTTGTCTACCCTCTGTCTACCTCAGTAGACAGACCCTCGGTCTACTCGGGGCCGGAACGCAGTGTGTCGGAAAAATGTAAAGAGCCTTATAAGACTCTACTCTTATAACCCATTATAAGGTCTTATAAGGCTATTGTAACACACCAAAACGTCTTATGAGACCACTGTAACGGCCTTATAAGACCAAAATCCCCGATTAGCCGATTATCAGAGAGAAGACCCCTTATAGGGCCTTATAAGCGATTTTACAAATTTCCGACATTGAGGCCGGCATGCTGATGCCGGCCGACGGCGAGAAACCCGCGAACATGATAAGAAATCATACCCCGGTCGTGCCTCGCGGGGACATCCAGGAAGATCCGAAGAAAGCAATGATATAATTATGACTGCGGATAAGGTTGTAACGAATGGCATCGACGGTGTGGGTCGTTTCAGACATACGAGGCCATGGGCATTTTCCGACCCTACATCCAGCAGCATGCGGCAAGGGCGATACATGTCGCGAGGTAGGATGCGGGCGCAAACCGCAGACGAAGGGCAGCGTTACCCAGACTGGAGAGAGCAATGAATTCCAGGTGTGAAAGTAGAGAAATATGCTCACGATAAGCCCGAGGCCGGCACGTCCTCCACGCTGCTGCTATCTCCTGCCACCGCACCGGTGGGCTCGTCGTACGCACCAGGCACAGGCCCCCTGGTACCGCCTGAACTGATGACGGTAACCTGCTCGTCCGAGCTTGCGAGGGGCATCACACCGGTGCGCAAAAAGTCCATCGCCACGCCTTGCGCGCGGGTTGCCGGCCCAGGGGTCGCTATATCAAGAAAGAATTGTGATTAGGTCACTTGCATTTGTCCCCGAGAGGGATACGGACCCAGAATCGAGGTATGGTCGTCGCCGTGGCGGATCACCAGCGTAGAGTTAGGTGCTTGCTCCCACGCGAATGTTGTCAGTTCTGTTGGGAGGCTGCGCAGAGGTGAGTACATGAACTAATTTAAACCAACAGGATAGACCAACGCACTTCAAGTCAAAGTCGGACGTCATCCACATGAGTGTGAGGGTTGTCGGCAGGGTGACGGGCTCAGGAACAGAGAATGGCCACACTGAGCACATGAGGAGAAACTGTCCGATTTGCGAGTAAATGATTTGCCGCGGATCGCTCTAATTACGAAAAGAAAATGAGAGTTCAAGTATCGGCGAGGAGCAGGCGACTCACGCTGTGAGCATTGAGGCTGAGGTTATTGAATGCCGCGAAGGTTTTCTGAGCATCCTCGATCTCTGTGGCAGCGTCAAGTTGATAGTTTTCAAGGAAACAAGAAATAACACACTGAAATCCGAACAAAGAAGTGGTGACACGATGGACTCGCGGATGTCGCCGAGGGGTTGATACGCAAAAAGGGTGGCGTCCCCGTGCAAAGAGGCATTGAGAGCGATGTTGAACAACGGAAAGTCGGGGTTTGCGCGGAACAGGACGGTTAAGCCGAGGCGCAGGTCAGTCGGTGTCACGGGCGAGTTGCAGCCCTTTCCTGGGCCGCAGCCGAGCGCGGGGAGGGGCTCCGCGATCGCGCGCCCGAGGAGGGTGTCCCAGGCCTGAGGCGATCGCGTCAGCAGGGTATATGGTCTTTGGGGAGTGAACCAACACACCTTAACGACGCTGCCATTGCCTTGCCCATGGAATGGGCATGTAGGATCCGTGAGACAAAAAGCATCCGCGCGGAGAACGAGACGGTTTGCGGCGGCGATCTGGTCCGTGACCATATACTGGAATGGCTACCGTCCGCGTGTCAGCCTGGTGAAATGGGGGTGGAAGACCACGTACCATGCCGTGCGGGATCGCGGCATCAAGAACAAATCGATCCACACGCTGGGGGAACTGCGCTGCATACGCCATCCCCACAAAAGTTCCACTGATTATGATGATGAGTGCGGGCCGGGATTTCTAAATAAAATAAAACCCACTATGAAACACCGGCGAAACTAACCTTCTCATATCCCAACGCCGCGCGGACGGAGTCCCAATCCTGAATAACCTCGATTGTACCGACATGCTGCATAATTCCAGCCGGGGTGCTATTGTTGGTACACGCTGAGTAAAAGTTCTTCATGGCGGCTTGGTATTGGTCGTATTCCGTCTGTGAGCTCGGGCTAAAAATATGGTATGATAGATCAGTTACTCGAGGTGCAGACAAGGACAAGGACTGACAAAGCGAAGGGTATATCGTTGAAGAAAACACCCGAAGAACAGTTGAGGGGGGTGGAAAATTGAATTCCGCGCGTGTTGACAGCTGGAAATTAAAAATGAGATGGGTGCGACAATTATGGAAAAGTTAACAAGCCCTACCAAGGAAATCGAAGTTCTGCACTTCGGCGAACGGTGCTCCAGAGGATAGATTCAGCGCATTTGCCCACGCCTGAGACGCCGCGTCTAGTCCGGGGCCACCTGTAATGTCATATATGAGGAATTCGAAGAAAGTTGTTGTACTTCAAAGGCCATACCGGCGTGACTGTAGATAAAATTAGCGGTATAATAGCGGACGCAAGTCACAAACGAACTAAATAATTAGGCCCGAGGACTTGACGGGGCGGTTCATCGCGAAGCCAATTGTTATGTTGTTCGTGGCGGCGTCGAAAGGCTTGGTGTAGTCCATCGGAACATCCATCTCACCGCAGAACAGGGTTGAGGGAAGTGTTCCGTTGAAGCTTGTACCAGTTACATTCAGGGCGGATTCGATCGGCTGCGGTACATTCTCGTGGCAGTCGACCCAGCGAATCGTCTGGCTCGAGCGGGGAAGGACCGAGGCAGCAGCGGGGGTGGCTGCTCGTAGACAAAGAAGGAGTCCGGCCAGCGAATTGCGAAGGAGGAAAATTTTGTTAAACATTTGAGAGACGAATTGAAAGGAGAATTTAGAAGAGGAATGAAAGATATAATGTTCGTTCTTGAATTTCGTGGCGGCACTTATACTTCCTGCCGAACCATTCCACGGATCGGGATGGCCAAATTGGGACTGCGGACGCAGTAAAGGCCGATAGGTTGAGGAGATCACAAGCGCTGGCAGTTGGCTGGCAGTGCTCTTGATGAGCGTAGCCATCGTTGCCCTGAGGACCATACCGGTTCCAGATCGGCAGAAAGACCGCAGCTGATCTTGAGCTGATTCACACTGGATCTACAGAATAATTTTACGCGAGGAACTAGAGGGCGGACTAATAAAGAGGAACTTGTTAGAGACAGACACGACGACAGGCGATGCATCAACGCAGTTTCCACAGTAGAAATGACAGTCGAAATGAGATGGTTAGGTCAAGTTCGTTGCCCTGGCAACACAGAAGTTGTAGCTTGCAAGAGTGCTCTTCAGCTCGAAGACTGCGGGCGAGTGACGGTTCAGATATCAGAAGACGGCCGAACGCATCGCCGGAGAGGATAGATGCAGGGCCGGAAGGACTCGGAAAGGGAACGAGTTTGTAGAGATAGTGGGTACGAGAGCAAGCGTGTTTTCAAACTCCGACATCGCTGCGTCGCTAGTGCTGGGAGGGTTCGGTTCGGAGATCGGTGTTCCCAAAGTTCGGTTCGGTTCAGGTTCGGGACCCTTTTCTCTGAACGCTGAACTTGAACTTCGGTTCGGCTCAGATATTTTCCTGAACCCCGAACCTGAACCTGCGTTCGGAAAGACATTCAGTATGTGAATAGTCATTTGAGGAAAAATCCTGGGGCAAACCTTCCTCAAAACTCACACAATCCTGATACAATGGAGGGTTTCGGGTTCGGGGTTCGGTTCAGTTCAACCAAAAATTGCCTCCTCGAACCCTGAACTGAACTTCGGGTTCAGGTTCAGGCATTTACTGAACCTGAACCTAAACTTTGCGTTTAGTTCAGTCCGGTTCGGGTTCGAACCAATTTCCCGAACCGAACTTTGGGAACACTAACACACCATCATTTTATATCATCTCGCTCCTGACTGACGGACTGGCCACAGCGACCTCTCTGTGATTTCCTTCCCCAATCCAGGGAACTTATGTTATTTATCGCCGTTTAAAAGTAGTGTGAGCACGAACAACATTGGGTGGGGTGGTGTTCTTGGCGGGAAGTACCTATAAGTGATCATTTCTTGCTACCTACATTGGACCATGAAGGGAGTCTCACTCCTCGAGCGTTGAAAACATATTCGACAGCCATTCGCAACGCTTGCGCGTGTAACCGTAGCTGTGGGAGTATAGAGATGATCATGAACCACGGAAAAACGAAAAACGAAAAACCATACAGTAAATTTCAAAGCTCACTTCTCCAGCGGTACAGTTGAGCTTCTACAAATCTCCAACAGAAGCCAACTAAAAACATTGACTCTTATGGATTGCTGTGACCTCAGTTGGACGAGCATCCATTTGAACGGCTTCTATGAAATACATGTCTGTAGTTGAAGTTAGTTGTTTGTCTCAATCCTTGCAAGCAGGCGAAGCAAAGGAGTACTAAATGCAAATCGACAGCATTTCAAGATATTGTCGTACTACATGTATCTTGCAACAAACTTTGTCTCGCAAATATCTGATTTGCAAACTCAGTCTCGTACAAGCTTGAACAAAGAGTTTTCGTTGTACCAAATACTTACAACTACAAGAGCGCGCTGGGCCGCTTCGCGGCCCAGCACTTCTCTTGAGAGGGTTCTGTCCGACTGAACAGTATCGTCGTGGCAGTACGTGTTCCGTTTACGCGCGCCAATCTAGGCTTCAAGTTGAAACCGTGTTTTCAAGGTGCTAAAGAGCGCGCGGGAGCGGCTTTACGGCCCAGCGCTTCGTCCAAGTAGCTTTTATATCATCAGGAGAGTGTCGTGGCAATACGTGGTCTACGTCGTGTGGCGCCAATGCCCTTTCGGAGTTCAAAAAGCTTCGGACACACGCAATCTTATAAAGAGAGAGATGTAATAAACTACCTTCAAAACCTTCGGCAATTCCATCAGCTTTTATCAAGGGAGCTCGTGGATCTGAGCTACCATCCATGAGTTATTGTAGCGGCAGTTGGGTGTTCAAATGGCAATACAGGCGGACAGGCACCTCAACATTCCGAGGCCGGCACGTTGACGCCGGCCGATGGCAAGAAGCCCTTGAAAACCGGGTTTCCAAATAGCACATTTTTAAAAACAGGGGTTTCCGCTGGAAGCCGGGTTTCCAAATAGAATTATCCCCGATTTGTACCTATGCGATCCCTCGGCATTTCACTTATTCACTTTGGGCGGCGCGTTAACCCTGATTTGTCAACGGGTCGGGTTTGCTCCTGATTTATCCAAGCGCCATCGAGATCTCCGCTTCGTTGAGTTGTACATTATTTTTTTTTCCTTCGATTACTTACCATTTGAATTACAATGCAATGCACAATCCACTTCACGCGAATAATGCACCCCAAGCACACAGCACACCTCACGCGAATAACGCACCCCTAAGCACTCAGCGCACTTCACGCGAATAATGCAAAGCGCACAGCGCACCTCACACGAATAACGCAAAGCGCACAGCGCACTTCACGCAAACAACGCACCCCAAGGGCACAGTGCACCTCACACGAATAACACACCCCTAAGCGCTCTGCGCACCTCAGACGAATAACACAAAGCGCACAGCACACTTCACGCGAATAACGCAAAGCGCACAGCACACTTCACGTGAACAACACACCCCAAGCGCACAACGCACCTCACGCGAATAATGTTCCCCTCGAGCGCCCGGCGCACACTTCAAGAAGCACTCAGCGCATTTACGGGACTAACATGCACTTGACACGGTGGATTGGTGAGTTTTCTCTCTCTCTCACCGAACGCGGCGCCCATCAGCGCCTAAGGGTCGGGTGATATCGGCTTCGGGACTGGCGGCATCATCGCTGCGTCGCGAGCTCCTAAGGTATGGGTCTCAGCGATACCGCCAGTCTACCAGACTACCCCTCTGCCTTGTTGGAGTTATCTGCTGGATTTTCCTGCCATCCACATTGGCAACAGGAATTTCACCCGATGGCCGACGCCAACATTTCATTGAAGACAAAATCATTCATTCTAGCCTACGACTTGTATGTACTCCTTGCGGAGGGTGGTGCAATGTCTTGTGATGGCGGAGTTACATGTGTCAGGCAGCTGCAGCCTGCCATTCAACCCAGAATCTCATTGACGAAACCTTTCCCCACCCACCCACTCCTTCGACTTATTTTTCGTTTTCAGGCCTTAATTTTGCTCATACTTTGCATTATGTAATGTGCAATTCGGTCGACATCCAGTGTTCTACCCTGCTTCATTTAACTCGAATTTTCTTGTAGAGACAGGCAGACTCAATCGATATCGCTAGGTCTAGGGCTTGGAGACCTCACGAAAATTAAATCGTCGAGGTTCCGTGCCTGCCAGAGGGAGCAAAACGGCTGTATGTGGTCCCTTTTGTATCTCCTCCCCCATAGCCAGTGGCCGAGAAAAAACGGTCAAAATTGGTTGTAAATACATGTGGAGCGTATCCCCGTTGGCTGAAATCGCGCTGGATTGACACGCACAGCCCCACAATTTGAAGGTTGAATGGCCGGCCCTTCGGCGTTCATGCTCCACGCGTGTAAGAGCTTTCGCCAGCAGGAGAGCAACTTTGCGATGGTGAACCTCCATAACAGGGGGTTGGCTAATCCTCCGTGGAGACACACTTGATTGTGGCAAGTACAGTTCAAAATCATGCCTACTGGGCCCATGCAAAGATATTCGCGGCGCAATGGAAGGCCGCGGCATTCCCCCGGAAGAGCGGAAGTGAATCCACGAGATTCGATCCTGCCCAGCCCTTCTTCATCGTAAATGAAGGATAGGCGGGCATGAGGCCATTCCGCCCACATTAAAGATCTTGGGGGGCGAGCCAGCTCCTTACACTCCGCCTCCCAACTCCCATGGTCCCAATCTCGAAAATCCTCGTCTCTCTCACGTTTGCTCTCGCTTCGCTGGGTATGCCCACCGCGCCCGAACAGGCACGTACGATGGGGACCGGTGAGGTTTCCTCTCCCAACACCATATGCCCGCGCTGGAATTTTCTCAGTGTTCCAAATTGTTCCTGGCCTCGGGGCATGCGGGTGGACGAACACGAGTGCACAAAACAGAACTAATCATCGTCCCAGAAATCCGATCTGCCACCGTTTCCTGGAGATCACAGGTGTTTCAAAAAATATTGCTTTACCATGCCGTCTGTCCTGCCGAGCCTCCAGATTCAGCGAACGGGATCACTGTCCGGGTCCAAATCGTCGACTTCTTCGAGGAAGATCCGAATGCGAAGGCGAACGATGTTGGGATCCCAGCTATGCAGTTTCAGAAAGTGGCCGATCTGGACGACGGGATCATTGAGAATGCTACTTGGTTCATCGTGTAGATGTTGTCTTGCTTCGCTTGGGGAAATAGCGCGTTGTTGTGAGCTGCTTGTCGAGGTGGTCGCGCGTCGGTGTGTCACGGGGGAGGCATGTGATTGCCTTCTAGTTCAGCTCGACATATGTACTACGTAGGAATTTCAAAGTACTTGGGTGTAAGATCACACACTATATCATTTCAAAGCGATGGAGATTAAATGGAGGCTTATACTAAATGGTAAAACAATGCTAGAGTTTTTATCAGGCCGCGAGAAATACATTCGGAATGTTCGTTCTCAAACTTCAAGCTTGGCCTCCTCGAATGATGTCCGCCGCCTGTGAGATTATGGGAGTGGTTAGTACGCAAAACAGAAAAAGATGATTAAATAATAGCCACGCACACGTTCTCCGATCATATACACCGTCGACGACTGCAAATTACTGTCAGCAGATTCGCCGAAAACGATGTTATAAAAGGCGCACGAGATGAGCGCTAACAGGGAACGGAATTATAGAGGCGTCTGTGGCAGAACGAGTGAGCCCTGACTCCACGGTAATTTTCCAGGAATAAACCCACCGACAACACGGCCGTTCGCCGTGCCGTACACTCTCAACGAGGTATCGACCACCCCGCCCAAGCTCTGCGGCATCATCGAAAGCGACCCCACCTCGTGGTTGTCGCTCTCCACCACGCTCCGCAGCCACTCCTCAACCTCCACGTCCGTCTCCTTGTCCGCGCCCGGCTCAAACTCCCCAGCGTAAATCGTATCCAGGGGCGGCGCCACAAGCATCTTGCGCGCCAGCTAGATTCCGCCTACTTGCGCGGCCACGTCGAAGGGGTGCGCCCAGTACGCCGGGTCGACGGCGGGTGGCGCGAGTGTGTCGGAGGACACGATGTGGGTGCGCCCCCCGGGAGAGGGGCGCGTGCAGCACCGAGTTGATTGTGGTGTAGTTTCGCGCTGGGCGCGCGCTGAAGGACGTGGGTCCGGAATAGCCGGGTTCTGTCAAGCACAATCGCGATGAGTAGTGCAGAAGGGAGAGGCTGCGATCGCATTCTGCGTAGCTTACCGGCATTCATTTCCAGAGGCAACCCCTTATCTGTCTGGTACAACGCGAGCGCAATCTTGTGCTGCGCGGCGATCCCTTTGGCGAGGGAGGGGTTCCCATTCGAGAACAGCTCGGCAAAGTACGTGAGGTTTGCCTGTGTTTGCTCGATGAGTGTGTCCAATTGGCCGGGGCTAAAGACGTCCGACGGTGCGGCGATGCCCAGGGACCGCGGGACGGCGGAGTACATGCCTACGGCCGGTACGATGAGCTCATGTATTTCGAGAATTGTGTGGTGAGTTTACACACCTGTGCGGTTCGTGAACCACAGCGCTCTCTGCTCGGCCGCGAAGGCGGGGTTAAGGGCTAGCGCGTCTTTGGTCAGTCTGAAAGTGCGATCAATTTGAGGAGACGATTTCATCCGTTAAAGGGACATACGTGAGATTAGTGAACGCATTTGCCCAACTGTGAACGTCGTCTACATCGCATAGTGAGACACAGCGGGGACATGGTCAGTGGATCTGTGTGCGCACCCGCAAGATTCTCGCCGACAGTTGGCAAATCGAGGACGGGGGTAACACCAGCGGCCGTCAAAATCCTGCCAGGGGATATGAGTAACTGTGTTCCTCCCCGGGAAAAAATGAGCAAGATACAACTCACGTAGAATTACCGACCCCAGATAATTCCAGGACCTTTGGGCTGCCGATCGTCCCCGCTGATAGAATAACTTCCTTGGAAACGCTGATCGTTTGAGTTTGATTATTCAGGATATACTCGACACCGGTCGCTGTGAGATTCGAATTCTCGCCGGGGGTGAACGGCGCCCACAGAATGCGAGAGACGGTCGCGTTCGTGATGACAACCAGGTTGGGTCTGTCGGCGAAAGGCGTGTAGTATGCGCATACAGCCGAGCATCTGCATATGTCAGTCAGTACATCTCCGCGAGCAAGTGAATTGAATCATGCACGGACCGCGTGTTATTAGCGGCGTCAATTGAATTGGGGGGGATGCCCACGGCGTGCGGATCGCCGTTGGCTAGGTCAGGGGAGGTGGGGAAGCCGAGGCCCTCCGCAGCCTTGCGCCAGAGCGCCGACTGTGTGAAGAACAAGTTCGGGTAGCCGACTTTGACCTGGCCGGAGAAGCCGTGGACGGAAGACACGTAGCGGACGCCGCTCGCCGTCTGGGATGCGTTCGGGGGGGTGAAGAGCTCGGATTTCTTGAAGAACGGGAGGAGGTTGGACCATGTCCAGGAGCTGTCGTTGTTTAGCTGCCCCCAGGCGTCGTACTGCTCCTGCCCGGCGCGCGGCTGGAGGGCTGTCAGTTAGGGAGCTAATTACATATTAGACGACGCACGAAGATTATGCTGTTGATGACGGTGCTTCCTCCGAGTGCTTTCCCCGCGTTGATTTTTATTGTGCGGCCGTTAAGGTTCGTTTGTGGCACCGTGATCAGTGTTCGTCCTAAAGCCCTTAAAACCGGTTTTCAGGAGCTTGAAGGTCTTTGAAGCTTTAAGCCCTTAAAACGATTTTCCCACGCCTTTTTGAGTGATTGCACTTTATATTCTTGTCACAACCTGAATGCATTTTAAGCTCGGTATTTATCATCGGAGTCAATCTCTATGGCCCCATCAAATAGAATATTGTCCTCTTTCTCTGCCAAAGCAGGCATGAGTACTGTACTATTTCGACCATAGGTTCAGGTGACGGGTGACGGAGGGTCGTGAACTGAACCTATTTGGTACCAGTGACGGTGACAGTCGAGTTTTCAGGCCCAAATAGGCACAAAAACACCAAAATTTTATCTCCGGCATTCGCCGGACTGCCTTTTATGGGAATTTTGATGTGATTGCCGAGGAATGAACTTAGGAAAAATGAACTTGGTAGGTGACGGGTGACATGGCGTGAACCTATGGTCGAAATAGTACAGTAATTCTCCATCTTCCATCACCTTCTTTGAAACTTTCTGAGTGCGTGGTTTTTCCACTTTGCCAAACAGCATGGCAAGCAGAATTGGTGTCCTGAGACATGCACAAGGGGTTCTTCGTCATCGTCGGTCAAGTTATGTAATACACGCACGTGATATTTTAAGGCCTTCAAAAGGGGAGGCACATGGCCGAAAATCTTGAAGGCCTATAGGAAGGCCTTCAAAAGGCTTCAAGACTTTAAGGGCTTAAACCTTTGTGCTAACACTGACCGTGATGTACGCCTGAATGAATAGGGTTACACGCAGAAATTGAACATGGCAGATCAATAAGCACCCAATTGAGCGTCGTAAAGGATATTCCGCTTGCAATGAGCCCGGGGATGAAGACCTTGGGAACATCAGAATGGGGCGGAGTGCGAGCCACGGAGCTGGTGTACTTCCGGCAGGCCCTCTGCATTGAACCCGGCCTCCAACACCGCCACGGTGACATTTTCATCCTCCGTGAGCCGGCTGGCGACGGTCAAACCTCGGTCCAAAGGCAGGGGTTTGTCTGAGGCGATGGTGAGGGCAGCGAAGGAGACTCACGCGGTACCGCCACCCACGACAACATAGTCGTAGACCGGCGCCGACAACGCCTGTGTAGAGGCAATTAGAAGTGCGATAATAGTAACCCTCATTATACGGCGGGGCAAGCGGGGGTGACGCTGGTGAGCAAGTGGAGTGAAAAACTAGGGATGGTCAGGTATAAGGGAGGGCGCGAATGACGCGGGAACAGAGAGGATGACGGGTGAGGACCAAAAAAGAATGATGGCTTGAATAGTGTTGCCCAAGGCCCGGCTTCAAACCCTAGGCCCGCCAGGCCAGGCCCTGCGAAGCCCAAGCCGGGCCGGGCCCTACGGCAGGCTTGAGCCGGCCCAAGGCTTGGGCTTCAAAATCTGAAGCCCGGGCCTGGCAGCCTACCCAAACGTCTTCAAAGTCCGGTTTGCTGCGATGGAATGGCTGCTGGAGGACTTTTTCTGCTACATTTCCGCTTGCAGAGACCGCTAAGGTTTAACGTGACCCCCGGATCAGTTCGGCACGCGGCACAAACACCTGCTCGTGGCCCAAACAAGCAGTCGGCCGCCAGGAACCTCGACACAGGAGGTAAATCCCGACTTCAAGAGGTGTTAGGATGCTAAAAAACACTCATATTGGGTCTAATTCCATTGGCGGCTCTGCAAAAAAACACAAGCAGGACCTGTAAATTTTCCGTGGAAGCCCCGGCCTAGGCCTGAGGCCAGGGCTTGAAGCCCTCCTACAGGGCTTGGGCTTGGGCTTTGAAAATAGTAAGCCCAAGCCCTGTCAGCCCGGGCCCAAGCCGGGGGCTTCAGGCCAGGCCGGGCCCTGGGCAACACTAGGCTTGAAGTTGCTCGCATACTATGGCTTACATTGGGCTTGAAACGGACATAGAGTTTGAAACACCTGTCACTTGAGCTCATTTCTTAACTGATTCCCTCCGGATCTCGCGGAAACTCAACCTACATATATTCCTCATAGGAATCTAAAAAAAAATGAAGGAGTTCCGTCCAGAACTGAGAGAGATACCACGAAGCTGGCCATCAGCCCAGTCAATCAAAATGGTATTCCTCTGCTCCCCCTTCACCAATTCCTTCCGGCTTTTATATGTAGACTATTCACATAAAATAAAACATGCCACAAAGAAATCCGAAGCGAAACGGGGCAGGATGCATCTGCACCGTGTAGAAATGTATTTAATCGTGACATTTTTAAACTCCGACTCCTACTGAGCGACTCCATAGAATCTGATTGATGTGATAGCTTAGGCTCGTCCCCATCGGTAAATCAGCAAATACATACAAATCCATCACTCGCCAAGGCTCGGGAAGGTAGTGCTGATTACCGGCTGGGCCCACCCGTCGGTGATTTGGGTGATGAATTTCACCCCGCCATATAAGAGGTGCGAACTGAAGAAACGTCGAAAAAGTCAAAAAAAGTGCTCGAAGTGTATATATGAAAGATGGATGGTTTTTGATTCTCTATCGAATGAGAGTAAGTGGTTTTTTCGGTGGTTTTTTTTGCTATACGGGCTACAATACATGGGATAAAATAAAATCTAGTTCAATATACAATCCTATGAGTACATACTAGCTACCAGAGGACCAGTTCTGGTCATAATGCGGCGGGACAGGCATGGACGACGGTCCAGCCGCTGATTGTGGTGTTGTTGGTAACAATGTCACACTCTGTGACGCGTGCGCTGCAGGCGTCGAGGGAGGCGCACCGAAACCAGGGGACATCAGCGCGCTGTAGGGGTTACCCGCGAGGGTTATAGAGCCATGAGGTGCATGGGGGGAGGGAAAAGAAGGTAGCTGACCTCCTTTCACTGCTCGACCGTGATCCATCCCCTCTGGATGATTCCCTCGGGCTAGGCCTTCCGTCTCCCCCTGTCGACTCGGTGGTGGTAATGCAGCAGACGACGATCTCGCTGATCATGTCCGTGCTGATACCCCCGACAGCGACGAAGAGGAGGAGCGCCAGCGAGTCGATGCCGGCGAGGACCTTTTTTTGGCCTCTCCCACGCTGACCCGCTTCAACGCTGCCGATGTATCTTTAGATATGGATGTTCGCGACTGGTCCCTGGATAGCGACGATGAGGAGAGCGAGTACGAGGAGTCCGGGGATGATTCAGACGACTTACATGATCTCAACTAGTGTACAACTCATAATATACCCCAAAAAACATGTTACGTTCATTCGATAGAGAATCAAAAACTATCCATCTTTCATATATACACTTCGAGCACTTTTTTTTTTGACTTTTTTGACATTTCTGCTCAGTTCGCACCTCTTAAATGGCGGGGTGAAATTCATCACCCAAATCAGCGACGGGCGGACCCAGTCGGTTAGCAGGCTTACCCGTCCCATCACACCATCAGTATTTGCGCAAGATCTTGGCATGTTTGGTTTCTATCTTAATCTGGTCGGTCCGTCAATTTCTCTCTGTCTTGTAAGCCTGCGACACCGACTGGTTCACGAGTCTATTAGTTACGCGCTGATTACCCAGGTGCCTGCGTTACTATGTAATGATGGGAGATGCATGAACAAACAACTCATTAATTTTCGCGTGCCGTGTCTTTCGACGTGTTTTGAGACCTCCTTAGCCACGAAACATGTCGGGACCAACTCCACTAAGGTCTACCCTCAATCCCGTCGTGTTTTACTCTTCTCCAGTACCTCGTGCAGCCGCCAGCGCCTCGTCTCGGCCTCCACCGCAAACTCCAAATCATTCTGCGGATCCGCCCACTCCTGTCGCGTCCACCCAGCCAAAGCTCCGTGCACCGAAGCATACCAAATGACAGAAGGCTGACATGATCGTCCATCTCATAACCAAGGAATTCCGCTCACTGGGTGCCTTTCTGGAAGTCCTTTTCCATGTACGGGACTTTTCTGTCAACGATCCGCGCGCTCCCAGCCACGAACACATGGTCACCTCTTTCCTCAACAGCAATTCAAATATTGGCATGGCAGACATCATAGATCTGATTTATGACCATCCTCAAAGCCGCCCAACCAATGATAATCCGGAATCTCAGCTGTATTTCTGCCCTCTGGACGTTGCTAGCCCAAAAGACATCAATTTTGGGCGTCCCGCTCTTTCCACTTGGGCTCTGCAAAAGGTCGGCCCGGAGATGCGCAGGCAGGTCGGAAACCTTACCCAGAATGACCCCGATGATCCCGAGGATATCACTCAGTTGCGCGCATCCACGAATGGACGGGCCAAATACATCTGTTTAGCAACTTGGAATCATCTGGGACGGGTCAGCATCCCATGGATGGCGGGCACCTATAAACGACGTGCCCGAGGGGTGTGGGACATCACCGAATGTATGGGTGCTCCAACAGTTAATGGAGCAGTTGTCATTCGCACGAGACGCCCGCATCTGACAGTGAGTTGGTTATTATCTTCAACCACTGCATTGCTAATATAAACTAGGTTCAGGTCCAGGTCATCAGCGGCCTCACTCTCTCGCGCAATCGTTATGCCAGCGGCTATCTTGCACTGCCCCTTGTGGTCTGGCAATTCACGTGCAAGGCCCACGTCGACGAGAAGAGAATAATGAGCCGCTTTGGGTTCAGTGTTCATGACAGCACAGCTCGCGCCTGTCTGTATTCTCTGACAGACTCGAGCTTGGCTAAGCTTCGGGAGTCGGTTCGGGAGAGAATCACTACTGGTACGATGCGCTGGCAGATTGTTCTCAATAATGTCCAGCAATATTGTCGCGTCCACGATCAACGTATAGGTCGCCAGGATGTCCTCAAGGTGGGGATGGCAGCAACATCCATTTTACTCGAGAACTGTGCACCGGACGCGTTCGATCTCACGGACCATCTGGATCGCGTGATGAAGCAAGAGCAGCGAAAGCTCACAATAGACTCACTATTTCATGACATCGACTGGGCGTACTATTTGAGACCAGTTAGTTGGCCACTTAAGCATTTATGCCGCAGCCCTGGTGTTATACCGGTGCCGGTGCGAGCCAAACTATGTCAGAATGAGGGCATGCATCCTACAAAGAGTTCGAGTCCGCCAGCACCGAAATACTCGAAGATTTGAGTGCGTAAGGAATTTATTTTGACCGGCAGTCCAACATAGCCAAACAATAGGTTAGTTGGCCACCCCGCCAACTAACGTATTGAGCTCTCAAATGGCGGTGGCCTGCACCCAGAATCATATATAAAGGTTATATTCACTATTTAAAACAGTTATGGTGTAGATATGAGGTATAGAAATGGGCAGAATACACGCTTGCGATTGACGGGAAACCTCGAAATTGGGGTCGCGGGATGAATGAGTGTTCTGCTACTCAGAAAAAGGCCGCGATGGGCCAAATTAGGATCCAGGCTACTTAATGGGAAGTATTTGGACGTACCTGGATGCCCAACTCCATTCCAAGTTGCTGACATCTCCTCCAAAAAATCCGACTATCAGCACGACTGAAATTGGGTGATTTTGGACAATGACCTCCAGAGCAATCAGAGGTCATTGGATAAAATCTCGAAAAGGGTCTCGGAATGAAGGATTGTATATTGAGAAGTCCTGTGTAAGGTTCCAGACCGATGGCATAGCGGTGTCGTGGACCGCGACGGTGCCAGCATGACTGACCTACAAATGAAGTCGTGCTTTTCCCGGGTGTGTTAAGAGTGATAGTTCAGTCAGTTGCCGTCCAGTATCTCCTCAGATGGAAGGCCAGCATCGGGGGATCCAAACGAGCCCCCAAAGTCGTGGATCGAGGAAGAAATGGTGGAGAAATGGCGATGGCAAATGAGGCGAGTGGTCCGATTGATAAGAAATTGATGTCCCCACGCTTCGGATCCCGATCCGCGATGCCGTAGCTCCCGATCAACCCATCACTTTCGGCTGAAATTTGGTCTGAACATTCGTTGGAGGTCGTATTCTGTTTATACATTATGCCCAGTCATAATAACAATTGTAGCGCGCTTTCGCGGCAGAGCCCACTAACTCTGCCTGTAGATTCTACACTGTAAAAGCTAACAGAACTATTGAACACTAAGTCTACTCCAGTTGACCGGCAAAAAAAAATTGAGTGCTAAGTAGCAGAGTACAAATTGATGAATCAACATGGGCAGACTATGGATATAAAAAGTGTACAATGGGTAGAAGAGATTTGAACACTGAAAAGCGAACAGAACACATCAACATTGATTGGGACTGAACATATCAATTGGCACTCACCGACTTCAGATGTCGACAGGAAAGTTTAGGCCATCCCAGGCTCTGCCCCACTTGACTGCTGTATTGTCAGGCATGTTTGGGTAGAGCGTGGCCATCAAATCCTCGAGGGTGATAACACGATGAGGAGGTTTGAACATGAGTTTCATGCACAGAGGGCAATTGAAGCTTGATTCCAAGGCAAGACATATACACACATAGCAGAACGAGTGTGCGCCCGTTGCCCTGAACATTAAATTGAGTGTCTCCATCAACTAATAAAAAAAATCAACTCACACAACCAGGTTCAACTTTAGCCCCACACAAATAGGACATTTGAATCTGTCGAGCAGGTTGTCACAAACTCTGTCTCCAGTGATGGTTATACCATCCACCAGCACATCCTTTGCCTGCAATGCAACCGTTCTTGGCAGTCTGCTGCCTAGGGCAGACAGGGGGGTGAACACCGAAGAAATCAATGGTTGGTGCAAGGGTTGCTGGGGTTGATGCGAGGCCAATGATGACAGAGTAGCAGGAGGACTGTCTACTATCTCTGTCCATTAAATAAGTGCTCCCCTCCTGTCTATAAAAATGGTTACTCACTGATGTCGTCGTCATCTTCATCATCCGAAATCATTAGGGGATCTTCTTCCTTCAAACCTGGGCCAGTCATAATAATCTTCACCAGAGTTGGACCCTGGTGACTGGGTCCCTGGGTGCTCCAACTCTCAGGTTGCACCTCCAGACGATTGGAGGATTTACATAAGAGGGTCTGCCCTTCTTCTTCTTCTTCTTGGCAGGCTGTTTCTTAGCCTTAGCCATATCTAGATCCATTGAAATCAGTATATGGATGGAGAACACAAATAATCTTACTTGAGTTCGACGCTCTGAGGGGACGATGATGAGGGGATAAACAAAACAGATAAAAGAGTTTTGAGTCTTGGCAAGGGATAGCCAGGCTGGGTCAGCTGAGTGTTCCCATGATCGATTGGCACCACAATTGGATCCCATGGTCGATCGGAGCTGTCAAGGATATCCAAGGTCCAGCTGATACAATTAACTGTCAAGCTTGCCTCCCGAGTCCCCTGTCTCTGTCTAATCCTGCATGCCAGAAATGTTTGAAGCAGGCTATTTCTTCCCTTGCTATATCTGGTTCTTCATAGTCATCATCACTCTTCTTCATGGTCCCGACGGCTTGAATGTTATAGGCTTGTGGAGTGATCTATCCACTTGGGAATGTACTGCCTCAGTAGACTGAGAGGTTATCCTTTTAGCCTATGCACGCACTCTGGATAAGCGAGCTTTGGCTAAAGGTCATCTCTCCGGTTCGGCAAACAATCTTCAAGACTTTGCAGATGTGATTCCAGATACTCACGGGCTTATGATCCACGCCATGAGTCCAGCCCGAGTCTGAAAATTATTATGATTGCTTTTTAATACATACATAGGTATGGCAGGGTCTACCTCCAATTATCCGGCATCAAATTTCACCAAATCACGCTTCATGGGAATCATTTTGCAATGTGTTGTGAGAGGTTCGTCCGGACATTGAAACAGTCCCTCCATTATGTGAGTTGTTGTGACGATTGAATACACTCCACAATCTGAACCTTTTCAGTACCACTGCCATGGCATCGACATACTCTTCTTGGTCAGATTCCATATCAAATTGGCACGACACCTTCAAAAAGCGGACTTGTCGTAAAATTGAATCACCATATGCCAGAGCTCTTTCGAGGGTGTGACCCTAATCCAACCAACACAAAGAAGAAAAAAGCCAGATCTGTGTCTCCAGTGCAGAGTAATGTCTCCGACTCTGACGATGAAGATATAGACGCCGCTGCCATCATACAGCAATCCAATGACATGGAGTTTAAAGACCTCACTGTTCCTTCTCAACCTCCCAAGGCTTCTCAAGGTGAAGGCACAGATTTGTTGCGCTACTTCTGGCCTTGTTGTGCTCTTCCTGTGTTGCCTAGCACTGCTCTATCTGCTTGCGATGCTATATCCTCTGCTGGCATGAGGCTTGTTAATCTGGTATATGATGCTAGAAAGACTATCATGAATCTAGGGACTGTCTTCGTCGAAGTGCGCTGTCCATTTTTTTCAGACCATCTGTTTGCTCAACATTTTCTTCACCAGTTTGAACCTCTGTTGCACACCTCACCACAGATTTACATTCGTAAACAATGGAATGGAATTACCCAAGTTCCTCGAGGGGTAAGATTTGCACGACATCTAGCTATCATCGCCTCTTCTATCATGGTAAGTTCTTGAAGTTCAACTGGAACGGGACCGAGATAATTATAATTGGCCAGGGACAACCTGGGTATCTTACCTTCTTTCAAGGAGCTGGAACATGATTTGCATGTGAGAAGGACCATATCGCCATCATTGTCAGAACCTATACCATCAGGATCAAAAAGAACACCGTCAAAGTCCCCATCTGAATCAAAATTTCGCGGTTCATCACAGGGCATAGGTGGCGGCATACAGTCAGGGTCCAACCAAGGAGGAAGGGGAAGAGGCAGATCTTCACCATCAGATACAGAATCAGATAGGGATTCAGGCAAAATTTGATTGCTCACATCCATGGTATGATGGTTATTTTCAAAATCATCCATGTCATTCATCAGGTGATCTGAATCCGAAATTTCAGGTTGTTCTCCCTCATCTACATCCATATCATCACCAGAAGCAGCATCAGCATCCACGTCCATGTTATCATTAGATTCTGTGGTGCCATCTGAAGTGTCTTCAACATCAGTAAAGTCGGGTCTACGCAATAAGTTAATATCAAAATCCTTGATTCTGAGTCTTCTCTGGTGCCTTACCATTGTTACGCTGGAACAGCTCCCATACACAAAAGTAGCCAATTTGTCAGCTGAAATACAACAATTGAACACCTCTATCAAAGTCCGCTTTTTAGTGCCAGGCACGAGGTTGGCCAGTCTGATCTGAGGGTGTTGAGCTCCTGCTCTCGCTGTTTCAATTTTCTCTTGTGCGGAGAGTCAGCTTTCTTGCCAAGACGCAAACATTTCAAATATGATTTCAAGTGTTTTCAGAGGGCAGCAGTGCCATCAGTGAGAGAAAACTCAACTCAATGCATCTGAAGGACACGTCTGAGTGGACGTTTAGTCAGTGTTTTTGCAACGCTTGCAAGAACATTTATTTGTGCCAACTCTAAATCAATCAAGAGAGAAGAGGCTAAATCCATAGAGGGAATGTGTAGATCAACATTATGTGCATCAGACAGAGCAAGCAACGAAGCACACCCCAAATGTCGGAAGCCGGCTTTATGTAGACCACATAGACCACTAGCCAAGTGTGAAGCCAAAACTGACCAACATTCAGGCAACTTTTTAGAAGACAAGTCAATACTGTGCAAAGCTGCGAGAGATATGAGAGCAGGCTTCACTGAAGACTCAACAGAATTGAACATGGAATGCAGCGGATGAGATACCGACTGGCTGTCCAAAAGAGCAGAAAGCACAGACAACAAGTCACTCGGTGATTGAAGACCCAAAGCATTAGTGAGTACACGAGTCTGAGCTTCAGTCAATACATCCGCAGAAAGAAGCACACTATAGACAATGTAGCTCATGTGATGGATGGAAACAAATTGAGTGCCCATAGTTTTGCATCCACTGTGTGGTAGGGCGTGATCACCATTTGACAGAACAGAAGTACACATACCAGACAACAGATGGAACACTAACGCCTGCCTAGCCATTGAGTCAGACAAACCACTGGACGAAATACCATGAACATTAAGATGAGCACAAAGGCAGTTAATATCTCCAGACAATACATTGGTAAGGGGGTCAGAAGACAGGAACAAAGCATCTAAGCCCATGCTCAGAGACAAGGGAAACATGGGGCCAAACACAGAACAACTGAATGAGGGGCCTTGAATTGGTGGGGGTGGTTCCACCAGAACTGCATTAAGAGGTTTAAATTGATGTGTGAACACATTATTACTAAGTGCAGACACCAGATTACTGTGTGTGAACACAGCAGGAGTACCATGCACGAACGCAGGACTAACACCAGGGGAAATGGGATTCCCCCTGATGGTATTTCCCCCAATATTTCCCCCAATATGAGATGCCAAGGTCCTGAGATCTGAAGCCACCAGTAAGCATCCAAACAGATTTATGAAGACACAACATGTACTAGCAAGATTGGAAGGTAGACTTGGAACCAGATCTGCAACCACCCTGGATAAGGTCAAGGAAACTGAAACACAATAATAAGCAACAACCAAGGTAATGATAACGGGCAACGAGAACCTAACGACTGCAGAGTGCAAGAGACCCCAGACAAAGGGCCCGCAGATAGAAGATCTGCAACATCTTTGGAGGAAGTGGACACTGTATATAATGGGTTAAAAAGAAAGTGGACTGATATGAGCTAATATGAAGAACACACCAAGAGAGGAGGAAGACGGATCTACAGCATGCAAATAGCCGAACTCATCCGAGGTCATAACCCAAGTGTAATGAGCCATTCTCTCACACTCGTCTTCCAGTCAAGTCCCAGAGATATATCCACTGGCAGTTGAGAAGAGATGGTGCATTCCAACTCCACAGTAAAAGACCCGTGAGGACCGCCATTGATAGTAAGAGCAAAGCGAGGGTGACCACTGACCAGGAAATAAATGAGACCGCACGAAAGCAGCAGACAAGATAGTGACAGGAGACTTGAGAGATGCATGCACACTAGATGTGTAGATTCCGTCCACCAAAATAGACATAAAAGCCTGGAGATTCCGAGCCCAGAGTGAGACGTGGGAGGGAGAGAAAGTTTTAGAGGAGGAAGGCAGACAGAGACAAACAAAATCACGTGGGACTGACTAGGATCCCAAAAGCTAAAAGCAAGAAATGGCCAGCGCGGGGATCGAAACCAGGACCTTTTGATGACGAAATATAATCATCTGGCGGAGACTGTACTAATAGGGCGCTATAAGACCCACTAACTAAAGTTAGTGGGCATTATGAAGCCCTGGTCTTATAGGAGTCAAGTGGCCAACTAAGTAGGGTGGCCAACTAAGGGGTCTCTAATAGTACCTTCAGGAGCTGATGGCCCTCCACTGGGTTCGCATCCTCGTCACATTCATCCCCCAACTCCCACACCTTCGCAAGGACCTTTCTGCAGCTCTTAAATCGGATCACATGACAAAATTTCGCCTCCGACAATGCACGTCAGTCATGCAGCCCATTAGTACGAATGCGGAGAAGTCGACCAAGACCCAGGGTATGATGCGTGCCCTGCACGATTTCGAAAGCCAGATGGGATTGGACGAGGAGGCGATGGAGAATCTGATTTTCCTGCCCCGCGGTGATGGGGCGTCCATTGCCGCAATATGGTGAATCAAAAAATTCCTCGCTGCCCATCCGAATCATTACAAGGCTTTTCGAAACCGCGTCCCACCAGGCCCTGAAATTTGGCATACCCGCTGGACGAATTTAAATGCAATCGCATCGAACTGTTATACCCCTCGGCACTTTCTAGTAGTGCGGCCTCTGCCGGAGGGAAACGACCTACCAATCTGAAAAAAGTGGACTTCTTTCCCACATCTCGGAGCATGCAGCTATTTTTTGAAGCTCGGGTTTTGGACTGTTGGCGGCGAGAACAAGCTAACTCGTTGCGCAACTGAGCTGATTTTCATCAGAGTTTTTTTTGATGCGGAAGACAGTGTCATGCATTTTGAGACACCGAATATGACCCTCCCAGATCTCGACTCCCTTTGGGCCTCAGCCCATATCCTAGTTCGCCGCTACGCCTCGCAGGAGGCATATATTCAAGCCTTGGATGAAAAACTCGCCAATTCGGCGAGTGATGATGTGAAGATTCCTCATGGGACACAGTGGACTGCACCGGTCCACAACACGAGCAGAGATGTTCATGACGATAATAGTGCTGATGAGGACGAGGCAGATGAGGTGGTCGATGGAGCTGGTGAGGGCGCAGAGCTGGAGGCGGTGTATTGGGAATCAGAGAGCACCTCGGGGAATATGGGCAAGAAGAAGAAGAAAAAGAAATCTGTGCACGTTGAGGATGCGGATTTTTCTGGAGATCAGGTCCTTGCCAACGAAATACTTTTTCTGCAGGACATGGGATGGTGGGTTATCGCTGCGCATGCCGTGCCAGAGGGTGAAATCGGTCGGGTCTGGGAGATTATGAAGGTAAGTTCTTTTGCAACACGGTGACTCAAGTTTCTCAACTTCTCAACTTAGGTCTGCATTCTAACCTTCTCGGGATCTTTGAACCACAATTGCGCCAACTACCTCCTCAAAACCTACTGCTCGCACCGCTACAAAGCATCCAAGTCCTTCTCCGATGCAATGCTTAACAATTCACTTGTAAATCCGAGTGGCCACAAGTGGGTAGAATACGATTGGTCCCAGGAGGATTTCAACAAATGGCTCGAAGAAATGGTGGAACATAAAGGCGGTGATTTCGACGACCATTTCTACTGGCACACTCTTGCACCAAACGTCATTCATTTCCTTCGAATGAAGGAGCAAATGGCGACTGCATTCGAATTGAGCCCCGCGGAAAGACTCATCCTTTACCTCACCTCTGCAATGAATTCCGGCAGCTTCTCCGAAAGGCCAAGGAAGACGAGCTACATTTCCGTCGTTCCAAACGTACCTATGGACTCGCATTCACCAATTTCTCGGAGCGCGGTTACGAACAACTCAAAAACAGCCGCATCGGCGATTTCATCGAGCAGAGCACCGCCTATGCGGATGTCACGGCAGCAGTTCTTAATCCAGAGAATATTTCCGAAGAAGACGAGGAGAGGTTTCAGGAAACTCTTGATCAGCTTATCGCAGAGGCAAACAGGGAGTCATTGGAGGAAAACGAGTCCGATGAGGACAGGATGCCGGCGATGGTGACCTTGACATACACGGGATGGAGTACTCAGACGACGAGATGGATTACTCCGACGATGGGATGGATCACTCCGACGACAAGTCCCACAGTGGCTCCGGAGACGAAGGTGCATTTACTGTGTCCGATCCGGGCGAAACATTGCCCGCAGGCGAGAGCATGGGTCAAGACGAGGAATTATTGTTGGAGTTGTAGGAGGAACAAATAGACAAGTACATATTTAATTTAGTGATCGTTCTTGTGCATTGATTCAACTGTCGTTCTCATCCCCTACCTTCCTACTAGTACGCTGTCGAGGCTTATACTGTGGCCCGAACATTTGCGTTACATCCGTGGTACTTTCCAGTGCTTGTCTTTTTGCGCACAGGGCATTTGTTGTGTCCTCCAATGCTCGCTGTTTGTGGATAGGTCTCGGTGCAGGCCGTGGAACGAGCGGAGCAGCTGGCATCTGCTCCTCCTCTTCAGCTGACATCTCTTCGTCCTCTTCCTCCTTTTCTGGTTCGCCATCGGATTCTTCGAGCAGCAGCGGAGCATTTTGATCTCGCGCGCAACTTGTTCTTCTTGTTGCAGGTGACCCGCGCTGCTTCAAATTCTGCCGCAAACTCGCACTGGAGGTCAGAAACAAGCGTTAGAAGCGCTGGACCATGACGTTCCAAGTGCTTCCATCGAGGTATGGTAACTGTAAGAATGTCGAGGGTGAGCATGCGGAATAAATGGTCAAGAATTGTGGTGATTGTCGGATTGCTGAGATAAGATGATATCGGAGTGTACCCGTGGCTCTAGTGAGTAGCTAGATGTCGTGACATAGTTAGGGGTACAGGTAAAGAGAATAGAAAGGAAAAAGGAACTGAAAGAAATCTACTTGTCGGGGCGGTCCAGTGGTTTAAAGTCTCCGAAGACGGAGTGGAAGCGTCCTGTACGCTGGATGAAGATGAAGAGGTCGGGCAGGATCTTGGGATCAGATAGGAGATGCTTGGAATGACAGGTGAGTGGGCTGGTGGCATGGAGCTGGTGTCTGGGGTAGTCGTGCACAGGGCAAAAATGAAGGAAATGATCAACGGTTTCGTCGACCATGCTGCAGCAAGGACAGGTGGGGAAGGGGCTTTCTTCAGGTGGTCGACGTGGTGGGCGAGTGGGATGTGGTGTGTGCATAACTGGAATAGCAAGGAGGTGTGTTTGCAGGGCAGGGTAGCAGTAAGCTGGCGGAATTTCACCGAGGGCATGGAGGCGTCCACATCTTTGATGCAGGTGTATCGGGCCAATCACTTGAACTGCTTCTTCGCTACTGTCTGCAGCAGTCGTGTGTGGGTGAGTGCCAGTGCCGACTTGCTGTAGGGCAGGTCCTTCAAGACCGTGGGGTCCCGCCGAAGCTGCCTGACTGTGCCGCACGCTTGGCCGCCTCATCAGCCGCCCCATTGCTGGGGACATCAAAGAGTTGTTTGGTATGCGATGAGAACTATGTAAGGCTCCAATCATTTGGTTTTCGTTTGAAGATCGGAGCAAATCAAATGGAAACGGTAATTAAATGGTTTGAAAACAGTTTGAAACCGTTTATAAATGGTATTTTTGCGGGGAAAAAAAAAAGAGTGATTAATTGAACCATCTATCCCCTCCCGCACTGCAGCGACGCCCGTTTGAGGTAACCAGCTTTGATCCACATTTTAGTCAACATCGCCTCCATTATTGTTGCCGCCTTCAACGATCCGCGGGCTTCATGGCACAAGTGGCACGACTTCGAGAATAGGCGTTCGACGGAGACGCTAGTACCCGGGATCGCCAGGAAGTCGCGCACCATCTTTGCAACGATCGGGAAGTCGCGTTCGTGCTCCTATGGGAGATAACTGATTAATTGGTAGTTCAACACAGATGACATCCACTCACCTTCCACCACAACAACGGGGCATTCGGTTCACACCACCCATATGACACGATGAATCTCGTCGCCGTTGGTGCCCTCAGCGATTGACACCGGCAGAAGATACGACAAGTGCTCGATGTTCTTGATGAGCCTAGCGATGGCAGCAGCTGCAATGGCATCAGTACGTACTACGAGACGTCAATTGCTGAGAAGAGATGTGTACTCACCGGAGGCAAGACGCGCCTGGGAGGCTTCTATCAGAGACTGATGTGCAGCGCTTGGTGCCTCGGCGTTGGAACCGTCAAGCAGGCGACTGGACGCGTTTCGAACGCGAGGCGCGTGAATCTCGAGCGCAGGGTTCGGCTTGTCGTGCTTGTGGCTCATGGCGGTACATCTTGACGCGTCTGGTCACTGCCCATCACATTTTATACGCGTCCACACTGTTCAGATACCCGCGCAGTGGAACGGCGATCCAAGCCCGGGTCTTGGCTGTCTTGGCCCGGTTTATCGGTGGTGGCGTGTATGTAAAACTGGAAGGCTGCAGAAAGCTTCCACAAACAAGGGTCGGCCCGATGATTAAAACTGGATTCGGACTTGTTCGGAGTCTTCGGACTCATACTCTAGAGCTGCACGACCGCCCCAGCGAAACAGTTTGAACAGTTTGAAAACAGTTTGTTTACCATTTGGACCCCCCGGCAAATCAAACGAAAATAAAAACGGTTATAACTGTTTGAAAACGTTTTAAAACGAAAATGATTGGAGCCTTAGAACTATGTACCTGGCAAGCAATGTGTGGGGAAGTTTTGAAGTCGGTTCACAGGGCGGCAGGGTTCAGATGGGCATTCAGATGGACATGCACATGTCATGCAGGGTGTTGTTTGCATGGTTGGTATCATTAAACACATAGTACAATGTCATTCATATAAACCAATTAGTAAATGGCACACGTAGCATGTGTTGACCCTGTTTGGTATCATTAAACACGTAGTACAATGTCATGCATTCAGAACATGTTGTTTGAGAGTTCAGACCAGGCATGATATAGTAGATCAGAAAGTCCACAGACCCATGCACAAGGCACTGGCTCCACAAACATAAAGAATAGAATATAGGGCTATAAATCTCAATTCAGTCAACTTCCTATAACATTACTTGGGTATGATCTGAGATAAATTGTATCTGCAGTATCAAACAAAGTTATATGTCCAAGCAATGTGTGGTGGATTGTGAGACTGAGAGGCAGATGGCATGGGCACTAAGAGGCCAGTCCCTTAGCACCATGTGGTGGTGTGTGCTATCCTACTGCCCTCCTCACACAGCTTGCGCACACATGCCCCAGCCTGCACCGGTCTCCCCATGCACACTACTGTATCATTCCGACCAAGTGTTCATCGGGTGTCACACATCACCTAAGGTGCTCATTTGAATGGGTGTTCAGATTGCACCTTGGGTGTAACATACCTAGCAAGTGTTCATTTTTGCAAGTGTTCATTCGCCCATGCGGCCTTCCGAGGGTGTTATATCCATGCTTTCCCGGTCCTTGACCTTCTGGTCCATGTCCAGTACCGGAGCCCGGAACCGGACGGAACATCCTCGGACCCATAGCGGATCATCGGGTTTTTACGCAATGAAGGATTACTGAGTGTTTCCTGTTTATCCGTCTTTATAATCCATGTTCTTATTGTCAATTTCTCTGACATCACTTCTCCATCCTCTTTGGGACTCGTATTATTGTTATGTCCGACAGGTCACCTGACTCGCACCTTTTTAGGAATACAATTAGGACTTAGCTATATAAACCCTTAACATTTGTGTTATATACCGAGCCAAAGGAAGAACGAGATGAACAAGTCCGGAACCGGAAACCGGAGGATCGGAACTTCCGGAAAGTATATGGGAAGATAACGCAAGCACCACAGGACAGTAGGATGTGCGCACTACTGTGGCCGGTGAAGGAAAGAGGACCGGAGGAATTAACCAGAGGACGACTCAGTGCAAAGCGTAGAGCAAAGCAACGTCAATTATCAAACTGAAATACATGGCATATGTTATGGGTTTATATAGCTAAGTCCTAATTGTATTCCTGAAAAGGTGCGGGTCAGGTGACCTGTCGGACATAACAATAATACGAGTCCCAAAGAGGATGAAGAAGTGATGTCGGAGAATGAACAATAAGGAGAAGGATTATAAAGACAGATAAACGGGAAACACTCAGTAATCCTTCATTGCGTAAAAACCCGGTGATCCGTGATGAGTCCGAGAATATTCCGTCCGGTTCCGGGATCCGGTTCCGGACATGACCGGAAAGTCAAGGACCGAGAATGCATGGATATAACAATATGCCATGTACTTCAGTTTGATAATTAATGTTGCTTTGCTCTCCGCTTTGCACTGAGTTGTCCTCCGGTTAATTCCCTGGTCTTCCTTCCCTCACCAGCCTCGGTAGTACGCATATTCCATGTGCAAGATATTGTCCTGGTATGAATATATGTCTGGTATGAACTCCACCATAACTGGACACCTGCACGGCAGGAGCTCTTTACGGTGAGGTTGCAATCAACAAATCTGGATGGACTCCGGGTCCCACCAATCCGAGCTGCATATATGATGCAGTACCGCAACAGCCTGATTGGCAAGCATAGTGTTGAGCACGGGTACGGGTCAACCCGCCGGGTTTCCGGGTCGGGTCGGCCCGGGTATGGGTACGGGTTCCAATTTTAGTAGACCCGAAACCCTTCGGGTACACCATGGGTCTGCGAACATTGAATTTATTGTGCAATTTAGGTCATTTCAAGGCAGTTTGACATGGCTCACAGCTATGAGAGGTACTCCAAAGTTTTGTTAAGCACCCGATGCATTTAAAAACCTCAATTAGTGAGCATATTTCAGTTTTGAAGGTGTTAAACTGTGCCGGCAAGCTTCGGCAGGCATGATCCGATCAATTCCGACGACCCGTGGACAACCCATAGACCCGCGGGTTTGGGTCCGGGTTTTCCGGGTTCGGGTCCGGGTTGACTGTTTCATACCTGGACCCGGACCCGTGCCCATCCCTAGGCAAGCACTTCAAGACTTTAAAGCAAACAATGATATTCCATGTGCAAGATATTGTAATGCCAGACCAGTTTGCACTTGTTCGAGCCCTGGGACAGCTGGGCCCGGTTCTCTGGTTCCCAGTCATCGATAACATGATGACATATTTGGTCCGTTGCACCGCTGCTTGCACTCATTAACATCTGACTGAGTCCTGTTGCAGGAGGACCTTGAGATCCTCATTGATAATGTGCTTGATGCATTCGGGACTTTGGATCCTTCGAAAATCTTGGTCAAACTCAATTTACACGTTCTGAAACACATCCCGCAAAACATATGTCAATGGGGGCCCAGTGTCCGGTTTTCCACAGACATTTTTGAGTGCTTCAACACCATCTTTAGGCTATGCTCTGTTTTGAGCAATCATCAGGCTCCGAGTAGAGACATTGCTCTAAAATTCACTGATCTCGAGCGCGTCAAGCATATTCTTAGTGGTGGTTTCTGGAAACAGGGATCCGAGTGGATTTCTGCGGGAAAGGACGCGCGAAGGCTACTGGTTAAGACCCCTGTCCTTCAGAGGCACCTCGGCTGGGCTCCTAAACCTGAATGGATATCTGGTCTCATCAATGCCCATCCCAAAAACAAGCAGGTGGTGCTCACCATGCAAAAAACCATGATCCCCGGGTCATTTAACCCTTGCTCGCTGAATATCAGTGGCTCAACTGGGTGGACAAATGGCGCCAGCATCACGGCAGTCTCCGGGGATGTCTGCAAAGTTAGCTCTTGGGGAGTATTTCGACGTGCCAACGTACATCTTTGCCTATAAGCTGGGCAGAGAATTTATTTTTTCTCCAGAATGTCCCCGCATTTGGTCGTATCACCACCATACTGCTGCGAATAGGGGAGCCAAGCTCGGGGACCAAGGGTGTTCTTGTCATCGAGAAGTTTCGGATCGGCAAAGCCCTGCATTTTAATTTGCAGATGTCAGTACTCGTGGAAGAGCAGGAGACACCACATCTGGTAATACCCTCATTAGTGAGTGCTTCATACCTCCAGCCGATTTCGAGGCTGATTCACTACAAGTCTCTCCAATTTGTGGTGAACATGCAGCACGACTGCCGTGCATGCAATTGCGATGCAAGCGGAATTTCCCAGCAGATGCAAGAGAGGCAAGTGACAGACAAAATAATCTGTAGGATTGTGCAGAAGGAGGGATCTTGCTAGGTGATTAACACAACCAGGTTGCACGATGCGGCCCTCTTTCGGAAATTCTTGCCTGTAGCACTGACGAAACCGCGCCCACTTTTCTTGGATCGCCAGGCATGTCACGATGAACTCGCTATCACCTTGGCAGCTCAGCAGGGCCACAAACGAGCCACAACCAAGGCGAAGGCTGCTGCAACTCGGCAGAAGAACAAAGCCAAGAAGGAAGCAAGAGAACCACTGGCAGATCATCATACCCCCAACAACGAGTCCGATGAGGGCGAAGATCCACCTTGTGCTCGCAAGCGACTGTGTGAGGAGTAGAGAGCACTAGTAATAATATTGCGGACACAAACCCAGTAGTACTTACTCTAACACAGCTCCCCTCGCCTCGTCCAGTAGTTTAGTTATCCAAAGCTGGGTTCTTTTCTTTTGGAGTCTATCCTGCAGCTCCCATTCGATGTCATGATCGCCACGACGGAAGGACTTATCAGGGTGCACCAGTACTTAGCGAACTTCGCTGAATACATCCTAGAGATATGTGTGAGCAGGAGTACTGTCGAGCACCATATCCGGACTCGTCTCAAATTCCTGATGCCATTGTTCCCGCACATCAGCCTGGGTGGCAGCGGGCGCTGTGGGAGACAAGTGTAGAATTGAAATGTAGAGAGGTGGGACAGAAGTAAAAGAAAACAAGATAATTTATTGCAAGGAGTAGCTAGCCCTCCTTTTATACCTTTCGGAACAATGGGTATATACAAGTATAAATAAAAAGGTTGAACAATGGAATATACAATGTTTCAGTCCAGCTGAAACATCTCACATAGCAACACTATGCATCTCCATGCCAGCAGCTCAACGGGCAGTGTATCCCTATGGCAGCTTCCCAACCGCCAGTGCATCCAGTGCATTACCATGGTCGATTTGCAACCACCAGTTCATTTCCATGGCAGCTTCCCAATGTATCTTGTATCTCCATGCCAGCATGTCGATACGCGTTACATCCTCATAGCAGCAACCTCGTGTCGGCTTGCTTCTATTCCAACACTCCCCCTCAAGCCAAAATTAATCCAAGTGCTTGAACAAGCGGCTTGAACTTGAAGGAGGCAAGAGCCTTGGTGAGCACATCCGCAGTCATCTCGGCAGTCGGGCAATATACGACTTCGAGAGATCCGTCTTCAATTTTCTCGCGGATAAAATGATAGCGAATATCGATGTGTTTGGTGCGAGCATGGAATTGGCCAAGCTCAGCATGTGCAAGCGAAATGGCTGACTGGTTGTCGTTGTAGATGAGGACGGGGAAATCGAGAGGTCCAAAGAGTTTGGCCATGAAATAGCGGAACCAAATGGCTTCCTTCGCGGTGTAGGTGATGGCGATGTATTCAGCTTCCGTCGTGGACAGCGAGACAATTTCCTGCTGTTTAGACGACCAAGAAACCGCAGCACCATTCAAAATGAATGCATTGCCTGATACGGCTTTTCGGTTCTCGAGTGACATCCCGTCGGCATCGGCAAAATTATCGAGGCCGAGTGTGGAGTTAGATGCACTGTAGACAAGTGCGAAACTGCATGTGCCCTTCAAATATTGGAGTACACGTTTGGCGGCGTTCCAATGCGGCATTCCCGGATTATCGATGAATCGGGATAAGACACAGACTGTGAATGCCAAGTCTGGTCGCGTGGCTGTGGCGAGCCAGACCAGTCCGCCTATCAAAGCACGGTACGGAATGTTTGCCATCTCCACTGTTGCTTTGGGCGTCGTGGGGCACTGATCACGACTAAGTTGAACCGTGGGATCGAGAGGTATGGAGACTGATTTGCAATCAGCCATGTTGAACTTCCGCAGAAGGGAGTCGATGTAAGTTGTCTGGGACAACGCCAGCGTGCCCTTTTCGCGATTACGGTTGACTTCCATCCCGAGGAGCCAGCTGATTGGTCCCAGCATGGTTATCTTGAAGATGCGCCCAATCTCTTCCTGGATTGTGTCGATCAACGCGGGCGAGTTCCCGGTGATCGTACTATCATCAATGTGAATGGCAAGCAGTGCGATGTCCTTTTCACGGACTAGGCGGTAGACCGCATGGTCGGAACGGAGAGGATGGATGTCGAGTGTAGTGAGAGCTGAAGTCAGCTTCTCGTACCACTTGCGACTGGACCGTTTCAATCCGTAGATTGTGCGGTGGAGTCGAATGGCCTCCTGAGCATTGCCGTTCGTGTAATGGGGTGCCTGCTCCATGTATATCTCCTCGTCAGGTGTGAACTCCCCATTGAGGAATGCAGCAGAGTAGTCGAACACTTTGATGTCCCAGTTGTAGCAGGTTGCGATGGATAGAATTGTGCGAAGAGATGAGAGTTTGGCAGTGGGCGAGAATGTTTCGAAATAGTCTACGCCTTGGACCTGTGTAAAGCCTCGTGCGACGAGTCGAGCCTTGTATTTGTCGATGACGTCGTCTGCTTTACGCTTTATCCTAAGCGCCCATTTAGATCCGATGACATTTCGTCTGATCGGTCTGGCAACAAGTCCATTGCCGAAAGTGCCTGTCCTCTCCATCGCTTCCATCTCCATGTCCATTGCTGCCTTGAACAGTGGCCAATCTTTGCGTGTCATTGCTTCCTCGACAGTAGGTGCGTCAGAGTCCTCCATTCCCACATAAGCATATTCCATCCCAATGTTGGGTGGATGCGAGTCATTGTCTTCGGCATCTGCCAGATGTGCTGCTCGACGCATCCGGGTGCCTTCTATAATATTCTTCGGGTCAATTGTGCTCAAAATATCGCGAGGCGCAACGGGTGTCGTCGGGCGTGGCGGGGTGGATGGAGGCGTGGAAAGGGGTGACAATAGAGTTTGAGTGGATGGAGTGATCAATGCGGGCTGCGCATTCGTAACGGGTGGGTGCTGGATGCTCTGTGAATTTTCTCCAACCCTAATTTCCGCTTTCTCCCCCTCATTCAGCACTTTATATATCTCGCCGCTCCGTCTTACGTCAGGAAACTTGATGCTGCGCTCGACACGTATGGACCGGTTGTCGGGGTAGTAAATTCGATGCCCGTCGATGCTTTCGGGATCATATCCAATCCATCTGCCTTGACGAGCACGCCCCTCCAACTTTGATGCGTCGGCGATATGAACCGAAACTTCGCAGCCCCATTCATGGATGTTGCGTAAGTCCGGTTTCGACTTGTGGAATGCCTCGTAGGGTGTGCGACCACCTAACGCCTTCGTAGACGTCCTATTCTTCAACCATACAGCATGTTTCAATGCTTCACCCCAGAGATTCACTGGCAATCCTGCGGCGTGTAACATCGCGCGTACTTTCTCCAACAGTGTTCGGTTGAGTCTCTCAGCGACTCCGTTGTGCTCGGGGGTGTGATGAACGGTGAGGCGGCGCCGAATGCCCCTCTCTGCCAGGTAGTTATCGAACGCATGGCTTTTGTACTTGCCACCGTTGTCTGAGTGCAGAATTTTGATTCTGATTCCGTGTTCATTGTCCCATCGAGCATCCACATCCTTGAATGACTCCAGTGTCTGGTCCTTCGAGTGGAGCAGGATTAAGACTGTGTAGCGCGAAGATTCATCGGTGTACGAGACATAATACTTCTTGTGCTGTGCTGTTTCAACAGTGGCGGGACCCCACACATCCGTGTGGACCTCATCGCCAACATCGCCTGCCGCAGCGCGCTCTGTTGTCTTTGAAATCGGCTTTCGGGTCATCCTGCCATGCAGGCATGACTTGCACTCATCCTTCGAAGAACTTCCTGACTCATCGAGTTCAATTCCTTCCACCAACTCATTTTTGACCAGCTTCTTGGCTGCGTCAATTGGAAGGTGCCCCATCAAGCGGTGCAGCTCATCGGGCGTCGCGATGACAGGTGCGTCCGATGCTACATTTGCATGTAATGGTGGTGGTGGTGGTGGATTGGGAACGCGAACAGTATAGAGTCCGCGAATGAGTGGAATGGTGCCAATCTGCTGACGTCTTCCATCAAATATGCGGCACTCCTTCTGTCGGAATTGGACTGCGCAGCCAGCTTGCGCAATGCACCCGATGGATATGAGGGTGGAACCGAGCTTGGGTACATATAGGACGTCCTTCGCGAGGACTGTCGTCGACCTGCTCGCCCCATTTGGCACTTCAACATGCATATCCCCCATTCCAACTGCGTCGAGCGTCTGATTGTTGGCTGCGGTGATTCCTCGTGGCTTAATAGCCCGATAATTCGTCAAACGATGCCGTGAGGGAGTCATATGAACTGAGGCGCCCGAGTCATATATTTCGAGCCCATCATCGGGGGTAGCGGCAACAAATACGGCTTCCGTGGTGAGTGACGTCTTTGCTGAGTGCTCGTCGCTTTTCTCATCCTTCTTGACATCATCGTCAGCTTCATCGTCGCTGTCCGCCGCGTTCAAGAGTGGTGGTAAGTCCGTATATTCATCGTCCAGCTCCTCCTCGTCCAGTTCATCAAGCTCAATAAAATCCTCCAGCTCATAAGATGCTGCTATCCACGCAGCATCCAACTCCTTGCCCTTGCCTGCTTTTGCAGCATTGGCTTTGCCATATCCCTTGCGAGGGTTTTGGCCCTCCTTCCCTCCTCCTTTCGCCCAACATTCCCGTGCCATATGCCCCTTCTTGTGGCAATTAAAGCACTCCATCGTCTTCTTCGACTTTGACTTGCTGTCGTTCCCATAGAACGCGGCCTCTTTCCCGCCCTTCTCCGTGAGCCTGGCCGCTTTGCGGTCGGCTTCGTCGCTGATGCCTTGCAGCACCGTGTCGGGATCGAGTGTCTTGCCAAGAAGCGTGGCGGCACCAGTAAGCGCCGATAGGTATGTTTCGTAGGACGAGGGGAGGGAACCGAGTATGATTGCGACAAAGTTGTCATCTCCTGGGTCGGCACTCATAGCGATCAAGTCCGCCCTTATCGTCCGTAACTTATCAAGATGACCCTTCATGTCGCCGCCGTCTGCGCATCGCTCATCCTGAAGCTTCCGTCGCAGATCGACTGTGACCATCTTTGATTTCTTCTCATATTCATCTTTCACCTTGTCCCACATCCCCTTCGCCGTCTCCGCCCCTTTTACCTTCAAGAACAACGAATCTGGCAGCACCGAAGCCAGGCCCTGCTTGATAATGGCCTGCTCTGACTTCCAGATCCGCCGACGTGCCAGGTAGCTGTCATTGGCCTTTACTTCCGCTGCCGTTGGTGCTGCAACGTCAACGATATTGGGAGCGTCGGGTGCAGCAGTGGTGACGTCGAAATGGTCGCTGAGACCTGCTGCGTCCAGCGCGAACAGGAAGCGATCGCGAAAGAAGACCCAGTTGGTGCCGTCGGCCTTGCAAGCGGGAAGCTTGGTGAAATATTCACCAAGTTTGGCGGTCGAGGAAAATGTGTTGGTAGACATGGGGTGAATAAAGTCAGAGTTTTGTGATAGGGGTAGTGATATTCGTTCGAGGTATAAGCACGGGGGCCAATAACCTGTAGAATTGAAATGTAGAGAGGTGGGACAGAAGTAAAAGAAAACAAGATAATTTATTGCAAGGAGTAGCCCTCCTTTTATACCTTTCGGAACAATGGGTATATACAAGTATAAATAAAAAGGTTGAACAATGGAATATACAATGTTTCAGTCCAGCTGAAACATCTCACATAGCAACACTATGCGTCTCCATGCCAGCAGCTCAATGGGCAGTGTATCCCTATGGCAGCTTCCCAACCGCCAGTGCATCCAGTGCATTACCATGGTCGATTTGCAACCACCAGTTCATTTCAATGGCAGCTTCCCAATGTATCTTGTATCTCCATGCCAGCATGTCGATACGCGTTACATCCTCATAGCAGCAACCTCGTGTCGGCTTGCTTCTATTCCAACAACAAGTCCAGCCATTGTCTGGGCATGGATGTGTGGCCTCGTATTCTTCGAGTAGGCACTGATTCCATAGGCCTCCGTAATCTCCTTGTAGAATGTCTTGAGGGACACGTCGAACCGGGGTGACAATGGCATTAGGAGTGCGGAAGGAAGTCCCCAATCGTTGGAGGCGTCCGAGTGGGTGGGTTCACCTGCTGGTGAGGCTGGTGTCGAGGGAGCAGGTTGTACTAGAACTGGGGTTGCGCATGCACAATTGAACGTGCCGAGCGCAGCGGCAATGGTGGTCGATGGGTTTGGGGATGGGCTGTGAGCCAGTGATGAGTCTGCTGAGTGTAAAGAGGATGTCATGCGTGAAGGGGCATCGATGAGTTGGCCTTGTTGAAAAACGGGCACCGACCAGAGAGTATCATTAGGAGGAGCTTGGGGAGAGACATGCTGCAGAGGATACGAGATCGTTGCAGGGAGATTGAGAGTGGACGTTCAGAGGACACATGCCAGGAACCTCGAAAAGATATCTTGACCGGCCTCCTTACAACATTTTCCTGAAGCACCTGAAATTACCCTAGTTTTGAGGCTCTAACAACATTGGAATGTGATCTCCAATAGTGTAGTGTTGCAGGTGTCGGGTTCAGAACCGAACCCAAACCGAACCTCAATTCAGGTTCGGAGGCTGGAAAAAAACCGGACCAGACCACGGGTCAGGTTCGGGGTTCGACGATTGTCGGAATTTGCCGAACCTGTGCGAACATGTCCGAACCTGTTCAAACCAGTAATTTTTTGTCTTTCAAAACACTATGGTTTCACCAAGAATTTCGTGTCCCAACTTTGAGAGTGTCGTGACCGCGTTAGAAAATGTTACAACCAAATGGAGACATCAATTGATAGCAGTGTTATACGCGACACACCTCTCCACCTACCTTCACCCTCTCATTCCTGTGACTTTATATCTGCCTGATACTTGCCTGATACATCCACGGCTGCACACTGCCCGTGACCTTTCACTAATCCTAATCTACACTCCCTGTCTTGTCATCGGCCAGGCACTTATGCTAGTACTTGCAAATTGTGCAAGACACGTCATGATTTGTCACCCGCCTCATTCTTTCACCGCTTTTTACCACCTGTTTCTGTTATCCAGCCTTACACATGAGCACGAGGTGCTTCTTCTTCAACGTTGCAGGGGCGGAAGTGGAGCCCAGTGAGTAAACAGGGGGTCCATCACTTCCAATTTGTCTCACCTCTCTCAAGTCTGATAGCGCCGATTCAATACGGGCATTCCTGGATCCGAGCGAAGGATTTTGCAGTGGTTAATCCACACAACGAGCTCAACACCTATCTCAATACCCTGTTGCAAAACTTCGACAATGTTGTGGGCTGGTTGGGGGTATGTTTTTTTTCCATGTGCACCATTGAGTTTCTGACCAGTCTTATATATTCAGCACCACTCCTCTCAGTACCCAACGCTTGCGTGGATGGCAAGGGATTATCTTGCTATCCATGGGTCTGCGACGCCATCTGAGAGAGCATTTTCAAATGGGTCACTCATGGGAACTCCCCATCGCAACCGGCTGGCCCCCGATATGTTTGAAGCCCTTCAGCTATTGAAAGTGCGTGTGGCAACGGTCATGTTAGCGTGGCAGCAGAGGCTACAAAGTGTGTCATTGCAGCCTTGGATGCCTCGGACGACAGGATGGGTGTTTAGTTGTACTTACTTCCTCCTGTATTCACGCCGGAAACTTGGTTGAAAAATTTGCGGTTCTTTCAGGTCCAAACCCCTTGAAAACCCGAACTGAACCCTTTCTGAACTGGACCGATGTCCGGTCTGGGGTTTGAAAATTTTGAGCAAACCGGACCCCAGGTCAGGTTCAGGGTTCGGATTTTTTGGCAAAAAACCGGACCGAAACGGACATCGGCAACACTACAATAGTGACTATTTTGAAACAGTATTTCTACATACGGACGGTGTACGAGTCTACAGTGATCTCCCTAAGGCCTAAGGCCTTACCTTCTTCCTAAGGCCTAAGGCCTTAGCTAAGGCCTTAGGTTAAGCCTTAGACTAGCGCGGAGACTTTGTATTTTTAAGTTAAGGCCTTAGAAATCACGTGAAGGTGCACGTGCCCTGAAATCTTTTCTCGCACTGCCGCAGCGCCGAAGCAATGGCTGGCAGCGAAAAAGCAGCAATCTGGCGGCATTTCCACGAGCTCCCTGGGACGAATTCGAAGCACAAGCGAGCATGCTGCTGTGCATGTGTCAAGAACACTCTCAGGCATCCACCTGCCGAATGGAATGAGGTCCAGCCGCTGCCTGCAGGTCTTAGTCAGGAAGAAAAGAAGGCTTGTTTCGACCACAGTACGTCATTAAGCTATTCTCGATGAGTGTCAATCATTTACATCCTTGGACTTGTCTAGCCTGTCAGCATGTCAGCACTGTTGGCTGGGTGGCTGCTTCTATGGCAGCACATATTCTGGGCTACCCGGGTCACCCCGCTTGTCCGCATGCATTGGAAGAGGCTACCGACGATGCCAAAGAAGTGCAGGGGAAAGCCCGTACCAAAAAGAAAGCTATTGATCCCATGCCCACGACAGGGAAGCATTCTCGTGATGGTGTTAATGATCCCGTAAATATTGCGGCATTCGAGCCAAGTCGTGTGGCGAAGAAACAACGTAACGGGGAGTTCTACGTTATTTCGGCGAAAGAGTCCCAGTACGAGACCGCGGAAGCAGCTGCTGTCCGAAAGCAAGCCTGTCGAGCCATTGTTTCCAGTGGTGCACCGTTTGCGCTGTTTGAAGACGAAGAAATGCAGAAGTTGTTTGATATGGTTCGGAGCGGGACTTCCGATATTCTTCCATCTGGGAAGTCGGCCAGCAGGAGTCTGCTTGATGAATGTGCAGCCGATGTCGAGAAGCATCATCTCCTGGTTTTCCACGGACGAGAAATTGGCGTGTCGTGAGTGCATAATTTATTTTAACTTGTATGTGAAACTCAATTTTGTTCCAGATCAGACGGCTGGAAGGGCCAGAAACAAAACTCAGTCAACGGTGTTTGCGGCAATGTTGATTTCAAAGTGTATCCACTCGAACTCATTGATGCAACGGCTCTGGCCAAGAATGGGCCGGCACAATGTAGACAATTCGCCGACATCATTGACGCCATCGAGAAGAAGTATGAATGTCGCATTATTTATTTTATTACAGACACCGATGGTGGGAGCTTGAAGGGCCGTAAGCTGCTGCATAAAGAATGCCCGTACATCTTCTTGCTATCATGTATGGCGCACCAGGTATGTTCGTACTCTCTCGGAGATGCTGTTGCTTAATTTTTTAACAGTTTCAGCTTGTTCTCGGTGATTACTTCAAGTCCTGGCCCTATGCCCAGCAGATCGCTGAGAATGCTACTTCCGTAATAATCTGGATAAACAATCACGGCCATGTTCGTGTCATTTTCGACGATGCTCAAAAAGAGCTCGGGAGAGCAATTGCGCTCGCATATCTCAGGGCATGTATTATGCGGTAAGTGACACAATTAATGATATGAACAGATCTGACAGCACACTTCGTTTGGCAGATGGACTACTCACTTCACGGCCTTTTCACGGCTGCATACACTCAAAGAGCCCATAACGAAGACTGTGGCATGGAAGCAATCCGATATCATCAAGGCTCAGGTCGGAGCCGCGAAATCAACCGAGAAATTACGACTCGAAAATGATGTGATCCACCACTGCAACATTATCAGCGACCCTACATTCTGGTCTGGCTTGGAACAGGTCCTCGGGGACATTGAGGTGATATGTTATGCTACCAACCTTGCTCAGAAGGACTCTACGTGCGCAGATCAAGCTCTCTTGAGCTTGGTCGGCATATTTCTTCGCTTTTCCGAGCATCCAGAAGCGGAGGTCAAAGATGAAATGCTGAAGCGGATCGAGAAGCGATGGGCCAGCTATGACCAAGTGTTCTTCTTGCTTGCGCTGGTTCTGAACCTATGGGAACAGCTTTCTTGTTTCACAAACAGCGCCAATCTCGACCACTTCAAGCTTGTCGACATGGCAGTTCAAGTTCGTTTTCATTTATGCTGTTCTTTTGGTTATATCTGAAGTATCTCCAGATGTATCGGTGACTTGTGTTGTGTCCTAACTTCAACACGTGACCTGAGACAGAGAAAATGATCAGTAATGTGATGGGAGATTATCTTGCCGGGGTCGGTTGTTTCCAGGCTTGGAATGATCATCTCGAGCAGGGTAATAGCATGTCCATTGACGAGGTCAGATTTCTTGAATTCTTCCTGCCTTCAAATTTTACTTACTAAGCTGCGGCAGGAGAAGGACCCAATCAAATTCTGGAAAGGATATCTCAAACCCGATGCCCGAGACCTTGCACTTATGGCGATCACACTATTTAGTGTCATCGTTAATCAGGCTGCCATGGAGCGAGTCTTTTCCTTTGTAAAGAAGATGACTAAAGACCACCGCAATCGGCTTGGGCTCGAGAAGGCAGATAAGACTTTGAAGGTGAGTATTGAACATTGATTCAGATTCGTTGAGCTGACGCAAGTCTCAGGTTCATTCACACATCCGCTCCGAACACTGTCAGGCTGGATTGATCAAGAATCGTAAAGCTCGGCAGAACCACAAGGACGTGGAAAAATTGCTACAGATTCCACGGTACGGCAATTTACTTCAGAACCAGGCCGAAGAAGATCCAGAGGACCGTGGTCGAGCCCTTGTCAGCTCGCCAGATGGGTGGCATGTGGAAATGGCCCGCTGGATTTCGGCAGCGCGAGAGGCCGCGGCAGAGCAGGAAGCGGAAGGCTCGGGAACCGAGGAAGATGAAGAAGAAGAAGACGTACTGATGGATCGGGTTCAGGTATGCCGGCCACGCAAATGGCAGCCATTGACATTACAGCAGCTGTTCAGAAAAGGGGTGAAGGCATCCCTTCGCATGCGTGTGTCACACCGCGCACAAGAAGAGGAGGAAGTGTACATGCATGTGATGGCGGAACTGGATGAGCAGGACGACACGCTCGATGATGGGGAAGTCGAAATTGATGATGATGAAGTGTGGGGAGCATAGATTTTGCATAGATTTCTCAGTTACAGCCCACTAAAATTATTTCCTTTTTTGGTCCTGAGGCCTGGGCTAAGGCCTTAACTCACCAGAGGGTCTTCATTTAAGGCCTTAGGGAGGTCACTGGTACGAGAGACTACGGTCGTTGTGACCATCACGGTGGTCACTGAAAATATGCGTCACTTTTCATGTCACTGATGTGACTTGTTAGGCAGTCAAGCATGCGATAGGCGTTTAAGCATGCGGGATAGGCGTGATAGGCATTCAACTGCACAATAGGCATCCATTGAATGCCTATCCTACTAAAGTTGTATGTACTCCCTTGGCTCTCTTTAACGTGTTCGAGTCCAAGCTGAGGGCTTGGAACGTGAAGGTCGCTGAACTGTGAACGCCCAAGCTTCGTAAAGGCACGCGGCGGTGGTAAGATCTCCATCGGCTCAGCTGTCTGTTCTGATTTGGCCACATTGTCCCCACGCTCTCTCTCTTCCTGCTCCTCATCTAATGCCATGCGAAGCAATGGCCTCAAACCAAGTACAGTATATCCTCTTGGTCACCCCCGGCCATGCATTTGGTTAGCAGGTAAGAACAGTATTTCTGCTACCCGTCACCGACTTCCAGTGCCCCGCAGACAGGTACCTTCCGTCGGATCATCTGAGCTGACCAAGTCGTCCCCTCCCGCCCTAATTGGACTTGGAGTTGGAACACTGCCAGACAGCACAACCACCCGAACGGTCCCGAAGGAATGCCCAAAGGCACTGGTGTCCGGAATCTCGAGACACCGCGTGTGGGGTTTCAGCCATCAGGACTCAGTCAGGTCGGTAAACCCGGCCTTCCTTCGTCCTTTCAACTGACACCCACTAAGACTCCGGTTTCCCTCGTCCGTTCCACAGGGAGTCTGTCTTCGTCCTTCAGGACCTTCGGCTATGTTTTCTTGACTAATGATTTTTCAATTACTTTTTTTGCCGTACTTCAACTGGTTTGTCAGTACAGTCTAGGTTTAATCTGTTATTTATTGCTTTACACATCTATTCTGGATTTCCCGCTCTGAGGCGGCGTCTTTTTCTTGAATTACTCGTACATTCCGGAGTCTCCAGATAAGGTGAGCAGATTCTGAGACTACGATTCTGAACAGGCGTGTCGTGCCTTTGTCGCCGCAGTGGGCTCTCGATGACAATATTGTGTACATGCTGGTGTATCTGGCCCGCCGCAAGAAAGCACCCTCCTGTTCATTATTGACTTCCCATTAGACAAGATCCCGTTACATGGTCCTCCTCGTTGTGAGAAATTTGTAACGCGTTCAAGCACACTGGAAAGCTCACTTGCGGCATCCGCTTCTCGCTTACGACGTCTCTTACTTCTCTTGTTTGATGGCAGCAGCTCGTCTATTGCGCTGGCGCACGGGCGGTGATTGCGTCAAGTCATCGTTGGCAGGTGTCTCCAGCATTGTAGAATATTCGACACAATTGTGTTTGTGCCGGTAGGTAGGATTACACGGCCGGTCCAATAGATCGTTGAGTGCTCGCGCACAAAGGCGATGATTGTGTCAAGTCGTCGTTGGCAGGTGTCGATGCATAAAATAGTCGACACATTGTGTTTGCATGGAGATCGTTTATCGCGCGCGCACACGGTGAGGATTGTGTCAAGTGGTCGTTTGGCAGGCGTCGATGCATAAAATAGTCGACACATTGTGTTTGCACAGAGATCGTTTATCGCACGCGCACACGGCGAGGATTTTGTCCAGTTGTCGTTGGCAGGTGTCTTTCGACATTTGCTGTAGTGGATCCCGTGATCTTGGATTTGTTGGGAGTGCCGGTTGTCGTCAAAGATGAAATAAGAGGAGCCCAACTCAAGTGTTGGTGGTCCCCATCCTAAATCACTTATTGGTTCTGCTACATCTTAAGTTCTGTTAGTATAGCGTACCACCATGTATTACACCTATATATACGTGTTCCGCTCACCTTGCTTGAACTTAAGTTGTCGACTCTTCAGTTCCAATGCCCCACTTGAGTGTTGGCCACAGCTCAAGTTCCATTCAAACACTCAAGTTCCACAACTCAAGTTCGTACAACTCAAGTCACATTCACAATCACAACTGAAGTCCTCGCACTTAAGTGCGGCCGACTACAGTTCTCTACTACTTAAGTTCTTAGAAATCCTTGTATGCCCGATGGATACCCTAACCCGTAGTCAATAACAAATAGATAAATATATGAAACCATGGCATGCACCATTTCATCCATCCACCTGAAGACTACATCACGCCACCCATCGATCTTCTTCACCAGCTCGTCGATGGTGGTTGCGGAAACCCAGTCGTGATGCGCGCCCGAGTCGGTGCTCTTGAAAACCACCCTCGCGTTGTGTTCCAGCCGCTTGTACATAGCCACTTGCATGCGAGCGAAGCTAACCGCGCCGTTAATGCCCCCATTTTGTTGCTCTGCACGGTCCCCCAGTCCCACCCACACCTCGCTATTGCGGCGGAATCTCTCGATGACACGCATCAGCTCTGCATGCTTGTGTTCGTACTGCTCCAACCAGCGGTACATCTCTGCTTCCGCACGAAACCACTGCACTCGATCACCTAGCACAGGTCAGTATACATCCGACACTAAACATAAATATCGCTTACTTTCCTCCTTGTACTCCGCCAATCTACCCTCACCCAGAGTTTGTCCCCTCGTCATATTTTCAAGCCATATCCAGCCGTCTGACTTTTTCTTCTTCCCCTGCCGCTGCTTGCCCGCGCGCTGCTTCCCCTGCTTACGTGTTGGTGACATCTCCATGTCGCCATCCTCCGCCTCAGACGAGGACGAGGCCGACACTACCACTACGTCGTCTGGGGCAATGTCCCTCAGACGTTTTGGCGGGCGCTGGGATATTTTGAAACCTACACAACGTGTCAATAAAATATGTCCATGCAGATAATAAAAGGCAGGTGCAGCGTACCTGAACGCTTCAGCGTCTGAGTACCGGCTAATAACCGGGGCTCAGGCTCGTCGTCTTCGCTCTCCTTCCCCCCGCTCGAGTGGGGACAGTGTCGAGCCCACCGCTGCACTCGAGAGCGTCACCCCGCTCTGCAAGTACCACGCCGTACCATCAAATAATCGCGAGTCCCCCTTCGCGCGATGTAAATGGGTTTCCTTCCTCCGTGTGTCCCGGTGGGTCAGCGGCGGATAAGGCTCGACGGCGTCCTTCTTCATGTGGCCCAAATGAATCAGCGCTACTCACGCCCTGTTGTACACCGTGATTTCGAAGGTCTTCATCTTTTTGGAGGTTTCGCGCCGTCCGCGTGATCCCTGCCTGGCCCCGGTAGTCAAGATCCCGAGCCTTCTTGACGGCGGGCAACACCAAAGAGGCCACATGGACAGCCAGGATACCGCCGTTGGCCTCGCCACACCGCAACTGAATCTCTGCCTCCCGCAACTCTGAGTGCTGGTTGTTGACATCGACGTCCGTCGCCTTCCGCTGTCCATGCTTCATGCGATAGGATGGGAGTTGGACAGCTGTTAGTTCTGGCTCGTCTACGTCGAGTGCGCTGAGCGTCAGACGCAGGTATATCTCGCGCTGGCGTTCCCTGAATTTCTTGAGATTGACATTGAGGGAGTCGCGTAGTTTGGTGATGGTCGCCCAAGTGTCTTGCAAAGGATGCTGCTGGTGGCTTTCCACAAGCATGATCACCAGGACTCTGCATCGCAGCCCATTAGAATCATATTCATGTGCAGATATTTAGAAGAAATGCTTACTGCTGACGCTCGATGTCTAATCCGTTGTGAAGCCACTCTGCCACAAGTGGTCTCCCTTCATTCCCGCCGTTGCGCTTGGATCTCTCTCGCTCTGCCGCGATCAGAGAAGCCAACATGCTCTCAATGGTAAGAACTAAAACTCTTGAGGCCCGAATATACAACACAATTCAATGAACACGTACCTTCTGTCGACTTGTGCTGATAGACACTCTCAGGCTTACCTGCAGCAGACTTGGTCGTCGTTCGAGACTGTTGCGACCAAGCAACTACTTGGGTGGCATGCTGCTTGCTGAGGTCCTCCACAACGGCCATGTGAAGCTCAAACAATCGAAGTGCGTCAAGTCGCTCCTCGGCAAGAAGTCCCGCTGTGAGATATCAAGTCAGTGAGTGGCACTACTCCAATGACAGAGACATACCTTGACGCATTAATTTCCACGTATTCCACACATCCATGACAAAGTTGATGATGTCGTGCCACGCCGCTCCAGTCAGTTGGCGCATTGACGAACCGAGGGGGTTCAGGAATGCCCAGAGCATCTCCGCCATCTCCCCGTGGAAATGCGCCCTGCATGCAAAAATACGCCGCCTGCCAAAAAGATTGGCAATCCAGCCCGTGCCCATTGATATGATCCGCTGGAATCTGTCCTTCCATCTGAGCGAGTAGGGTGTGCAACCAAATTTCCTCCGGAAAAAGGTCGATCAACCGCTTAACCCGGTTGACCATGAACGAGCAGTAACTGTCATAGCTGCAAACGTGTGGCGAGGCGGACTCCAGGGTGTGAGGTGGGGAATTTGTGTGCCTGAAATGCTCGCGTTGTGCGTAAGTGCCTAACACGAAACTATTTGGAAAAATCAGCGCATGACCGCATCGCCAGAGGGAAAGACTCACGCTTCGCCCTTGATCATGTCCACGAATGACCCCGCGATGGCATGGTCGCACGCACAGGCGACGACGCCACTGACAGCCGTATTCCCATACTTCACTTGTCCCTGGTGCCGAATAGATCCAATGTGCGCCTTGCACGGTACTTCCTTGGGTTTGTCATCAGCAGCGAGCAGTAATAACGTCAAATTCTATTTACCTTGTCTTCCTCCGGGACTACATATGTCTTCGCTATCCTTTCGAACTCTGCCTGTTTGGGAAAATACATCCTGCCGTCGGTGAGGGCTATGTCGCTACCGTCATCACATTTGAAGTTTCCATCAATCGTTTGATGTTGTGCGATACAGTGCCTGGAATTCCATAAACATCGTCGCCGTCCGAGTGAATATCCTGTACTCACCGAAGATATTTCGGTACGTGAACCACTAAGGGCATATTCACACCGCGTTCTGGACAAGCCCCACATTGGAGACCCAGATATCCGATCGGGCGATTGGGATAAGGGCGGTCAACTTCGCCAGGCAGCGGTTCATCGACCCTATGGGCATGCCCCCGCCGCATGACGATACCCAGATGTTCGTGAAACCGAGTAATCGCAAGAAAGTTGACGTATATGTCCTATAAGATTTAAGTATTCTTATCTGGACCTGAATTATCGGTCGACTTACCGGAACTGAGCCCGCAAAGAATGGATCTGCCATCCGCTGCAGAATGCGCACAAAATTGTACGCCGAGCCCTTCCCTTGGCTCCACTGCTCTCGGTAGTACTCGAGGAGGCCCAGAGTACAGCCTGTCTTGGAATCCTTGATACTCCCGGGGAAGATGCCCGCCTGTAGGAGTTGCTGGAATTCCGGGGCGCCACGAGTCCCGTCCGAACCCTTGCACCGACAGAATGCAATGGTGGTAGCATGAATGCCATTGGATTCCACCAAGGTAAAGCTACGGCCCGGGTCCGCATCGGGACATCGCTCCCCCTGGTGCCCTAGCCCGATGACGGTGTTCTTCATCACCTGACAGAAATCGTACTTCTCAAAAAATCTGTCTTTGGCATTCCAAACGAGGCCCCAATGTGTAGGCATCGTCCGGTGTTTGTTGAGCCAGCATTGCGGACATAGGACCTCTGCCTGGAGGCAATCATGACATGCCACCTTCCGTGCGCATTGGCCGCAAGCGCAGGGAGTGAGGACAAGGGAGTGGTGGTAAAGCGATAGCATGGTTTGAATAAAAATGGGTTCCTGCTCCTTGAGTTCGTTCATATGAGCCACGTTCTTAACACATAATTAGTTATTTACTTCAAGTGGCAAAACACCGTACACACCTGTCGTGTCTTCGGGTCTTCATCGCACCGCACCGTGGTTTCATACGAGGGGACCGCGCCTGGCTCCTCTTCAGTCACGTCCAGGAACGGTAGGAACAGGGTATCCATGGCTGCCGGAATCTCAGGGAAAACGAGTTGTGGCAAAGGTGCTCCTGGCGCGTTTCGAGCGTAGCGCTGTTCAGTTTTTGGAGTAGCTACTGGAAGTCAGTGCGTAGGTCGGGACGATGGTGATTAAGCCTCACCCGTGTGGTACGTGATTTTGTACGATGGCAAGCCGGTGGCAAGGAGCGATGTGCCAGCAGCATTAACAGTATCCTCCCGCTTTTCATTTTTTTTGCGAAGACGCTTCATGCTTGCGAGCAGGAGTGGAGGGAGGTGGATGACAGGTAGCCTGCGCAGCAGTCAGGAACGTCAGTTTGCGAGGAGGGAGGAGGGTATGGAAAGGGCGCACTTGGTTTTTGATTAATTGATGGAGGCCACAAAGGAAATTGGTGCAACTCGCAACCACTTGCCTCGTGTAAAGCAATCAAGGATGCTATAGGTTTTCCATCTCAATGAATAAATGAATATAAAACACTTTATAATTCCGTACCCAAGTCAAAGAAAGAAATTGGGTGGGCGCCGCCTGTGCTCTTCGCATGGTAGCTGGGCAGAACCCGGGACTCGCCCTGTTGAGGGTATGCTGGCGCCTTGGAAAACCATAGAAAAATGAATATGAAAGCAAGAAAAGAAGCCTGTATCGAAAATGCCCGTTTAACAGGTACAAGTCGAAGCGAAGCATGTATCCATAATGCCCATTTAACAATTGCAATGTATCTACAGAGCCCGTTCGACTACAGAACCCGTTCGACTACGAAAAATGGCCGTGGGGAATATTAAGGTACCATGAAAAAAAAAGATGTAGAATGGCCGTGTCAAAACAGGTATGTAGAATGGCTGTGTCAGAACAGGTACGTAGGTTGCACGACATGCAGTCGCGCGCGCTCTGTGTGCCCGTCCATCGTGAGTGTTGGGGAGCTTGCTGTGCGCGAGTCGTCGGGCATCCTGCGCGCGCCGCCGAATGTCGAGATACATAGCTTGCTCGACATGAAAGTCGGGCGAGACTGACATGGAGTTGAGCCCAGAAGCTTGGCTGACATGAAGTCGAGCCCGCTCCGTCGTCGGGTGTCCGTCGGGCGCGAGTTTGGGTCTGGGAGGATGGGAGAAGAGGAGAGAAAGCTAAGTTAGTAAGCCAAATTTGGCCTTGTTACTTCATGATCCGCCGTCGGCACACGGGCACTTAGTTCGGAAGCGCCTTACTTATCTGTGCAAAGGCAACAGTGAAGCCAATGTATTCGGAATTGTGCGGTATATTACAGTAGACTACAGTAGATGTACATGCCCAAGAAGATATAGTATGCAGTTCATTTACGTCTGACCGTCCTCCTTTTTCAGCTCATGGTCCAGACGCAGCGGGACGACGGTGGCACGACCAAAATACTCCCCAAAGGCTTGCGTGTAGTAACGACAAACCGCGTTTTCCAAATGTTGCATATCGGACGGGGACCATTGAGAGCGATGAGCGATGTCGCCGATGATTGTTGGACGACACGTCTGCGTTCTCCAATCCAGCATGAGAGTTGCTGTCCTCCCGACATAGCAATGGCGCTCCTCGACCGCTGTTGATGCCCAACCGCGCTTACTCATCTCCAATGGCACTCCGAGTAACGTGTGGCCCGCGAAGCAAGCCTTGACATCCTTCAACCGATCCATCTTTGACGCGCGTCTGTCGAGTGAGCAGAACTCGAAACGGAAGTTGATCTCCGCAACCAGCCAGACGTTCTCCCGAATTTCCTCGACGGTGAACTCAGGCAGGGATTCGAGGGGAACGGGGATCAATCTTCTCGCTGCGCCTGTAGGTTTTGGAATTTGGGTTACCGTGCTTGGTTATCAGCCCCTCCAATATATCTCTCCATTCCTGCGCACTGAGAGGCTGGCTGTGGCCTGGCTGGCTTAACCTATAGATGAAGCCGTCGGAGAGGAGGTTCCAATGGTGAAGGAACTTGCGGTGCCGCTCAGAAGACGTGGTGACAAATAAGGCGGGCTCGGGAAGGACATATTGCCTATCGACGGGATCAGATGTGAGCGGCGGGATGGATTGGTCGACCTGTGCCAGTGCGTCGGCCCAGGCGACGATGGATGGTGCCATCTCTTCAAGCGTTACTGTAGTGAATTTATCCCACTGAATCTTTGGGGGTCCCTTCGCTGGTGCTTTCTCTGGATCTGTAATGAGAATCAGGACATCAGCAGTGTAGTATTTCTTCGCAACTGAAGCACACATACAAGGTTTTGCACGCGACAAACACGATGGCTGTTTCTTTGCCCACGCGACTCCGTGGGAGCTGCTCGCGACAGGGCTGCTTGCGATAGGAATGCTTGCCATCGGTCGAGGAGCAGGAGGAGCGGGAGCGGGAGGAGCAGGGGATGTGTTAGTTTCGAAGGGGTCACGATACCAGGGGGTCTCGATGGCTGCGCGGTGAATTGCGGCGATTTTATCCAAGGTCTGGTTCCTGCTATATAGAACTGGTGGTGCCGCCGCGCCCGGTGTGTCCGCGACTACGAAATTCGGCTGCTGCAAGGGGACGACTGCCAAGATGTTTTCTGAATCGAAGATGAAAGTTGGTCGCAGGAGCCAAAACGACAGGCACGCGGACCACAGTTGCTGCGCAACAGCTGGAACTGTCGTGAATGCACCGACAGTGTGCGCGACAGGAATCATTCTGGGGAGGGCGGTCATGAAGTTGTCTACTCGGGGTTTGTAAATCGTCATGTAGTTATACAGCGCATCGAGTTCCAGGCACCCGCGTTGCAGCGAGGTAACCCCAAAGACCATCTTGTCGTACGTGGTTGGCAGCATCCGTAGCTGCTCTGCCCACATGAGGATGTTTTGAACGAGTTCGCCGAAAAGGGGAGAGATGGGAGTTGCGGACGTCCGCCGAAGGTCTTTGCACTTTGTTACAAGCTCGTTGATGACCGGCGTAAATCTGGACATGGCCGTCCAATGCAGCCTTCCCAGCCCGCGCGTCACTGCACTCCCGACCCTGAAATCTGCCAGCGAAGGGTCCCACCACATCACGTCAAGATCGGGGCGTGTCCCTTTCTTGGCAATGACGGGCAAATGGCAGTACCACGCCGTCCATTGCTGAGGCCAAAGGGTGGGGTCATCGGTCCCGTACCACATGTCCGACCGGAGGAAAACTGCGTGAGGGAGCTTGAGAGGGAACGTCGGGTACATAGTCCGCGTTGGTCGTTATAAAGTAGTGCTCGGCTGCGATGTGAGCCAAAGCCGCGACCTTGCCGTTGAAAGGCCCCAAAGTAGCTATTGGATACACGTCAATGGGATAACATAGCACACACATAGTCATACGACGCACCCGCCGGATTCCTGTTCCTCAGCAGATCCACAGCCATAGTTGTCGCCCCAGTAGTCTTGTTGTCGGCCAAAGGATTGCGCACACAGAGTTTCTTGAATATTGAGGGAAAGATCCGACGTGTAGTCAGGATCAAAGGAGCCGACGTGAAGTCGGGCTCCAAGGTAACAGTCTGATGTGAAGTCTGGACTGCGCCAGGGTGGGGGGAGGTGGAGGCACAGGCAGCGAGGGCGACTTTGGAGGGCGAAAGCAAGGTGAGGCTGTGTTGATCAGGCTCTAGCCAAACACATGCAACCATCCTCCACCTCCTACCAATGCGACGCCAACAACAGGCTCTAGCCAAACACATACAACCATCCCCCACCTCCTACGCCAACAACAGGCTCTAGCCAAACACATACAACCATCCTCCACCTCCTACAAACACGACACCAATAACCGAGGATGCAACGTGCAAGGCCACACAACTGGAACCGGGCTTGCCCACCCCCACACAACGGCGTATGCGACGCGCCAGGCCAACCGACCGCAAAGAGGACCCGACCGGCTCGACTTCATGTCAGCTTCGCCCGACTTTCATGTCGGGCAACCTACTGTACCTTGACACTCCCCATGGCCATTCTACATACCTTGACCCTCCCCACGGCCATTCTATGTATCTTTTCCCTAGTAAAACGGGCACTGTACGAATTACTTTCTTGCTTTTTTGCTCTTTTTTTTCCTAGTCGAACGGGCACTGTATGATACCCTTCAGGTTCTACTCAATACTCAACTATTTGCTTTCTTTTTGGCCCACTCTATGAACGCTCGGCCCCGACAGACGCATCCATGCAAAAGGATCAGGATATGGGAACGGCAACGTGTCGGCCAATCTACGTGACTGATGCGCTGCGACCAGTCCACGCTGGTGTCTGGGTGTCTACGTTGTGCACCTAAATGCCATTCGTGGGCTTGGACATCTGCCATGCATTGTAGCACGCGCTTTGGTTCAGGTGAATACCGAGAAGGTGAATCAATTAAATCTCTAGACTATAGACGGTTGCTAATTCCTTTCAAGTCAACGCTCTACGCTATAATCGCTACTCTTTGTTTAATCTGTCAAGTCGACAACACCCAAGAATGCGGTTAGAACCGCTGGCAATTTCTTTTTCTTGTGTGGACGCTGGGCATCCTCCTCGCTGTCAGAGATGTCAACAACCCCGAGAAACTTCCTCTTCTTGGGAACGCGGACGGCCTCCACATCATCGTCGTCGGGCAGTTGTATGGGACGCAGGCGTGAACCGACTCGGGCATGAGCGGTGGGAGAGCTGGATGGAGCGGTCGCCTCTGCGTGGATGGGAGAGCTCGGTGGAGGTGTGGGGAGAGCCACCTGCGAATGCTGCCTTCGTGGAGTCTGCAGGACCGACGTAGGTGCTCGTGGTGCGGGTGAGGGCATGCGGGTATCCCTCCGAAACCCAGGCAGTGGCTCGAAAGCCCAGTCGGGACGCTCGGGTCTCCCGCGCGCTGCAAGATATGGCACAATCCAGTCGTGCCATGTCTGCTCTGCCGCCTGGAGCACAACCTTGGCCTGTGGAGTGCGCACACGATAGTCGTTGCCATGCTTCATGAAGTACATGTTGTACGCATCACGATACACTCGCAGAGCTTGTCGTGCCTCGGTGTCGGGAGCGGCGGTCTCTCGGGTCACAAGGCGATCGTTGTGTACCTGGCGGCGCGTCAGTCGGTACAGTCGGCGGCAAACAAATGCGGAGAGTACGCACATAGTTAGTGTGGATTTTCCCCAGCTGGCTCGCAGTGTATGCTGACCCCATCGTGACGCGCAGTCGGATAGGCCGCTCAAATATTGCAGCAAGCTCTTCGACGGGGAACAGCTCGAGCGACTTGCGGAGAATAGCGCGGTGGCGGACATTTGTTTTGACCTCAGGTCGATTCAAGGGGCCAAAGAGTCGGCGGGTCTCTTGCCAAGATGTCAAGGCGGATGAAAGGTATGGTGATGAACTTGAGTTCATCGCAGTGGCTTATATACTGTTCAGCAATGTTTTTTCCCACTGGTGATTTTCGCCATTTGCGGGGCAACTAAAGTCTTGACAATGGGCTTTAGGTCGCTTGCTAATTGTGGCAAACTGAAGCGGCAGCACTCCAAGTCATCATTCGTTTGCCATTTGCGAGGAACTGAAGTTCGACAATGGTTTGTTTTTTACTCCACATTTGCAGGCAACTGAAATGTTAATTGGACGGTGGCTTGAAGCCACAGTGTTCTGCATTGTTGTTCACTTGGCTTTTCCGGGAAACTGGAGAACGGGTGGCTTCATCAAACAATGGACGGTGCTTTGGTGAGTGGCACTGGCCTAGCGTCTTGATTTCACATGACTGACGACCACTTCAGTCTGCTCTCCCTTCTCCACTTACTCCCATCTCCACATCGCCCCGCAGACACTGACCACAATGGCGCGACCCAAGAAAGACGCCAAACCCAAAGAAATTTTCAAGCCCTACAACCCCGACGACATCCCCGCCATCATGCCATTCCCAGAGCTGGCGGTGGTGGCCACCACCAAAAGTGAGGAAACCGCTGTGCCCAAACTCAACGACCACCAGCAAAGCTGGATTCTCGACGTCGGGGTCTGTGACTTGGATCTTCCCAGCCTGAAGGGTAAGGCCGCCTCTGTGCTGTACGACAAGGTCAAGAACGACGCCTTCGACGCCAAGGCATTCCGGCACACGCCGCAGCCCACGGATGCAAAAGAGGAAGGTCACCTCCCCGAGCTCGTCGCCGCATGGAAGAGACAGCGCGCCAAGAACAAGTCGGTGGCAGACGAGGGGGACACAAGCGACGAGGAGGAGGATGAGGCTGGACGCTCAGGGCTCTTGCGCAGATACCCCAAGGCGGGGTGGCAATTAGGTAAGTGCTTGCCTTCTCTGATATCGAACACGTCTTTGACATCACAGACCCAGGCGATCCAGAAGGTTATCAGTAACAAGCGGACAGCTGAAAAGTCCAAACGGAAGGCCAAGAAGAATGACAGTGGCACCACTGCCGGCGCTGGTGACGGCGGCAAAGCTCGGGAATCCATTTGAGAGGCCCCTGCTTTGGCGAAGCTGGTTGGCCTCGCCGCCTACACTGGCCATGACAAATTTCGCGATGACCGCCACGACGACATCCACGAATATTCCAAAACATTAACGGGCACCACGAACGCCGGCGGCAAGTTTCTCAAGGCTGAGGTGATCCTGTGGGCGAAAGAGGATCAATCCTCATGGGAAGCGGCGGCGGCGGCTGAAGAGGACGTAGACTGGGCGGAGTAAGTCCTTGTCATTGTGTCATTGTTTCACCACTAACCCTTTGCTCAGACGTCAAAAGCTTGTGGCAAGTGGCTTTAAGCAGATGGTCAACACCCTGCATGCCAGCCGCAAGTTCCGCCCATTTGTCATGGCTATGCTGATGACTTGGCTGGGCGAAGACGGACGAGCGCAGTTTGAGTGGCAAGTATTTATCTTGTTGACTGAGGCGCGTATACTTATGATTGGTGCAGGGTCGAGGCCATTCCTGAGGATGTCCATGTCCCCGAAGGCTTCCAGAAGGCACACGACCGACTCGTCCAAGGCCACGCTGACGCCATGTATGTATGGGCAGAAAAGCCGTTGAAAGGTGAGATATCAAACCAATTGACCAGAGAATGCACTCTGATCTGCACCCTAGACTGTCTGGCGAACCGTGAAGCTTCCTCGAAGGAGGCACCACCTGTTTTCCCTCTCACGGCTCAGGCCCTGGACAACATCTCACCGAAAACGCTGGCCCAGACGGTCACAACTTTCTTGGCAGAGTCGTACCGTGCGTAGTTTCAATTCGCAACTGATGGTTACATTTGTTAACTTACAGATATAACAGGAGCTGCGTTTGGGAGTGAAGACATCGCATGGGCGGAAATTTCTAGTGCGCCCAATGATTATTACGACACCGCGCTCGGTTTCGCGTCGACTGGACTTAGGGAGTTGACGCGCCCCGAGTGGTATGAGTTAGCCACCACCTTGGCGTCGGTTGCGGGTGCGGGGACTTCGGGTTTCTTCCGCAAGGGGCGTGCACCTCAGGATGCACCACCTCCACCTGCTTCGCTGCGACCGTTGCCACCTGCGTCACCGCGACTGACACCGCCTACGTCGCCACGACCGACACCGCCTGCATTGCCGCGACCGACACCGCCTACGTCGCCTTGACCGTCGCCGCCACCATCACCGCCTCCGGTTAACACGGAGGACCCGCCACAGAAGCAGAAGCGCGGGACGAAGCACAAGGCGGATGTCCAGCTCGTCCCAGAGGGTGATGCAGCATCTGGGACTCAGCGCACTGCGAGAGCACGCAAAACACCGGAGGCAAGCCTTGATTTGCACATCCTATCCGTTAGGCTCATTTCAAACCACAGGAGGCTGCATTGGAACGTCAGATCAAGGCGGCCGCTGCACTTAATGCGCCCAAACCGAAACCCAGGTAAGTTTCCCAGTCTTCTTCGTGAGCGGTGTTAATGAATATATCAGCTATCAGTATGTTGAGAAGAGCCCCGTGAAAGGCAATGACCGCGCCGGAAGGAGGTATGAAATTATTTTGGCGGTTTGTACTGGAACTGAAGTCGCCGCAGAACTTAAGTCATCCGTCAACTCAATCTCACGGACTTCAATGGTGAGAAAACTCAAGTTCACGAAACTCACATTCACGAAACTTACGTTCACGGATCTCAGGTTCATGGCACTTAAGTTCACGAACTTAAGATGCTGAAGTTGTAGGGGAACTTTAGTACGGTGCAACTGGAGTTCGGCGGCAACTTAAGTAGTTGAATATTTATTTATTTCAGTCTCATATGACGGGAGCTTGAGTTATTGGCTGAACTTAAGTCGAGCCGGAACTTAAGATGTCCAGAGGAACTTGAGTTCAAGATTATATGTCAATTTAGCAGATATGTTGGTTATATACACTATATAGGCTATACTAACAAAACTTGAGATCTACGAGAACTTTCAAGTTTATTAGGATGGGGACCACTTAGAACTTAAGAGGAGCTAATAAAGTATTTGGTCAAAGCAATGCATCAACACAGATGTTTGCCAGAATGCCCAGGGCCAGGGCCGCCAACCACTGTCCGCTTGATAGCCATTTTCAGCGTAATTTTGGGATGAGCTTCGCGTCGTCCTTGTCAGTCCAGCTGTAATGGGAGCCAGTTTCCTTGGTTTTCCTGGCCATGGGAGTGGATTGTGAGCTGTAGGAGCAGGATATATAAAAGAGTGTGTAGTGATGCGTTGGAAACAGTGACCAGGACGTCGAGGTTGGCGCGAAATGGCATGACAGCCTTCAGCCGCTGGCTGCCATCAGCTCTGTCTTGATTGCCATCTGGTTTGCCAACGCGTATGCCTCGATTTTGGGTCCTGGACATAGGAGTCTGATATGCATTCAGTCGATTCAAGCCGTACCGAAGGTCAAGGACAATTATGGGGATAAGGAATAAGTATAAGAGCAGTCCAGTAGAGGAGAGCCATTCTCCATTCCCCGGTCCAAGGAGGATTCAGAAGTACTACAGTCAACTTTCCGTGTTCAAGTAAGTGCCGTTGAAGGCCAACTCGGATAAGCAACTGATCGAGAACATAGCAGGCAATACACCATGCAATTCTCCAACCTCTCCGTTGCTGCTGTCCTGGCCCTCGCCGCCGGACTGGTCCATGCCACTCCAGCAGCAGACGACACTTCCCCGCTCATCGTCTCCCATGTTGTCCCAGTAGGCGAGCACAACTTGACCTACTGGACCGACGCACCAGCGACCTCTGCCGCCAATGCCTTGGCTGCCTGCGCCCCAGCTCCGAGGGCTTGCAGCACTGACGATGTAACCTGTGCTAGCAGCCACGCGGCCTCCTCCGCCCTCTGCAGCCAGCTCCTTAACATCTTGAACACCAACCCTGGAACCATCATTGACAACTCCCCACGCGCCATCTGCTTGGGCCAGGGTAGCAACCAGTGCTGCGTTAGCTGGTCCAAGGCGGTTGGAGCCATGCTACAGGGCGGTCTGTTCAGTGCTGCCAACAAGGTCTTCAACATCTGCCTCGCAGGCTCGGCCGTCTCCCAATCGGGGTTGGCCCGTAACGTCATCCTCAACGGTGGATGTGTCACCCAGTGTCTTTCCAACCGTCCCACCGGCTGCACTTGAGCGTGAGGGAACAGGCCCCAGGGTGGCAAGTAGGGCTCCCCACCGTACTGTATGCGGTTACTATTACGGTAATTACAGCCACCAACCGGGCATAACCGTAACCGTAAACCCACTTTCAGAGGGCCTTACAGTACGGTACGGTGCATTTTACGGTGCTTTACGGTCGTTACGGCCGTAAAAAATGGAATAAAATAACAAAATTAGAAACAAGTCAAAAAATGAAGTATCTACTGTTCCTGGCTGGCTAGGAGCACATCCTCGAGGGATTTGTGCTTCAGGCGAAGGTGATGTTTGATTAACATCAAAGTACGGATCGTCTCCGGCTTCAGACTTGCACGTCGGAGGGAGATGGTGTCTCTCCTGCCCGAAAAAACTCGTTCCACCGCTACCGCAGAACCTGACAACTTGTCAAGAACATCGTACGCAGATGCGAGGCAATCATACCTGGGATTGACATGATATCGCGAGCCAACCGATACAGGCATGGATACTCTGCCTTTCGGGTGTACCACCACTGAACCGGGTCCGCGTCAAGGGGAATATGAGGAGCGTCGAAATAGGTGTCCAGTTCATCGCGTTCGCTCTCGTCGTCTGAGCTGAGGAAACCAGGTGCACCTCCAGCATGAGGGCGGCCCAGCATTTGACGCGCCATACTGGCAGTGCGCGACAATTCATGGTGATGGTGAATCACAAGTCAGGCTTGGTGCCACGTCATCGCCGCGGCTTCTCCTGGCCAGCATGCTCAAAATAGTCAGAACCGAACCATTTTGGGCTGATTTACGGTCCGTAAAGACACCGTATATGGCCGTATTCTTGCGGGTGCTTACGGTGTACGCCCGGTTGCATCCGTAACCGTAAAACCTCCAGCCTAGCGCCTTACGGTACGGTTACGGTGCCCGTAAACCCGTAGCCGTAAACCGTAAATACAGATACGGTGGGGAGCCCTAGTGGCAAGGAGAAAGGAGTTGACAAAATGAGTCTTTCTAACGATGATAGTGCTATTTCTCCTTAGTTTCGAGTGTTCCAAATGCATGGGTGACATAGTGTTTATTGCAATTTGCAAATATAATGGCCTTCTGCGAAAGAAAAAAAAGAAATGGAGTTGGACGGTCCATGCACGCGTCGTATGTATCGTAGTGATCATACGAAGGAGCATGGGGGGGGTGAGGCTAAAAATACAGATAATCGTGGTGCGAAACAGTGTGAGACGAATGATAAGGGAACAGACAGCCAGGCGTCATCAAGACGCGGGGGCATGGGGTGTATGCGGCGTGTGGGGACTCATCATGGAGGGTCAAGTAGAGGGCCGCCGCGAGGACCGGGGACTGGGGGGGCGCCGGCGCAGGGAAGAAGGTGTCCGCGACGTAGGGCCGCGGGCGGCCGTCGAGCATGCGCTGCGAGCACTCGCTCGAAGAAGGGAGGGCAGGCGCTTAGCGTGCGTGTAAGCGCCCAGCTCGACGGCGGTGCAGAGCCCGAGGACGGCGACGGGAGGACGTAGTCGCTGTGCTTCTCGATGTGCGAGTCCGTGTCGTAGTCCGTGCGGCTGTCCGCGAGGGAGGGGGAGAGCGAGTCGTGCAGGCGCTTGACGGGCGCGCAGGGGAGGGCGATCGGGAGCGCAGACGCCGTAGGATTCGGTCTTGGTCCACAGGAAGTGGAAGGGCAGCGCGCAGTCAGCCAGAGGCGTGCACCCGAAGCGCTTGGCGACGGCCCAGAAGGCGAGCCGGTTGTGCTTGTGCGCCTCCGCGGCGAACACGAAGAACGTGAAGAACACGACCGCCCAGCGGCTGAGCTCGATTGTCCCGACCGTCGCGGGGTTCGAGCGCCACACGATCGACGGGACGACGTCGATGACGCTGAACTCGTAGTGCGTGTTCGCCCGGGAGAGTCAGGGACGGTTCTGGTCGTGCGTGATCGTGAGGCAGAGCTCATACACGGAGACGGGCGTGTTGAAGACAAGCTCGATCGTCGCGAGCGCCGTCAGGCGGAAGTACCGGCTTAGGCTGAGGGGTGACGAGCTCGAGGACGCGGAGAGGAGGAGCGCGAATTGCGCGCGGCGGCGGTTGAATTCGCAGAGGCTGAGGACTGGGAGGGGTTAGCTACGGCATGGAACAGACGGGTGCATAGGCGTACTGCAGTAGCAGGCGGAGAAGAGGCCGATGTTATTGGGCCAGAGATAGCTCAATGGGTAAGCAAGGGAGTGGTTAGGTGGTAAGATAGCATCCGACATCCTCCATGATGTTGTAACGATGTCCCTGCATGACGTACTTTGCGAGAAGGGTTAGTATGTGGTTGGAAAGGAAGCGGAGGCTTGTACGTCAAATCATCTGCAAGACAGGGATCCCAACGCCGATCGCACAATCAACCATGATGGCGCGACATTTCGGCGTTGAGTGAGATCCAGAGATGCCGCAGAAGGAAACTAGAACCGACGCGCACCTGGGCCTTGTGACACTTCCCGTCTGGCACGCAGCGATCTCATACAATCTACGGTTTATGCACAAAGACGCAGCGGGGATGGCCACGGATACGCCAATCGTGATATGTGTCGCTGAAAGAAGATCTTAGTGTCGAATTCGCAACTTTCAAGCTCGACAAAACACAAGGATATACAAAACTCGGACTGCAGGTACATTTGAGAACCTGGCACATTTAGATCAAGGCCGGCACATTTGCATCAATGTACCGTGCATGATATCAAAGACGGAACTTCCCATTTGGGGCGACCGAGCCTTGGCGGCAAGTCGGCAAGCACTGTTACGTGATTGCAATCCCTCTTCCATTCCACCACCATCCCGCGAGGCCAATATCCACCAAAGCACCAGATTGACGTCGTTGCCATCGATGTGAAGCACGCAGAGACCGAGAGTCAGTCAAGGGTGAATTGGCTGAAGGTGCATCGCAGTGGGCTCTCGAGGTGTGATACTGAAGGTTCGGCAGGCCCATTGTCTATGACGATGTGGGTGTGATTTACCCTTCAGGTGCATACCACGGTCATCTGCCATTGAAATTTTCACTACACCAGGACACTCGCAGGTTATGTTACATGCAATGGATGCCCCGCCCCGCCCCCGGCTCTCACGTACCAATATACCCCGGCCGGTGTTCCCACCACGTCTGTGATGGGCTTCAATCTGTCTCGTGCAAGTGGGGGTGTGTCGTTTGAGCATGCATAGGTCCATGTAATTTTTTTTGCGTTGTACACCGTGTCTGGTAATATGTATTTAATCCCACGTACATACCTTCAATAATATTTGCTTTACTTAATACTACTGTGAATCCACTCAAAACAAACACTTGAGATGAGTGTGCAGACTCATCAAATCTGGAACACAACTGCCTTCAAAGCCGCATCTAGCAAAATCTTCCAATCTGTGATGGTAAGCTAAGTTTCTTTTAGAATGCCGACGGCAAGCCGCCGCGGCAAAATAGCAAAAGGCGGCATATTGGTGTCCTGAAACATTGTTCCGCCTTTGTTCACAAGCACGGCACTTTCCGGGCTGATGTGCTGGGCTTGGGGCCAAAGTGCCGTGCATGCGGCGGAATGTACCACCCTTGGAATGAATGTGCCGTAGGAGTTTCGTTGATCCCGACAAAATGCAGATGTCGTACCACACTGGGGCCCAGTCGGTGATATTATTGTGCCATATGGTGGAGTTGATTAAGTTGTCAAGACACGCCAGCGCGGTCCATATCATGAAAAGACATGTCCCCGCGTTCCAGGCCTGAAGGTGCTATGGCAGAGGAAAGCACGTAAAGATGGGAGCAAGTCTGCCGGCAACACGGCATGGCGATCCCATGCACAGACCAGCTCTGGCACTCTCTCGCTTCGGCGATTGCATCGTCTGCGAGGACGATATCCACACAAGGCACCACACTCCGCTCTGCCAGATCACTATGTTGCCATTTATACTAGATCCCAAGGCAGAATCGTCGCGGCCGCTCGTCCCACATATACGGCTTCATCTGTGTCCTCTTCGAATTCCCACTCGTCCTTTTCTCCCTTCGTGAGTTTCAAACAATGTTTTTTTGGGGGGCGTTCATTCACGGTAATCGCCACTGCAGAGTATTTGAATCTGTTTAACGTGCCCGGGAGCTAGCATTGTTACCAACTGAGCCAAAAGGCCACTATGACAGGTTAATCTGTCATAGGCTTCCCAGACTATATATGCATGAGTACACACATTTCGCATGCATGTAACAGTGCCCCCCAATTAGGCACTGAGCCCTCGAAGTGCGGAATGATCCTAGAATGGATCTGAGATGTTTCAGAATGGAACGGAAACCCGAAATGGGCTGGACCAGGGACGGAACCCTGGGTGCACTTCCAAGGACCAAATGATACATAATAGACCCCCAGGTCACATGATCAACCTGCCGGATGTTACCGAGTTCAAATGATGACAAATTAAATCAAGTGCTCCAGGCCTGAAAAATATGCCACCACCAGGGTTTGAACTCGCGACCGTTGCGACGTTCGTCAGAGATATCGAGTGCTGCAGGATTAGAGGGAAGGTGTGACATTGTTAAGTACCAGAATTCCGTCGGGTCCCATCGGGATCCGATGGGTCCTGTCAAGACAAATAGTTTTATGTGAACGATAAGGAAGGAACGTCACAAGGGGGGACTTCGTATATAAGTGTGAAGTCTTATTGGAGGCCAGACGGAGGTCCGACTCGGGGACCGACGGAGGGAGTGGACTTGGCTTCAGCTCGTGCGCTGCACCCTTCTCTACGCCCGATGTCCAATTTCGGAAGAGGGTGGAAGACCGAGAGGAAGAGAACTGAGAAGAGGGAAACTTAGTCGATATTCAAACTGACTAGAAACGAGAGTACATCGAGCTATTTAAATGATATCGTAGTGTAATTAATCATCGGAGGCCGATAGGCTCCGCGATGGGAATGAGTATGTAGGAGTCAATGTAAGTCAATGCTGTGTCGGCGGACGTCGGAAGGCCGAGGACGCCGACGAAGAAAGTCATAGTGAATCATAGGGAGTCTTTGAGCATATGGTGAATGAAGTAGCCAATAAGAATGGGGACGTTACGATTCGGCGATTATCGGAGGCCGAGGGAGTCCGATGTCACGGTACGTGACAGACATAACCAACCAGGATAGGTGAGTTTGATAATACTCTCTCATTCCATGTCGACTATTCCCTCTGGACAAATTGCTCTTCCTCCTAACGTTGCTATTTGCACACGCTGGGCAGCTGCAACAACAGCTCCGGTCTCTCTCTCTGCTCCGACAATCTTTCCGGTTAATGTTCCGGGACTTGTTCAAAGTCCTCACACTCCAGAGAATCCTACTGTTTTTCCTCGATCTCCATATCCGGATCGTGCTCGAGTCGTTCAGCTGAGCACTTCACCGATCCCTTATCCTCCTATTGTTGAGGATGTGGAGGAATCCGGTTCTACCGGACAACCTCCGGTTCCTCAAGCCGAGGAACCTGGCGATGGCAGTAGCGATCATACACACTCCGGTTCGGAACACGGAGACCCTCCTGATCCCGATGATGATGGAGGTGATCTTCCTGGAGGTGGCGGAGGCAGTGGTCATCCAGGAGGAGGTGGTGGAGGTGGTGGTGGTCCTGGTGGTCCTGGTGGCGGACCTGGACCCAGTCCGGCTGGACCTCCTCCCCCAGATCCCGAACCTGCAGAACAGTTGCTTATCAGCACTATCCGAACGTTCCGGGATGCAATTCAGTCTTATGTCACTCATTCCTCGGCTCCACCTCGTTCTACTCGCTCGAATCTCCGCAACCCAGACACTTTTGATGGCTCCGACTCCACGAAACTCCAGTCTTTTCTCACCCAATGTTACCTGCATTTTGCGGAACGTCATCAGGATTTTATCTCGGATGATGACAAGATTTTCTATATCATGTCATATCTCCGGGGCACTGCTCAGCAGTGGTTCGAACCAAATCTTTACGACACTGGTTCCGTTCTGGCTTGGGACGGAAATTTTCCATGCTTTATTCAGGAACTCCAGGAGAATTTTGGTCCGCAAGATCCGGTAGGAGATGCGGAAGATCTCATCCGGTCTTGCCGGATGAAATCCGGAGACCGGATTGCCACTTATATCATCAGTTTCGATCGTCTCGCAGTCCTTACCCAATGGGGCGACAATGCCCTGCGACATCAATTCTACGAGGGTCTTCCTCACCGGCTCAAGGATGAAATGGTTCATCACAACTATGTCAACACCTTGCTTGGTATTAAAGATATTGCCCGCCGGATTGATGCTCGCTATTGGAAACGCAAATTGGAGAAACAGCGAGAGCGGGAGCATGAGAAGATTAGCAGTGGTGGTACTGGTTCCGGTAATTCCAGAAACTCCGGGAATTCCGGTCAGCAGTCAAAGGATCACAAGGGTGCCAACTCGTCGCCTAAATCGTCTAATCCCACTTCCGGTCGGAGACCTTTCGGAAAGCAGTCTGGCAACCCTACTTCGTCATCATCTATGACGAAGGCTACTTCTGATAGACCGGCTCAGCAGTCTTCCGGTCGGACTCCAAAGCTGTATGCGGACAAACTCGATAAGCATGGGAGACTCACCAAGGACAAAAGGGAACACCGATCTCAACTCAATCTCTGCATGTTCTGTGGAGGTGTCGGTCATTCAGCTTCGGAGTGCCGGAAGCATCTGGAATACGCTCAGGCAAAGGCGGCGTCTGCGACGGCTGAAAAGCCTGCTACGACCACCGAAACCGCCGAGTCAAAAAAATAATCAGTAGCTCGGATACCTCAGCACCCGGTCCGAGTTGCATTGACTCCGGGGTGCTTCCTGAGGTCTGCCTCAACGCTTCCACTCTTTCACCTAATGCCCTTTACGTCGATCTTCACATCTCTACGTTCGGTCGGACTATACCAATTCCGGTCCGGAAGAATATGCAACCATATCTCCTTCCTTACTGTCACGAATTGCATCGGGATTCTAAATCCACTTGCGAACTCTTATTGATTCCGGTTCTTCTCATTGTTTTATATCCTTGAAAGAATGTGAAAAAAATGGGTTTTCACCGTATCCGGTTGCTCCGGTTAGACTCCGGTATCTCGACGGCTCTTCAACAATCATTAATCGGCAGCTCCGGCTGCTAATCCGATTCCCATCTGGCGATGTCCATCCTATGGAATTTTTCGTTACCCGTCTTGATTCGCCTTGCGACTTGGTTCTGGGATACAATTGGCTCAACCACTTTAATCCGTTGATTAACTGGTCTGACGCCACTATATCATTCCGTTCCGGTCAATCCGGTGATTCATCGTCGACACCGCAGACAACTAAGTCTGTTCCAGCTACGGTAGTTCCAATTACGGACGAGGAATCTCTGATTCCGGTCATTCCGGACGAGAAACCTACACCGACTCCAATGTCTTCGCCAGATTCCGGTCCTTCTATGGACACTCCAGAGGCATCTCCACCTCTTCCGGAGGCTACTAAGCCTCGTCCATTCACTTCCATTCCCCTTGTGTCACTGGTATCTGCTGCGGCTTATAGTGCTATTATTCGAGACAAGGATACTGTTCAGTATACCTTGCGTGCTTGTCCTACAGAGGATGCCCAGGCTCGTTCTGCTTCAGCCGACGTTCCGGACCTTTCTGGTCTTCCTCCGGAATACCATGACTTCGCCGATGTATTCTCAGAGAAGGAGGCTTACAATCTTCCTCCTCATCGAGAATATGACCTTAAAATCGAAACCCAGGAAGGCAAAGTTCCTCCAGTCGGTCACGTCTACTCACTTTCTCAGAACGAGTTAGTTGCTCTTCGGGAGTTCATTGACAACAATCTGAAAGCTGGATTCATATATCCATCTCTGTCTAGTCATGAGGCTCCAATCCTCTTCGCTAAAAAGAAGGACGGTTCTCTCCGGCTCTGCGTCAATTACCAGGGTCTAAATAGGATCACGAAGAAGGATACCTAGCCACTTCCACTTATCACCGACCTCCTTGATGCTCCCAGATAAGCACAAATTTACACCAAACTCGATCTCCGGCACGCTTATCATTTTCTCCGGATTGCTCTGGGCAATGAGCCCAGAACAGCTTTCCGTACTCGCTATGGCTCGTATGACTTCCGGGTTGTTCCGGAAGGACTTACAAATGCTCCGGCGGCCTTTCAGCGATTCTTGAACACTATTTTCGCTGATTTGCTGGACATTTACGTCGCCGTCTATTTGGATGATATCCTCATCTATTCCGATGATCCTTCCCAACATACTAGTCACGTCCGGGAAGTCTTACGACGTCTCTGGAATGCAGGACTCTATTGCAAACTTCCAAAATGTGAGTTCAGCATAACCACTTGCGAGTATCTCGGATTCATTCTGTCTCCGGAGAAAGTCTCAGCTATCATGGACTGGCCTACTCCCTGCAAAGTCAAGGATATTCAATCCTTCCTTGGTTTTTGCAATTTCTATTGGCATTTTATATGGAATTATTCTTCCATCACGATTCCGCTCACCCGGCTCACCCGGTCGAATGTCTGATGGAATTGGTCAGAAGATTGTCAATTATCTTTCGACACACTAAAACACGCCTATACGGTGGCTCCGGTCTTGCACCATTGGATTCCGGGACGTCAAGTAACCATTGAATCTGATGCCTCCGATTATGTGATCGCAGCCATTCTCTCAATTCAAGGAGACGATGGTGACATACACCTGGTTGCGTTCCAGTCACGGACACTTGGTCCGGCTGAGCTCAACTACGACACGCACAACAAGGAACTCCTCGCTATTTTTGATGCCTTCACTGTTTGGCGACATTATCTCAAGGGAACTACCTTTCCGGTCGATGTTGTCACGGACCACAAGAACTTGGAGTACTTTGCGACAACGAAAATTCTTACTCGCTGCCAAGTCTGGTGGTCCGAGTACCTTTGCCATTTCAACATGGTAATCCGGTTCCAGCCCGGAAAGCTCAGAGGCAAACCGGATGCATTTACTAGACGATGGGACGTCTACCCTAAAGAGGGGATAGGGCTTATGGCCAGCTCAATCCGCAAAACCTTCGCCCAATTTTCACCCAAGATCAACTCTCTGCATCTCTCCGTGCTACCTTTCTCGAGGAAATCGTTCTTCGAGCTACCGTTGTTATGGATCTTGAGAAACTTTACTCAGATATCCGCAACCATCTCAACGATGATCCTGCCGCTGTTTCCGGTATCAACGCCGCGAACTCCAGTAACCCTTCCCACTGGACACTCAATCCTTCCGGTCTTCTCCGGCTTGATGAGCGTATTTATGTGCCTCTGGTCTCTGGAACCTCTACGGAGTTGCGACTACGTGTTCTTCAGTACTTGCATGACCATGTTCTCTCTGGTCACTTTGGTCAGAATCGCACTCTAGCTCTCATCCGCCGAGAATACACCTGGCCGGAATGCCGGAACTTTGTCCGGGACTAGCCATGGGATTCCATTTCTATCGACTTCATCGATCAATTACCGGTTTCCGGCGAGTATGACACAATCCTTGTCATAGTTGACCGAGCCTCTAAGCAGGTTATACTTGTGGCTTGCAACACTCATATCGACTCTCCGGAACTTGCCCGGCTTTTCCTTATCCATGTTTTCTCGAAGCACGGTGTCCCTTCCCATGTCACTTGTGACTAGGGCTCCGAATTCGTCTCATCCTTCTTCCGGTCCTTGGGCGAACTCCTTTCCATGGAGCTGCACTATACTTCCAGTTATCATCCGGAAGTGGACGGACATACGGAACGCATGAACCAGACTGTGGAACAATATATCCAGATGTATACCTCATACCAGCAAGACAACTGGCACGAACTACTTCCCCTAGCCGAATTCGCTTTGAACAATTCTCTGAATGCTTCCACCGGAATATCCCCGTTCTTTGCGAATAAAGGCTGTAATCTGGCTATCAATATCCACCCGGAACGCGATGTCGCGAACATGTATGCTAAAGACTACGTTGTCGATCTCCAGGACCTTCATCTCACTTTCGCTCAGCAGCGATATAAAGAAACCGCTGACCGGAAACGTATTCCGGATCCCCGGTTACAGATCGGCGACCATGCATTTATCACGACAAAGTATATCCGGATGAAACGACCGACTCCAAAATTCTCGGAAACTCACCTTGGGCCTTACGAAGTCATTGGTAAACCCAGCGCGGCTTCCTATACCATCTGTCTCCCAAAAAGCCTTTCACAAGTTCATCCGGTCTTCCATATATCTCAACTCGAGCCCCATTTCCTGAATCCATTCCCCGGTCGCGAGGAACCACCTCTGGCTCCGGTAGAAATCATTGACGGTGAAGAACACTATGAGATCAAACAAATCGTTGACTCAAAGATCGATCGCTGTTTCTGGTTGCCCCGGACCCAGCTCCAGTACTTGGTCGAATGGCAGGGCTACGAGAACACCTATGAGCAGTTTAGCTGGGTTAGTGCGGATGACGTTGATGCCGATGAACATATCGACAATTTTCATTGTCGTTATCCCAACAAGCCTGGACCAAACCCTTAAAGTCTTTCTTTTCTTACTCTTCCAGTATTTCCGGTTATTCCGGTCGACTCCGGATTCTCTTATCATTTCAGAAAAAATCAAGAAAGAAAATTTATCAGAAGAAACTTTATTATACAAGTGTTTATTCGCCCTCAGACTCCTCTGGTCCGTTTCCACTTCCCTCATCTCTTCTTTGTCACTCCAGAACCCTTCCGGCCACTCCGGACTGACCCGGATCCTCACTTCCTCCTCTTCCTCCTTCGATTCTGGCTCCGGTTCCGGTCGCTCTTCATCATCCTCCTCTCCTTCGGGGCCCACCGATTGCTCGTCCTCCATCGGCCTCCTGTCATCCTCCAAACCCTGGATGATATCGACCATCCATCCAGGGACGCCATCCAGGAAGTAATCCCGGGACAGCCACTTAACCAAGCCCGTCAAAACCAGGTTAACCCGGTTATGGCGGCCTCGGTCTCTCCTCCAGGACGCCTCGACGGCATCCTGATGACGCTCTAACTGGTCCATCCGGCCCCGCATGTCGTCGATACGGGTCCTGGGACCCCTCTCCGCGGACGTTCCGGTCGGTCCGGAACCAACGTCCGGTTCCAGAGACGAGTCGATATGGTGGTGGCGGGGGCGGGGGCGGTGGGTGGTGGTCTTACCGGAACTCGTTCCGGTGGTTTTCCTCCCCTGCATCTTCGCTAACTCCCGCTGATTGACCCGCTTGGAGGGTCTGATGAGGGTGCATTCGATTTTCTTCGCCTTGCATCGATTGCAGGGGAAGGAGGTGGCGTGGGATCCACCCTCGACGACGCAGACTTCTGCGACCTTTTTGCACTGGTCACACTCTAGAAAATGGTTAGTATCCGGTTAACTCCGGTCACTGCTACGCACCTTGGCCTGGGTCTCTCTCCTGGTCACTGTCCGTCTCGTCGTTGGGGCCCCCATCCCCAACCGACTCCTTCCTGGTCTCCTCGTCCTCCTCCTCCTCGTCCTCCAGGTCCATCCCGTCCAGCTCTTGCCGGATCCGGGCCTCCCTCAACTCCATGTCCGCCCGGGCTACAGCGGCCTCCTCCAATTCCACCCGGAGGCACTCCAGGAGCTCCTGGGCTCCTTGCTGTCTCCGCTGGCGCTTCTGCTCGCGCCGGTTGTCCTCGAGCTCCCCAGACGTCCTCTCTTTTTTCCCTTCCGGTTGGCGCCAGACTCTTTGTGGTCGTCGCCGTCGTCGTTGGGGTTGTATCCGGGCGTGTATGGGTGAAGTACATGGCATATGTTATGGGTTTATATAGCTAAGTCCTAATTGTATTCCTGAAAAGGTGCGAGTCAGGTGACCTGTCAGACATAACAATAATACGAGTCCCAAAGAAGATGAAGAAGTGATGTCGGAGAAATGAACAATAAGAAGAAGGATTATAAAGACGGATAAACGGGAAACACTCAGTAATCCTTCATTGCGTAAAAACCCGGTGATCCGTGATGAGTCCGAGAATATTCCGTCCGGTTCCGGGCATGACCGGAAAGTCATGGACCTAGAAAGCATGGATATAACAGAATCGTACACTATGCAAGGTTATTTCTTCAATCTGTACAACACGCTCCGGTTGTACTTTATGTCCATTATGTTTCCACCCCATATGGGCCACGTCTCCACTGGTTACTTCCACGCACTCGCTCGCCGCCACCCCGCCTTTGCGCAATTCCTCACGCACTCTGTCACCACCACCATCGCAGGCCGCAGCGCCTCGTGATGCATCTCCCTCATGGTCCTCTATGCTGTTCCTCGCTTCCATGGGCTTCCGGCTTGCGGTGGAAGCGCGAACAAGCCCGCCATTGGTCTCGTTCTCCATGATGCCGATTTCTCTGAGGACTTCATAGCGATCGGACACATCATTTGGGAGAACAGGGGCATACCACGCAATGCTGCCTCTCGCCATACATACGCCGCGCCAGCTTATACTCCTCGACGATGCAGATACCAGACTCTGCGACAGGTGTTATTCGATGTTGGGCCGCCAAAAATGTCTCAGAACCTTCAAAAATATCGAAAAAAGCAAAGATCGTTTCAAAATGTTACCGCAGTCACGCATAACAGAGTGGCCGTTTCAGGTTTCACTCCTACAGTTTCAGTCACGCCAGGCAAAGTGTTTCACGCATTCGGACGCGTATAGTATTGGCACGTGTCATTTCAGACCAAATTTTGACAAGTACACTTTTGTATGGCTGTAATAGTGTGCCATAATTATTTGGTACACCACTGGGTCCTTTTTGGAAGAAAAATCCACCACATTTGCCCATTTTATCATAAATTTACACCACTAGTTTCAAAATCTGAAATATGTGCACACCCCAGTACCACTTTCAGTAAATACACAGGTGTGCCAAACACAAAAAGACACTGCTTGATGTTTTCACAAGAAAAAACACTGCTCATGGTTTCGGAAAGATACACTGGTTCCATTTCCGATATTTTTTCACATCCCATTGCTGCTTTTTTTCACACCCCCAGATGAGACCCAAAAAAGACACTGCAGCAAATATTCACTGCCACCTGTTTCACTGGTTGAGCATTTCAATTTTTTCACCTTCTTTTTCAGTGAAAAATGTTGTTTATTTTTCAGACATTTTTCACTGAAAAAGAAGGTGAAAATTTTAAAACTTTTTCAGCACTTTCTCAATTCAAGGTGAAAAATTCGAAATAAAATAAGAAAGTGATGAAAATGTTTTGAAATTTTCACCTGCTTTTTCAGTGAAAAATGTGTGAAAAATAAACGACATTTTTCACTGAAAAAGAAGGTGAAAATTTTGAAATGTTCAACCAGTGTTTGGTCTGTTTGATCACACAGGGGGCAAAAGAGATGGCACCTGTCATCACGGCAACCTGGTGGCACTCGCTCCAGACTCGCTCTGTCCTGGCCACGCTCAGGTCACACACTTGACAGGATATGCCGTAAACCGATCTATATCAAGAATGTCTTTCACACGAGTTGGCCCCAGTGTTATCTCGGTGTGTTCCAAATCAGGTAAACCCTTCCCACCACTCAACCTGGCCATTTAAATAGAGAGATCATCAGATTTAATGACAGAGTACATGTAAATTATTTATGGCCTCTGCCCAGTGCCCAACAAACTACCATTGTCCAGGGACGTTGCCAAGACTGCTGCACCGAAGAAGAGGAGGATCAGCTTGGACAATCAAGAAAATCTTGATCCATCACCAGGTATCATGACTCGCAGCAGGAGTCAGAAGTCAGTGTAATTACTTTGCTTTTTGATGTAACACACATATCCTGGCTACTTCATTATCATCATTTCTTGTGCCAAAGAGCACTTATTAACTGTTTCATGGTGCACCAAACTTAAGTCTTGAGCAATACTCACATCTCTGATCCCTCATCAATTTCGGACTGAACATTAAGTAGTTGACCCCGCTGCTGGCACCACTGCTCAGAATGTCTCAATACTCAATGAGGGCCTTGTTTTGATGCCAAAGACCACATTTTAATTGTTATATGGTCCCACCAAATTTATTCTTGGCAGGTATTCCACAACATTTTGATCCCTCATCAATTTCAGACTGAGCATAAGTAGTTGACCCCGCTGCTGGCACCACTGCTCAGAATGTCTCAATACTCAATGAGGGCCTTGTTTTGATGCCAAAGACCACATTTTAATTGTTATATGGTCCCACCAAACTTAAGTCTTGAGCAATACTCGCATCTCTGATCCCTCATCAATTTCGGACTGAACATTAAGTAGTTGACCCCGCTGCTGGCACCACTGCTCAGAATGTCTCAATACTCAACGAGGGGCTTTTTTCGATGCCAAATATCATTTAATAATTGTTCTCTAACAGATCTTATGCTTTGATTTTCACTCATTTAATAGTCCAACGTTGTTCGAGGCTGAAACCTCTGGACATACAAGGTGGTTGACTCATACACATATTGTAGGATACAGTGACTCCGTGGGCTGGATCGCACCTTCACGAGGATATCCTGGAGGCCGTTATCCAAAGTGCAGCAGATGATAATCAGTCTGCACCCATATCGTCCTTTGTTTCGATGCTCGCGACCATTCGGGCATTGTCAAAGACCTGCCTCAGCATTGTCGACCAGTACCCTCCTTTCTGGCGCTGCATCCTCATCACTCCCCAACTGGCCGGCAAGGTGTTGGTTCAGCAAATATTGCTGTCCGACGAACCCATGGACATCATGATTGTTATCTCCTCTCTCGCTGGTTTAAATACCTTCAAATTCTGTCGAGATGTTTATGCAGCACACTATCACCATTCTCGATTGCGTGTTCACCGCCTGCACATCACTCTCAGTACAGGCCATGGACGGAGATATGCTACACATTATGCTCCGGTTCTTCGTTCTAATCCGTCATTCTTCGCTCACGGATGTCTTACCTACTACTTGGACAATAATGATCAACAAGATTTTGGTGCCGTTCGACAGGGAGTGGATGGCCGGGGTTAAAACCTTGTATGTACCCTACGTAAAAGCCAGATTGCAGTCGATCTGTCTATCCAGATTTCTGTGAAATGTCTTAGAAGACATGATATTCATTGATTTTGCTTAGGTGTCCGAGCTCTCCAGGGGGGATAGTATTGCTGAAACTTCAGAAGGTGAAATATTATACATCAGGAACTCTCATGTTTTTAAACATCGATAGGCTCCCGATATTTCACAGGGCCCAATCTAGCCCCGGTCCATCACATTTCGATTATATACCCTGGAATCTAATTACGTGGGATGTCTTTGTTCACAAGGCCAAGCAGCTGAAGGCTAAGGCTCTCGTGCGGCCGGAGATGGTGAATGAGCAAAGACGAGGATTGGCCAAACTCCCACTTTCTTGGAGAATTTGCCATATCAGCAAGCATGAATGCCAAACTAGATGACCGCTCATTGATAGGACAGATGACTGATATCCAGATCACTGTCGGGTGATAAAAGCGTTGGTGTGTGGTATTTTGGAGATCCCACACCTTCCCTATGACCCTCGAAATCTCGGCCATTTGTGTCTGCTCTAGCTGCATAAAGCATACAGTTGTGATCGATGGAACCCCACAGCCCAGAAAGCAGTGTCATCCGCAGACGTGGAAACGACATATGTTCGGGGCTGGGCCCCCTGCAAAGAAGGCAAAACGGGCAGTTTCATCGGACGAGGATACAGCGTCAGATAAAGAACCACGAGGTAAGTGCGGGATCTAGGAGCCTCTGTTATTGCTCATTGAGGACAGGACCTGCTGCGGCAGCCTCCAAGGGGGGTGATCAAGATGGACAGGATACCACACTTTCTCCCGTATTCGACCTCTGCTGTCTACTGGTCATCTGGCTTCACGCTGCGGCCGGTGCTAGCCAAAATACTGTGAATGTTGTTCTCAAGGCTCTTCAGTTCATCCTTGCAGTTACATTGCAGCTCATTCAGGCTTCTCTAATTGCCCAGGGCATTACTGGAGTGCAGCTGCCCACTATCAAACTTCCTGCAGATATTCATACCGTCCACAAACTCTATAAGCTGGAGCCAGAAATTGTTCGGACCACTTGTTGTCCCAAGTGCTACACTATCTATGAAGGGGATGTTGCAGATATGCCCTCCCTGTGCACATTCAAGTGCTCTAAACATGCCCAAAGGTGTAATGCAGATCTACGTCGGAAGTGCTGTACTCCTACAGGAATCAAGGATGTTCTGCATACCATGTTCAATACACAGAAATTCGAATCTTGGTTGGAATTCTTCCTCTCGCAGAAGGTGATTGAGGACCACTTGGAGCAGGCTCTAAATAGGGATGGACCCAATCTAGGAGATCCCATTCACGACCTGCGGGACAGCCGGGCCTGGCATGATCTTGGAGCCTACCTCACCAGCAAATATAACCTGGTATTTGGGCTCTATATTGACTGGTTCAATCCATATGGCAATAAAATATCTTTCTAAAGCACCAAAGATGACTCCAAAGGAGTATAAGTCAATCTTGAGCTACCTTAACTCTTCCAGTGAAACAAGTCTCAGCTGGCTGAGCTATCCAGACCCAGAGTATTAGGCCATGGTTCTTCGATTAAATGCGAAACGGCTCAAGAACTACCATGAGAATGGGAAGACGTACAGCTGCCATTCTTCACACCATTCCAACAGCTTGGTCCAGTTTCGCCAGCCCAATACCAATGACGGGAGTTATCAGGGCCATTTTGGAGATACCTCTTCATGGATTCTAGAGAAAATTTATCTTTGTGGCACCTCATCGACCTATTGATATCCACAACACACCGTACGAACATCGTCCTCGGATGAAGGCTGCTTTGGTCGAGGTGGAACCTTACAAGACTTTGGTGGTTGTTGAACCTAAACACATCATTACCCATTTATCCGCAGGAATAAGACCCTCACAGACTTATCCTGGGATTAGCAAACAATTTATGGTAGTTTGTTGGGCACTGGGCAGAGGCCATAAATAATTTACATGTACTCTGTCATTAAATCTGATGATCTCTCTATTTAAATGGCCAGGTTGAGTGGTGGGAAGGGTTTACCTGATTTGGAACACACCGAGATAACGCCGGGGCCAACTCGTGTGAAAGACATTCTTGATATAGATCGGTTTACGGCATATCCTGTCAAGTGTGTGACCTGAGCGCAGCCAGGACGGAGCGAGTCTGGAGCGAGTGCCACCAGGTTGCCGTGATGACAGGTGCCATCTCTTTTGCCCCCTGTGTCACCAATCAACATGTCAGTCACCCGCGAGTTGACTTGTGTTATGCCTTAGCTTGGCTTGAAGCAAAAAGGCCAGCAAGCCAAGCCAAGCCAAAATGTTGGCTTGAGTATGGCTTTGGCTTTGGCTTCAGATATCAGAAGCCAAAGCCAAGCCAGCAAGCCAGGGCTTGGGACCCATGGTATTCAAGCCTTGTTTTAGCTATATTCCCTGACAATTTCTGAGTGAGTGACCATCAGATTGTCCCCCTGCTAACCAATTTACGATATATTCCATTTAAGATGCTCAGATGATGGGTTGGTGAAATTTCAACTAGCATCTCCTTTTGGCACAAAGTTTCAACATGGAATTAGGTTTGAAAAATAAATAACATGGAATAAATGGGATGGCTAACACCAAAAAAACGGCTCATAGAGGGCACATAGACCACCAGTACTTGAGTTTTGAAAATCACTGTTCAAGCCATGCCTTAGGCCAAAGCCAGGCCAAGCCAAGCCAGACTCCATGGCTTTGGCTTTGGCTGCAGAAATCTCAAGCCAAAGCCAGGTCAAGCCAAGCCAAGAACATCACTAATTTCACCCAGTTTGTGTTCCAGAATTCTCTCACAATTCAGCCATACAGGCAGCATTCAATCAGAACAGTGGATTCAGATCCATTGGACAGGATATCAGGCACAAAAATAATTTCACGTAGAACAACATATGTAGTATGAAATGAAAAGTCTAAAATCAATTGCAGTGGAATTTGGGTGAGGTCAGGGCAAACATGCGAGAGGGCGAGTATGGCAGTCAAGCCTGTGATGGTACCAAATCAGCATCTGATCTAAGTGTCAAGAGCAACTTACCTTGACGGCTTAAGCTTCCTCGTCAGATTCATCCGAAATGTGGATCAGACCACGGGAATCCTCAGATTCATCGCCCTCCATGTCATCAGCGGCAATTTGCGTGGTGCTTTCGATGTACAGTGAACTCATTGCCAAAATCTTCGACCACTTGTGAGTGGTCAGTGTCTTGATTCCTGGAAGGTATGCCTTCGCCCTGGTGGCCCACGGAATGGTGACGAAACTGTGAGCTGAGCGCTTACCCTTTCGCTTCACGCCATCAGCAGAGCATGTGCTGGTCTTGTACATATGCAGTGGTCGCTCGGTCTAATAAGGGAGGATTGAGGTAGACATCATTTGAGGTGATGAAGAGCTCACAGCTGCACAAGTGATGGCCATGACACCGGCAGGATGCCCATAGGACACATCGGTCTTGAGAACATGTTCAAGGTGGGCCGCAAACACGTGAAGGATGAGCTCGGATCGAAAGGCCCCCCCATCTGCATGCAAATGTCAGTACATCGCAGGGCAAGACAATGAAATCATACCTCATCCACCTCATTCTCATAAACAAATGCGGAGTTGAGTAGCTTGTCGTGGACGTAGTTATGATGACTTTCGAGTGTGGGGTAGTCGTCACCCGTGATGATGAGCTCGACAACTTTGAGAGTGGTCTTGCCAATCTTTCTGCGCCAATTGCGAACAGCCGCCGCTGCCTTTAAGATGTAGGACTTTGAGTATACCTCCAATGAGATGAAGAAGTGTTACTCACCATAGCATACACGGCATCTGAGATTTGATGCGCCCCATAGTGCATCTCCCAAAGATTCTTTTCAACCTCATTGAATTCCGGATGAGCGTTTGTCGCAAAGGCATCGTCATGGGTAGCAATCCAGTCGAGAAATTCTGGAATGATGGTCGACTGCCAGAACTTGAGATCAGCAGGAAAGCTATTCTTGGGGAACGGGAGGTCGGTGTTGGTGTACTCAGGCTTCGACTTGCGCTTGACTTTACCATCGACACCCAGCACAACGTCCATAGGAACGAGTGAGATATCCATCTGGCGACTGACCCACACCCTTCCGGAAGACTTCCACTTTTCAAATTCTCTCGATGCATTTGATACTTATTTTGTTAACCAATACTGTACCAAGTTGTAGGGGAGCAACATAATGGGTAACGGCCTGCTCGTTGTGTTGCCTTTGTAACGGTAACGATGGGGTTGGTTGCTTTAAAAAAATCGTTACATTGAAAGAAATTGTAAAAATCTAAAAGAAAATAATTTGAGCTCCTACGACTCTCTACACATCGCCCCTGGGGTTGTAATCGTCCCCACTGCTCGGACCCTCGTCTTCAGACTCTGATTCATCAGCAGGAACCCCACCCTTCATCCACAGTTCCCCCCGAGGATTGTACGCCCAAATGTCTTCTTCTGCATCTCCGGCCGACAGTCGAGTCTCACCATCAGCGTGAACTCCAATTTTATTCAAAATGTTGGATAATTCTAATGGGAAACCCGGTTTCTCAGAGAAACCCCACAGATCAGGGAAATCTTTGCAAAGTCTAACGAGAAGCCCTCCGAACTTTCGGCGCAGCCTTCGGAGTTTAAAAAGATTCATATAGCCCATCGCGGTCCCAATTCTTCACCGATTGATCTGAAATAAATTGTATGAGTCTATTAGTATTTTCGTAGGAGTTCCTTATGTTTCTTCTTGGGCTTCGAGCCGTTGGACGTGCCTAAGGAGCGAAAGTTCAATTTGATGGCATCAAAGTGTGCTGGGTTCAATGTCCGAACACTTACACCTCTCTGTAGGCTGGTCCAAAAAATATGATGTCTCTCTGGACGATAGCTAAAACATATTTGAGCATAAGATATCATGCCGAGGACGTCTAGCTCGGTATTCGACTCGGGCAGCCCTTGCCATTAGAAAATGATGTTGGTCGGTACCTGCACCTCATGAGGGCTTTCGCACTCAATTAAACATCCCAGCGGACCTTGTACTACTTCCATGTCGTGTATTTCATTTAAATCACCCTAATAATCGAACACACAATCAAGATGTTGAGTTTTCATCAAGTAAACATTTCCTTTTCGAGGAACTCTTCGGCTCGGCGCCGGCAAGGAAAACCCCGAGAAACCGGGCTTCCTAATAACACAATCTTTTTGGAAGGGTTTCTCTGGGAAGCCGGGTTTCCCATTAGACACTGGTTGAGCATTTCAATTTTTTCACCTTCTTTTTCAGTGAAAAATGTTGTTTATTTTTCAGACATTTTTCACTGAAAAAGAAGGTGAAAATTTTAAAACTTTTTCAGCACTTTCTCGATTCAAGGTGAAAAATTCGAAATAAAATAAGAAAGTGATAAAAATGTTTTGAAATTTTCACCTGCTTTTTCAGTGAAAAATGTGTGAAAAATAAACGACATTTTTCACTGAAAAAGAAGGTGAAAAATTTGAAATGTTCAACCAGTGAGAATTATCCCAAAATGTTTCTGCCACTTTTTTTTAAAATTGTTATTCTTCGTTGTTTTAAGATTACTACTCTGGGAGGGCCGGATAGGATGATGTTCAACCTAGCTTTCAACTTGGGATAGGATGTGATTAAGTAGCTTCTAGGTTGAAATTCAACGATCGTAGGTTACATTGTATACGCTACTAGGTTGATCAATTTAGGATGATAGTCAACCTAAATAGCATCCGTTTTATCCTACGGTCCTGTCAGCGATTCCGGTGGATTATCAACCTATGCTAGCATATTTCAAGTAACCCACAGATAACCAACTATTGATTGAATTTCATTCACGCGCTGGTTGTAGCTAATCCAAATGGGTTGTATTGCACATTTGTATACATCAGTAAATCTACGGAATCCTGCCATCTTCAACTCCACGTCCTCCGTGCACGCACACTTGCTCGGGTCCTCCCCAGGCTCGCGCGCCCCTAGCACGTCCGCGGGCGGCGTGATGGCTTGTGCGCCTCCAGCGGCATACCGGCCTCGCGAGCCTCAGGCGGTGCAGCGGCGTCCAGCATCTCCACGGGGGCCACATCTCCTGCGCATCAGGCGTTGCAGCCCCCACCCACGTCGTCCAGAGCTTCCGCCTCCGGCCGCGCATCGGGGGTGCAGATGTCCACGACGCAGGTGGGGCCACGCGCGAGCTGCGACGGGGCAGCGCAGGCGACGCGAATGGGAAGTCAGCGGGACCGCACTCATCAGCGGCGTGCCCGTGCCCACGTGCACGCCGGTACGCACGTCAGGCCCAGGTGTGCGGTCGATGTTGACTGAGGCACTGAAGGGGACTGTCAGAAGGAGAAAGCCAGGCTAACTAAGCACATACCGATGCCAGGTGAGATGAGTCGGAGACAAAAATAGCTACATCAGACATATTAGTGTGTGGAAATGGATGGTAAATGCCACAAGCGGCAGTCAAGTGCGACATAGAACATAAGGAAAAGAAAGCCGGCAGCCTGAGGTCCAGACACAAAGATAGCGAGCCCAAGCCAAAGCGTGCAGTGAGACCCCCAGATAAGACAACAGTGCCTCTAGCAACCACATAGGATGAGAGCCATTTGACTTGGTTGGTTGGTAAGACCTGCGACCTGTCTGCGGCAGGATAGAAGAGGGGGACATGGAGGGAGAAGCAGAAAGACGATGGGGTGGTTGGTCAAATCACGCCATATGGCGTGATCTGGACATGTGGCATCGGAGTTTGAATGACTTCGGCGAAAGAATTACCAACCCATCACCGGCGCAACACAGCACAAATGCCCTGCAGTGCTGCACACAGTGACTCGATGGATGATGATTTACCATGAGGGACACACCATTGTACTTTCTACACAGTCTTGGATTTAAATCTGGGTTGTGTTGAATTTTCATCCTACGATAGGCTGATATCGGCGTAGGTTGATGTGGCCTCTGGAACAACCCGACTGAATATCAGTTGGTGATAGGATGAGTTTCAAAGGATACTAATCAACCTAAGAGATAGGTTAAAATAAATCAACCTATGATCAGCCGGTGATAGGTTGAAAGTTGTTATTCATCCTAAAGCAGGATGAAAGTCATCCTTCACCAACCCCATAGTGCTACATTCAACAATTCCGAGTGGCACAATGGCTGCGTCGACGAACCGCTGATTGCCCCAAAGCGCGGTTGCCTTTTTGGGCAACGGTAAAGCTAACAGTGGTGCCCGTTGCTTGAAAAAAAAGGCAACAGCCTCATAACAGTCCTCAGGCTGTTGCTCCCCTACAACTTGGTACAGTATGCGGACCATCATACACATGAATTCCTAGCTTAACTACATTCTAATGTACTCAAATATCTGTGCTTGTTTTCTGGCGACGTTGTGGGCTTGTGAGTTGTCAGCTTGCGGACAAGCTAACAATGGCAAACAAGGTCAACGTCACAACAAATCCGCCAAAAGTTGTCGATTTTTCGCCCTTGTGTTTCCTTTTATGGGAATGCCCTTTGGGACCGGCACAAGCGGCAGCTTTTCGTTTGAGTCTCCGCCGCACAGCAGTGTCACGCCCGTGTAAAGGCAACATAGGGAATCAGTGTACGTAGGGAATCAAAGTCATAATTCTGTACTCTGACAAGCCAAAAACTGAAGGTTTGAAGTTCCAGAGTCATGATTTTTTTGGTTAATTACTACTACGGGGTGGCATGCAATAATAATATTCATAGAAACAGATCCTGACTACTTGAATGAAAAAAGTACAATGTGGCAAGTATATACAGGTGGGTATCGGGCCTGAGAAGGTGCATGAAATTTGAAAGCATTGTATACCATCAGACTGTCTGATCCGAACGAGTGTGGCAGGAGCAAAAGAGCGGTCGGTGGAGAGCCCGAGGTTTTCGATGAACCCTCAGGGGCTGATATCCATTAATGACAGATACAGCAAACAGGCTTCAGGTCCGCTGGCAAGTAGTCGGCACTATGGACGCCAACAGTCCAAGCCGACAGCAGCGTGTGTTTCAGATACGCGCGACGCAGTCGTGTGATGCCGTCACTCTATGGGGGAGGGGAGTTGGATGTCTACAGGGTTGCGCCTCAGGTTGGATGGCACAGTGTCACAACAGTGGTGGTGTGGTGGTGAGGAAGAGAGGAAGGGTGAATGTAACGCGTAACAGAGTGGGGATTGAAAGCTGCAAGCTGCCGAAAGGTTGCCCAACGACATTAAACGAATGATCGTTGCGGCACGTGAATATGGCCTAAAATTCACTGCCCTGTCAATTAGCAAGGAAGTCAAACTTCAGATGCCGATCTGGAAACATCCAGCGGCAAACAAGGCACAGCATCAACGTGCCTGCAGAAAACATGCTGCGCTATGTCTACAACTGAACCATAAAGTCAGAACAGTCGAGGATGCCGTCACAATTGCTACGCGGAAAACAGTGAACTTGAGAAAACCCCACCAGATCAATCCCTCCGGCATTGGCCGTAAGAACTGTGGGTGTGTTTTATGTACCCGAGACCGGACAGAGTCTCATTGCGAGAACACTGGCGAGTGCATCGAAGCTGCCAAAATTTTGATTGACAGTTTGCCACCGAAATGGAATCCAACACATCCAAATCCGGATCTATGCGAAGACCTTTTATTACTGCCTGAAGAGATACAGATGAATGATCAGTCTACAACATCAGAACAAGGCATGGTCTTTGATCCAGATTTCACTCTGTACAACGTGCCCAACAGGTTCCGAATCTTTGCATTCGAAGATTCACTGAAAGATTTTCCTGCTCGGAGGACCAGTATACCTGGTCCAGATCCCACGCAAATGACTGTCTTCTTACATGCACATATTTTCCGTCCTGGCGAATTCAACCCACATATTGAGCTATCAATTGCAACCGTTACCGATGATAAACAGAAAAATGAAAGACGGCGTCCTCTTATCGTATGGCTCCCAGAGATATTTTACAAAGGTTATAAAATCACTTCAGGCAAAACCCTATCGGAAGTCAATGTTTGTGAACCTAGACCGTATCTGATGTTCTGTTGAAGAGGTTTCAAATTACACACCATCCGACTTGACAATCTGGCAGTCAATAAGATCAGCAACTCTCCAACGATTGTCACGCGAGTTTTTCTGGAAATGTATCCATAACACATTCAGAGTCGGTGACTTTTGGACTCGCACTGACACGCTAGCTACATGGAGAAGATGCCATACATGCAAAGTTACTGAATCTCTAGAACACATTGCACTCGAATGCAATGCTCCTGGCCAACAAGTAATCTGGAACCTTACCCATCGTCTCTGGTCTCAGAAATATGACCAATGGCTGGCACTGAATTGGGGATTGATACTGGGCTGCAACCTAACAAAACTCAAGTCTGACAAAGGAGTTATGCTCCGTGAAAAGGGGCGATTATTTGCGATACTTGTATCGGTTGCTTGGCATTTGATTTGGAAACTCCGTACAGATCGAGTCGTTACTTCACCGGGGAAAGTGTTCACTGAGAAAGAAATTCACAACCGGTGGTTATCATGTATCAATCATGTGTTACAACGTGACTGCCTGTTAACAGATAAATTGAAGTTTGGACCGCTCGCCCTGAATAAACAATTACTTCTGAATACATGGAGTGGTCTACTCATGAATGAGGCTTCGTTGCCAGACGACTGGACGCATGAGGGGGTTTTAGTGGGTATACGGCCCATGGTTGATAAGACGGGAATAGGATGAATTCTTCTCGGCCGGAGTCCCACACTGGTTGAATTCGTGCATAATGGCATTTCCTCCCGGACAAATTTCACTGGCAACGACTGGAAAAACCAGCATCACAAGCGGATGAGCCTGGAATGCTTCTGCAGACTAGACCTCATTATACCAAATGCTCCAAAAAAAAAAAAAAAAAAAAAAAAGCTGCCGAAAGGTGGCCGAACGTAGCATTCCTAATAAGGAGATGCTTAGTCACGAACCCAAGGGCGAAAAGTCAAAGACTTCCGTCAAATGGCTGATGCCGTGACCCCAATATTCCGTATGATTCATTTTACCAATATCTCTCTGCTTCTCTCTTCCCTTCTCCCTCACTTTCTTTTTCTATCTTTTATTTACTTCTCTCGTTGGCCCTTTTCATTTCCCACACGCACCCAAGTAGACCTATCTACCAAGAACTCAATACTTCCACAACATCGGAACGCGGGATGCCATACTCTCACTGGTTCGAACCCTCGTAGGTCATTGACTATCTTCCACATCCATGTAGAGCTGTGTTAATTAAACATAATCAATAATCATCGCGTACTCGTCGTGCACCTTAACTCGGATGGCCTGGATCGCTTTCTCGGCCATACTAGTGCGATAGTCCTTCAACATATAACCCGCTCCCTGCCCGTTGTTTGTTCCTAGAAGGGCTTTGAACATATCATCTCCCGGCCCACCTTCCTTCACGACTGTCCACTCGTTCACGACTTGTAAAGCAGCCATTTTGATTGCCTGATCAATAATCGCCGTTGTGTCATCGTTGCTTATTTCGAAGCGAAGGATGTGCCGGAGATTTGCCAGCGATCCGCCCAGTGACTTGTACTGCTCTGCAACGATGTTGTTCCACTGGAGTGAATTATCTTTCGTCTTTACTGGGTTCGCTTTATTGGACATTGGCTTGTCGGAAATGTAAAAGAATTTGTCGTTGAAATTCTCGGCGGCCACGATGATGCCATTCGGAACATCGAAGTAATTCTTGTAGGCAATCTCTTGGCCTTCACGTCCAATGGTGATTCCGACAAATTGGTTCGAAATTTCCATATTCAGAAGAGTTGCAATCTCTTCACCATCGCCCGATGTCGTAGTGATTTGCAATTTCTTCGCAAACGGCGCATATAGTTTGTTGTACTCATCTGTCAGGCCATCCGTGTCACCTGTTGAACCTTGGATTGCAAGAGTTTGTTTGTTCAATTTTTACCGGGAAAGGCATGCATGTACTTACATTGGATGTCCTGGAGGATTTCCGCGCCTTTGTTCAAGCATTTGGGGTACGGGTCGATCTGTAAGGCGAGTTTAAATATACGTAGCGTGAATGTTAATACCATACAGCCAAACCTACCGCTCGTCTTTCGTCGCGGTCTGTCGGCAGAGCCGCGGCATAAATCACGGAGATAACAGTGCAAATGAGAAAGTTGAGTCGCATATTGATGACAGTGGTTGACGCGATAAATGGAATATACGGCCAGCGTATATGATAACCAACCTGGGTTGACTGAGAACTAAGGAACACTGCATTTATATATCCGCAGGCACAGCGCAGGGTCCCCAAATCAAGGTTAAAAAAGAATCGTTCCGTGTCTCAACCTGCCTGGCAACTAAAACTTCGGTTCAAGCAAACGGTGCTCGTCTCTCTGGCTTCCGTGGACGGGTTACTACTTCTGGTCCTCCACAGATGGGTTACTATCTGACGCTGCACATCCCGATGATTGCAACCACATGCAGCACCCCGAACATTTAAGTTTTGTTCCATACACTCTGATCCGATGGACCCACACAATTGCCTCCTCTGCCTCAACCAGACTCCATACTTTCCCCCTCGCTGCCCTGCCATTCCAGGAAACACTTCGCATATAGATTTGCGGGCACAGCGGCGGACCCCCAAATCAAGGTTGAAAAAAAAAGATTGTTCCGTGTCTCAGCATACCTGGAAACAAATCAAGCAAGCGGTGTTCGTTTCTCTTGCCTTCGTGAACATGTCACTATTTCTCGTCTTCCGCAGACGGGTTACCATCTGACGCTGCACATCCCGATCACGGCAACCACATGCAACACCAAAACTTCTTCCGTTCACTCTGATCCGACGGACCCACACAATTGCCTCCTCTGCCCCAACCAGACTCCATACTTTCCCCCTCGCTGCCCTGCCATGCCCCAGCTGCCTGACGAGATTTTAGAAAATGTGGTTGATTCTAGCGCAGACTACCCACAGTTACTCAGCTCTCTCAGCCTTACCTCTCGCATGTTGACTGCTCGTACCCGTATCCATATGTTCCGCACCATCCATCTCGGCAACCCCACTGGGCCTCATCCATACAATCGCCACATTCGATTTGGTAAAGTTATACCAACGCGTTGTGACACATTCCTCGAGCTCTGCATCCAAAATTGCAATCTTGCTCTCTATGTTCGTGTCCTCGTACTCATGGAGAGCGTGTGGCACCCAACCATTGGGATGGTGTGGATAGACGACTCCCACTCCCTAGTACCGGTGGTGCGCAGCCTGAAGAACCTGAAGGGTTTCGCCTTCCAGGCCGAAGGTATAAACGTGGCACTGTCCCCGCCGCTGGACGAGGCCCTTTCTGTGGTTCTAAGCCGGCCCGACATGGAATGGATCAACCTTTCGGATCTCCGTTTCGCTCACGGGTCCAACTTCTTCCGCGTTTTCATGAATGCCGCACCTCTCCGGGTGCTCAAATTGACAGACATTGCTTTCCATCTCAGCAATCAAGTCATTCCAGATCTCCCCGGGTATATACCGTTGCGCATAGACACTCTTTCTGTCAGCTTCGATATACAACGCGTTATGGAGGAACCATTTATCAGAAATGCCCTGCGACGTGCATGTCCTCTATTCGACATGCACGGCATCCGCTGCCTTCAAATCCAGGTCTATCATGCAGTGGAGGATATGGATCGGGTCTACACGTGGTTATCCATGACGTGTTCTGTTGAAGACCTTGATGTCCACATTGTCCCCGGGAACAAAGCCCTACGTGGGTGTTCCGTTGAATCGTCGTCCTTCTGATCCGACTCATCTTCTGCTTAGGCTGGCGCAATCGGCGTAAATGGGAGTTCTGGCACTCGCAACATTTTGATTCCTCTAAAGGTCTCCACATGTCCCGATTGCAAAGGATATCATTCCGGATGCGTGACCACGCTGGCGTTGGGAAAATTGCCGTAGCCACGCAGTTTATAGCGCTCGCCGAATGCCTTACGCACATCACTATACGTTTCAACAGTGCACGAGGCCCAGTGGCTTTCCTTGACGAAGAAGCATGGAGGCAGGTCGATGCCGCACTTTCACGCGCACCCGTTTTCCCTCTGCTGGAGAGCATAGAGATCTGTTTCGGGAAGAACTCGTACATTGTGCAGGGCATGGAGGAGAAACTGAGAGGCATGATGCCTAATGTTGTGGATATACTACGCATCACACTGGAACGCTAGATGTATAAATGTAAATTTAGAAATCTGCACGTGGTGCAGCGCACCGTGTTTCGTGGAAATTCGAAGAACGTTCATCTGAATAAATTCTCCCAATTTCGGTTTTTGCATATGTAGATTGTATGATGATCCCGGGCAGACTGACCGAAGTTCCAGTGCCACCTGGAATGTTGGAATCGGGGGTCGTCATCGTGAAGCAGGCAGAAGGCTTGGAGAGGATGGAACTCAGAACACCATTGGGAACACGAACGAAAATTACTGCAACTGTCGATATAGTATTGCACCTGAGGTTTACCATCTTGCCTTACACACGAAGCGACGAACTCACAGGCTCTCACGGAGATCACTTGAAATTTATCGGCCACCGTCGATATGGCGAAGCATAAGAAACAGAAGGGTTCCATATGTATTGAAGTGAATTTATCCCATATACCCAAGTGAAATAGCCAGCGGAAGTTTATGGCTCAGATGAAGACAGAAAGGTACTAAATTTGACATGAGCAAAATAATAGAAGTCATTTAAGACGAGAAGCCATACCACTTGCTGAACGGCGGCGTCCGAGTTGGCCGTAGAATAGGCAGCGACATTGGGAGTGGCGAGGACTTGAAAGAACATTAGCATTTTTTGTCTTGGAGTTTCTCGAAGGCACATACGACGATTAAACGTGCTATCCTGCACAACAGGAAGGTCCGTGTGCAAGCCTGAAATTTCTGTTAACTAATAAGGACCAGTTGTGCGCTGAAAGACTCACTGCTATTGGGATCCTGGAGGGTAACGGGACCAATTGTCAGTAGATGAAACACAAGTGCTGATATTCCATGGACTTACTCCAAGTGGGGAGCAGAACCTGACACCTGACAGCATTCCCAAAAGCAAATGTCATGGGTTCACCGCAAAACGTCTTCAGATTTCCGCATGAGCCCTGGAGAGTCGTCTTGGTGGTTCCCAGGGTAGGATATACTCCATCTAAAATCAAGTTCAAGTTTGAGTATCCATACCGTTCACAGCTGCCAGGCGACGCATGGGGAAATCCCTCCGAAGCGGCAATCGCGGCCCAAGGAGCAGACCCGGTGGTGCAATCATTCACCCCAGCGATCAGGGACACGTATCCAGCGGCTGGATCGGTGGGGCTGAGGATCCTGCAATCGACCGTGACCTGAAGTTCATTTCTGGGTTGGATTCCGCTCACTGGATAAAGACAGGTCCGCCATCGTCGCAAGCGTTGCTGAAGGTAACGACAGACAGGTAGTGGGACGTGTTTCCACTCTTGTCAAGGGCTTAAGGTGAGATTAGCAACAAATTTCTTAAGGATGGTCCCGGGCGCAGGCTGACTGAAGATTCCAGCGCCACCAAGAGTGCTGGCCTGGAGCGCGCCGCAGGTTTAGCGATGAAAATGTGAATTGCAAGTATTCGAACTCACGACGGCTCCGACGAAATTCCCAGTAGAGGCGTCGTATGCGCCGAGGTATCCAGTGTTCCTGTCGATGCGCAATGTGAAATGACGAACGAGGGGATATGGTGTTCACGAACTGTTGACACTGCCCACTGACGCTAGAGAACGCTGCCGACGCAACGATGGTGAGGGAAGTAAGAGCTTTGATAGAGAGCAGTGCATCAGCAAAATGTCTCGCGTCTGGTTTGTGTGGCGCGGCTGGCGGCGCCTAGTAGTCTATAAACGAGGCGGGAGGAGGCGGGAGGAGGAAGAGATGATGGGATCAATGATGACGCAGTAACTTCTCCTTTTCCGCTCAGAACGGGATAGAGACGAGGACACTTCAACTTGAAAGAGGGTTGAATAAAAAGCAGAACAGGTTGAATAAAATTGATTCCATCAGCTCCGCATCTGGTAGTAATTGCCCACATCCAACCTTAGTTCGTCGTTCATACTCCTAAAACAATTTGAACGGCTTGTATTGCGCTACACCAGAGGAGCACTCACTCGAAGAGAAAATCAAGGTCCGGCGTCACTCGAAGCTGGACGCCATAGGAGTGACTGTGCAAGTCCAGCGAGAAAAAGGGGTGGTTCGCCGTTGATACAAAAATTGGCGGAGCTGGAACCAAGGTAATACGGAACTCTCTTCCCCCTCGGGGTACACTCCAGTCGTCGCTATCCAAAGCGAGTGGACAGGAGATTTGTTGGAATATGCGGCGAGGACGGCACATTGAGTGTCTAGTACCTCCTCGGGCACAATACATGCCGGAACAGGAATAATATTCTTGACAATGGTACACTTTCTGTGCTGCTGAATAAATCTATGTTAGCTTTACTTAAACAACGAACGTTGCAACGCCAAACAGTGTTTAATTTTTGTTTAGTTGAACAGGGCATTTGGGGCCCAGAGGCTCTTGTAGCGGTTTAAACATAGAGATGGGTGAACACGTTTCATCGCAACAGCGTTCAGTTCAAACACTGTTCAGTTTAAACGGACGTTTAACATGAACGCAATCTCGCTGCTTTGCAGCAAAAAGAGGGTGACGCTCGTCTGGATCGAACTCACGCTACAGGAGATCGAGCTGACGACTTTGAGCAGGGTGAGCGCGCAGCACTGAACTTAACCACTCTGCCACAGGGACATCATGTTTGGTGGAAATATACCGTCTAGGGGAACCAGTCTGAACCTCGGACTACATCTGGCAGACCTCGTTCTTGATACAAGTGCGGAGCAACACTAGGTCACCGATGCACAAGAAAGAATATCTAAGAGAATTCTATCTAGCACCCTGAATGTACATTAGGCCATACTTTGTCCACCAGTTGCCTCCTTGAACTGGATGACCGATCAATATCTGATCATGTTTATCACGGCTTGGCGCGCAGTCACGAGACGTGGTTGATCAATTTCCTGCTCTTGCTACCTCGTTGTGCCTGTGGATTGAACAGCACACCATGCCAGAGGCTCGAGAAGGTATTGCATCTGGAAAACCGGCCAATAATGGCTTTGAAACGGCCAAAGCTACTGGTGCTTCCTTCATCCTTCAGGGTATTGCAGCTGAGGCAACAAAGTACGAAGTTGGCCTTTGCAGTGCATCCTCGGAGATCAAGGAGGGTCTGGTTTATGGCTTGAATGCCTATTCTACAGTGAAGCGAGGACAAAACCACCATCAAACTCATATTTTCCCGCCCACACTTTGTGTCACCGCCCAAAACACCCATCCATCCCCGCTCACCACACTTGTCCTGGAGAAGATAACTTACACCAATCGGGCTCATCCTCCATTTTGGTACTTTATTCTTCATGGTATGTCCCCGAACGTTTCGTGATAGACCTGCTTTGACTTTGCATCCTCTGAAGCTTCAGTATCTTACCCACACATCGGTTCAATTCTATCCTCGTGAAAAATGGGAGAAGTCCATCCGGAATGTTAGCAAGGATGTATGTTCATCCCCTTATTGTTCGATTGGTTTATAATAATTCTCTGTGTACGTCTAGGTCCGTAAATTCAGCATTGGAGTGGCATTCATCTTCACATCGCAAGTTCTGGCATTCCCCTCAATCGACATGGTATTCCAGGTGGGTAAATACCTTGTGTTCATTTCAAGATAAATCCCGATGCTGTACCAGCCAACATGGGCCACCGCTCTCTCAGATTTCTCGATCCCCCCCAATATCTTCAGCTCCACTGGGGAATTTCCGGTGCTTGTGGCTGTCTGGATCGAAAGTATTCTTTTGAAACCTCGGTACACTCGCGCATGCGATACTATTCGCGACTGTAACAATATTTTTTACAGCATCGGTGTCTACACAGTGATGGAATTGTTTTTCATGGCTGGTCTGTCCCCTCTTCATCCTCGCCTGACTGGACCAGCAGCTCACCGAAATCTCCACAGGTCTTTCTCCGTTCCTTACCCTATAGGAAGTCTTCAGCAATCCTTCCCGCACTGCCCTGCTTTTTACTCCTACATTGCCCGAAGCGAGCAGGACTTATGGTCAGTCGTGGTTTCTCCCGGGTTCGTCAAATCCTAAGCCTTGCCTTGCCTCAGGACACCTCTTCAGCCCTGCATCCATGATGGTATCCTAGCACCCATGACATATCAGTGTCTCTGGTGTGCTGACTGGTTGTACGTCTGGGAAAAGGAGCGCACATCAATGCCCCTTCGCATACCCCGATTGGTTGACGAGTTCCATGTATGTCATTTCGTTTTCCTCGCCTCATGTTCCTGTTCTGATTAATTTCAGCTCGAGCTCAAGACGCTTGGAAGTTTGCCTAGCGTGTGGGGCTGAGACTCTTTCAGCTGTGCAATGTTTTTGAGCCAACAATCCTGGGTCCTGGGCTTGAGTCGCAGATGAACCTCGGCCACCTCATCTTCGGCGACAATGCATGGCTCTCGCTCGGTGGGAGACGGTGTGCAGAGGATGACCCCATCACCGCAGTGTATCGGAAACACAGTGAGTCACATATTCTCATCCTGGCTCCATTCCCCGTTGAAGTAGTGCCAAATTTTCATTAAGAACATCATCACAGACTCCCTAAGTGTTTCAATCGGTCCATTGGAATACTGTGGAGTCGGTCATATCATATACATTGGCCCCAATGCTTAGTGAGCTTCCCTTCCTCATCTCCCTCTCATAACTTAATTTGACATGCACTCATTGTAGTGTGGCAGTGTGCAAGGGTGATCCAATGATCCCCGAATACCATGAGAAGCACTTCTTGAGCGGACTGGATCACATGGGCTCTCACCTGGACACGACTGGCAAATACAAATGGGCACGTTCGCAGAAAGAGTTAAGGAGGCTAGTCAAAAAGCTCACAACCATCGAGAAGGGATACAAACGAGCGGGAGTGGATCTGGAGGTGCCCGTTCATGATAAGTCCAAGAACCAACCTTCAAAGCCAAAGAAACGAAGGCTGAATGCGGATCAGAGGCTTGTTCTAGCTCCAATTAATTAATTAATCCCAATATCAATTAACTGATGCCAACTCCTTCAGGGATTTCTGATTCTGGATGGTTTAAAGTTGATTAGCATCCTATCTACCCTTGGACAAAGAACTGGGTCTATCCCTATGAAATTCGAAGTTGGAAAACCTTGGTAGTCCACAACAAACATTTGTCAGCGGGCCTCATGCAAATGCTTCTCAGCAAAGTTTATGAAGGATGGGCTGGTAACGGTCAATGATTCAATTCCTCGAAGGTCTTACAATGATAGGGCTATTTGTGAAATCAGAAGTGGACCAGGACCATCTCCGTTCATTGGGACAACAAATGATCAGGATGCTTTAGGTCACATGTTCACATCCATTCCCATGAATTTTGGTGGCCCTTAAATGCCAACGGTGCCGTTTTTTTGGCGCTGTTGACCTCCCCTCACCTCAAGCGTGCAAAACACGCCATCCCGTGGAAATACAGCATGGGTGAGGGTCACAGCAATTATTTGTTCCTGATCTCAGCTAAAATTTATCTGGTGGTGAATTTCATCGTAAGGAGCATACGAGCATGCTAGGGGCCCACATATTTCATTCTATTCGTCTCCCCTAAGGACTGCATCCTCAATGAACCTCGCCTCTCTGTCCCTGTCCGACCGAACTCTGCTAATAATGCTTGCATTCTCTGCCAACAAATCTCTGTAACCAACTGCGGCAACAAGGTCCTGTGCCTGCTTTGCCCGTTTTCGATACATTGCTGCCTTTTGTCTTGCATATGCTTGGTGTCCAGGAAGGGCATTGGTCGAGGCCAAGGTGCTCCATGTTCGCTCCATCCTGGTGAAGCTCCGGTTTGTTCTCAACAGCTCCACGAGTTTTTGTTCTCCCTGCTCTTGCCATCGCTGCATCTCTGCCTCTGCTCGGAACCATTGAACTCGATCACCTGCCATGGCCGTGAATCAACGTTCGAGTGTTGTTATGGTTCAGTTTACCTTCACTTGACCATTCATCCATCTCCACATCTGTCATTTTGGACAGTTTTCCCAACCTGCCATAGCCATCCTTCCGGCCTCTGATCAACAGTGACCGACGCCAGAGTTGATTTATTCTTAGTTCGGGGTCCTGGGGAACTGTCAACCTCGCAACATGAAAAATTATTAGAGATTTTGACCTGATTTTCTCCTATCCATTTGCGTGCCGGTGAGTGATGCACTCAGGGATGACTCAATTGTCTCCGGAGAATTTGTTCCTTTGGCATCTGTAAAATGTTCCATAGTAGCGATCCATACAGTGCAGTATTAAATTCAATTTGCGCACCTTACATGTCAACATCCTCCTCAATTGGGACCCGGGAATAAGCCCGCCAAAGTGCACCCTCTGTTGTCTTGAGTCCCCAACACGCCGCTTCTGCTGCACAGACTTCATGTATAGATCTGGTTCAGTGAGTCGGGGAAAATTTGAGCCAGTGTTTAATGCCATGAGAGCCGCCCGGGAAACTTCATATGAGGCCATGTGCTGGTCTCGGATTAAGATCCCCTCCCGAATGTTGTCACCAGCTCGAGTATTCTCCTTCTGTTTGCGATCATCTCGAGTTTTCCGGTTGCGCAAAGCAGTAATATGTTTCACAATGTTCTGCAGGGCACGCAAATGATCGAATGCCTGACCTTCTCTCCACTTTGCCTCTTCTACCGCCAGGCTGATCAGGTCTAGAGTATGTCGTTCCCCTTCGGAAGGGAAGTCAGATGGCAAGAACAACTTCTCATCTTGTACTGAGGGCATGGCCAGAGCTTGTGCTGCAACCTTGTCACCGATCCGCGGCATTAATTCCTTCTGCATTTTTCGCCATGCCAGGATCCGAACTTGAGTTTTCGTCATGCGCTTTTGGACCTCCTTTTGACGAGAAACCAGATCGTGTTCCTTGGTGTCAGAAAGTAGCTGCCTAAGCTTCCGCCTGACAAGCCAACTGTATTGAAATAAGTCACAGGAGAGGTGGACACGTACTGCATATCCTGTATCTTGAGGCCTTCATCTAAAAACCGCACCACCTTGCTGTTCGGGATCATTGTGGAAGCAAATGCACTTTCATCACTCAGCATCTTTTGGTAAATGGCGAGCTGGGAAGGCACTGTGTGTCACATGAGAATCAATTCTGGGCAGATGATTGAATGAAAAACACGCCTTTGGTGCTTTTGTGCTTATATACACTAACAGCCTCCTTTCCATCCTTAACTGATGTGCGCGGCATTTCCTGCCACTTTTGAACCCTATCGTTGAAAGATATGCTGAGTCCGATAAAGTGATTCCGCTTCTGGACATATTTAGTCTTGGCCTCTCTAATATCCTCTGCCAATGATACAGCTGGTCGAGTTAGTACACATATCCAACCTGCAAGCAGTCCACTCACCCATGTTCATCATTTTCTTGTGGTTCCAATCACCGTGATGGTGGATCATGGTGTCTTGCCTGTGTCCATTGTTCATTTGCCGAACATGGGGTCCCAGTTGGTTGGCCTCAGGCCAGTACTGCTCAGCTGTCTCGCTGTGAAAGTGGCCCACACATTCCATATATGCTGTCCCAAACAGATATGTGCACGAGTCTTGGTGACCTTGGACATGAAGTGCAGGTACCCCCCATCACATACACTTGATCATGGGGACGAGATCCGGGAAATTATTCTCGAAGCGCTCCTCGAGATGTACAAAATATTCACAGGCAATGTCATAGGTTGTGGCCTGGTCAACATCTTCAACTTCAAGGTGCAAGGAAACCTTGAAGGAATCAGTGGGCTGGTGCTGTCTGAGTTCCATTGCCAGTGCTTTATCTGTGTTCGCAAATCTGAGCAATTCATGAGTGCTTGATCTTGCTCCAAAGGTTTGAAAAATACCTCTCGCCATAATATAGATCGACACAGGAGAGAATAAAAACGTGGCTACATTGACAGTTAATTGTGCCAGTGATAGCCATGTTCTTGAATTTTTTCTTGTCCTGCTTGTTCACAGCTTTCAAGTAATTGCAGGTCGATTTCTGGGGGAAAACAGTGTGAGTTACACAAAGGAGATCAGGGAAATTAACATGCCTCTTTCGAAATAGGAACACGAGCAAGGTATTCTTTATACTCAGAGTCAAGCGGGAAGTAGCCCTTGCCCGCACACAAGGAAACATCATCCGGATCTGTATTCTTGGTGAACTGATTGCATTGAAAATTCCCGTCCAATGTACGCTGGCTCTGGTTCAGATGCCTGCAGACAAGAAACCTAAGTTCGACTTGTTCAACCTGGATTAATCTCACATACCTCAAATCATGTGGTGTCTTCGGACAGTTTGGATCCGAATTGAATCCAGGTTCCGGGCATGCAGGGCACCAAACGAGGAGATTACCACTGGGACGATGCAGTACAACAGCATCTATCCCATGGAGCTGTCCTGTCCTCTTCTTCAGAGTCAAAAAATTGAACACGCGGACTACGCGCAGGAAGGCTGCATAAGGATTCTGTTGCCGGCATCAAGAAGAGTGCCCGACTCGATGACCAACCACTCACGGGAACATCTGCTGTGAACGAATTATCTGTCAAGCGTCGGATCGCCCCCAGGTAATCATAGGCTGCCTTTTTCGACTCCAAGTTGTGTAGTTGGAATCGCTTTAGCATATTAACAGTGAAAGCGGTCTGTGGTTCACGTGTGGTAGCAGGGAAGAGTCGTGCACGCATGAGCTGTTTGGCTTTATTTGGAGGAAGCTCGTGGCATCCACAGAACGACAGACGAGTTGAATGGATCCCATTATCGTCCACAACAGTAAACAATCCTGCCCCACAAGGAGATGGACAAGGCCGTCCATTGTGGCCGAGCTGTATGATGTGACCGAGTTTCGAAATGTCGTGGCGAACAAAGAATCCTTGCAGTGTGTCCCATACTTCAGCCCAATGGAATGGATTTTGGATATGGGTGTTGACAAAGCATGCACCACAAGACATTTCATAGCCTGTACAATCATAGCACTGCTTCCTGCGCTTGTTGCACCACAAACATTCTCCGCACTATATATTTTGGTTGTATCAGTTGAGTGAAATAAAACTGAGGCTAGAACGCACCACTTGCACCCAAGAGCCAGCCACAAGATCGTTCCTACTCTTTCCGCCCGTGTTCATGATTGGAATGCCGAGATCATGGCCCTGGTGGTCCCAAGGCAGATCAGCCAGAGGACGTGGACTGTAGTTCTCGAGGACTGAACGCAGGCGGCGGAGAAGAGCGCGCTTCTTCACGGCTTTGGTGCCTTTGAACCCCAAAGCAACGGTCAAAGGATACAAGCGGGCGTGTTTGACTTCAAGGGCAATACTATTCCCTGATCAAACCCGGCGAGGCGAGGACGAGGTAGGTGAGGAAGAAGAAGAAGCAGTGCGCGAGCGAGTGCGAGGAGAGGAGGAAGAGCGAGTGAGAACCATTTTTCGGCTGCAGACTTGTCCAGACTGGGTCTTGAACTTATATGCTCACGAATGCCGTGTCATTGAGGCGAGCACTAGGTCCGTATCATTGGTGCGATGAGTGGGGTTCAGGGTCGCTTTCCAGGGTCATTTTGCGCCGGGGTTGCGGGAGGAGCATCAGCAAGGAACAGTTCAACTACCAATGTCAAAATGTTGGCTTGATATCTCGGCAAATTGGCTTGCCGTGGGAAAAGTACAGCCGAGGATCATCAAATGTATCATCATGCAGAATATGGGATAGCGTGAAACTGACCGGTATGCAAAATGTTTTGCAGCAGGCCCCGCTTGCAAAATTTGAAAAGATGAGGGCAGATGGGGAAACCAATGCACGACTTCTGTGAGGCAGTGAATGTTGAACCATGTGGAACAATTATGAGAACATTAGTGAAGCTGTGCATGGTCAGGGAAAATTCGAAATTGGTGCCTTGAAAAGTGTGTGGAACAGTGAAATCATCTGCATCAAGGTTGGCCAGCGAGTGTGGGGAGCCGAAGAAAACACTAAGAGTCTACTGGTATGGTTTGGGAGCACGGTTCATTGTGCAAGTATGGCTTGTAGGATGACCTAAACTCAGGAGGCATTGGCAGAACACCAAAACTCTCGAAGAACGCGAAGGAATTCGTGACTGTGACCGGGTCATGTGTTGTGACCCAGGCATTTTTCCTCCGATCGTTCACGAATTTAGTGAACAAAAAAGCACACATGTCAGGTCCAAATATTGGTACTCTCAGGGTCATTCCAGGCACTAAATGATGGTCTCCAGGCATAATTTACCCCTTAGTAGGTGATCCTTTGACCCGTTCACTTGGAATCCATCAACCGTAGAATGGCATATGGGACGTGAAATGTGGCCCTGAACAAGCAACCCTGTACATTTGTGATTGTTCTGTTCCTGGTTGCCCACCACATGCACCTTTCTTTGATTAAAGCATAGAAAACCCATGGTCCTGGGTGTCTTTCCCTCCAAGTCCTGCCTCTCTCCACAATGGCGAAGGGACAATTCAGCGAACTCCAGAAGGCGCACCTGAACACCTACCTGCCGGAATTTATCAAGCTGTTGGACGATGGTGCTGCCGGAACCATTCTTACTCGCTGGAAGCAGGCCACTGCGAGCAAAGCTCTGGACTCACCGGCATTTGCGGATTTGGATTATGAGAAGAATTCACGAACCAAATGGTTTGAGGTGTGCTTTTCTGACTACCATACACATCATTTTTTGCTCAAGACAGCACAGATGATTGTTCGCAAATATACCAACTACATGCATCAGGTATACCGAAAGACACATCTGGAGAACATCTCTGTGTCCGAAATCACCAAAGCAAACCCACTACTCAAGTTCTGCTCAGTACTTACTGGGCGTCAATTGTTTTCCCGAGACATGCATGACGACGTGGTTGCAGCAGCGAGGCGGGTTGGCAATGACAAAGGGGCCCAGGCCATCAACGAAGCAGCTTCATACCAGACTGCCTTGAAGCAACTGTGGGATGATCTCAGCTCAGAAGAGAAGATGGCTTGGGATGAAAGGGCCGAAAATCATTGTGGTGATGTAGAAAAGTAAGGGTTCATATCTCTCATTAATATCTATACTAAGTGAGCCACAGGAACCAGAAAGAATTCCCCGAGAATATCCACCTGGCATTGCGAGGCCTATGCCAAGGTGGTATTGTCGGTGACGCAGAGATGATGCTCTTCTATGCATTTCGGGAGCCTCAAACTGGTGATCTTCTGGCTGGAACGCACGTGTCTTTTTCTCATCAACGAGTGTTGACACTAATGCAATTGATAGCATTCACGGACATTCAAAGCACAACAAGACGAATTTTGGTGGAGACGAGTTGGGTCAGACATATGGTGTTCCGTGGTCAAAATTTGCGGAAATTGTGATCCCTCGTAGGTAGCATCCGCCAATACATTGATCTGGTTATAATGCTTGTATTACCAACCCAGGGCTGGTTATCGAAGCCTCTCCCTCAGTCATTGTTAATGATGATGGCACTGTGACTTTACCTCCCATCGACGTTGATGCAATCCCCTCCGCACACCTCCGGCATCTCTTACAAGAATATTTCGATCAGTGCTGGAGTACGTATGGATCCTCTTGCCTTATCTACCAAATATTCACCAAATGTCATCTAGTTCATAGAAACTTCGGAGAAAAAGGATCAGATCTGGATCTACTTCCAATCCCATGGGCAGAGATTATATCTGATCCCTCCAAGTTTTACGATACCGGGAAATTCAGCTTTCCTCTACCATTGAAAGATCCACCGACACTCAACAGCGTCGAAACTCTTATGGTCGCAGAGTTCTTGAATTCCACCAATCGTTCCACACCCTTCAATTTCAAGCGTGGAATATTCACGTCATCTGGCCAGTCGGAGTCTCCGCATCATTCGACTTCAACACAGCTACTTTCGACGACCAACACAGCACCGACATCCCTGGCAACAACACTTCTGATATCTCCTTCTCTGGCTACCCAAAGTCCAAAAGCATCGCAGGATATACCACCTCCTCCACAATCACATCACACATCCCCGGTGCTCGCATCTTCATCTCCACCTCCACCGTCTTCACAGCCAAAGAAACCCGCACAAAAGGGGACCAATAAACGGTCGAGGTAACTCAGGTGCTAGTCCTTGATGCAATCAGGATTGATACGATTTCTAGAGACGAGGAACAGGAACCAGGGTCGGAAAAAAATAAGAAGCCCAAAGACGGGTACATATGTTGTTTATCCTCCTCGATGTTTAACTTATACCATGTTCAGGAAAGAACACGGACCTGCTCGTGTGAACCCGCCCCGCCGTTCCTCGCGAGCTGCAAAATCCTCCCATCCAGCAGCCGCACCCACCTCGAAGGAAAAAGGCAGGATGACCAGTAAGGACACCGCAAAACGAAGATGGAAGTAAGCCTATCCATACCGTTAGCTTAATTATGGCTAACCACCTTCGCAGGGGATGGGCCATCGTCAGTGACAGTGGTTCTGACAATGAAGGGGAGCGTTCGGGATGAGATTTTACGTGGTTCAACACCCGTTCAACACGCGGTTCAACAACGATTCAACAGCTGTTTAACGGCCGTTTATTCTCAGTTCAACACTGGGTCTTTTGTGTTCTTCCTCATAGGTTCCACCTTCATTTTTGTTACAAACACACCGGTTGAATGTGTTTGATTTAATCGTGGGTAAACTGTACTTTGCACCTGTTTGAACACTGACCTAAACATTGTTCTGTTTCTCAGTTGAACATTGATTTAACCGCCCTCTTCTACACAACACATTCACTCAAACCCTCGATTTATTCCAATGAACACCGCGTTCAATATGTGATTAATCGGCTGGCTCAAACACGGTTTGTACTCCTCTGTTCAAATGGACCGAAGAGTGGTTAGATCCTTATGTACCCCTCCTGTACCATTTAACTAAACAAAAATTAAACACTGTTTCGCGTTGTAACACCCTTTGCTTAAACAAACCTAATAGGGTTACTGCTGCTGAGGGGGGTTTTCGGTCGGAGAGAGGGGAACCATATCGACGATGACAATTAGGAAGAAATCGTGCTTGCCCGTAGGTAGCTCGGGTAGACCCAGGCAGCGAATTGCATAAAGCAGCAGGTGAACTTGGAAATATAAGTCGTCGGAAAGACGGTGTCCGATGCGGATTGTAACGTTTCCATCTACAGCCCCTTTGAATGTTAATTTGTGCTCTGGCCTACCGAAGGGACACCCGATAAAAACTAAGACCGGAACACGAGGACTAATGAACATATCAATCGGCTCGTTGGCAATTGACGCTGCGGTAGTTTGCTCGGTGACACTGTACAAAGCTATCGAGAAAGGGTAGTATGGAGAGCGAAATCACGAACCTTCTGGCATGTCCTCACATCTTCACGACCCTTGGTCACCTTGCATGTACGACATGCACCCACCATGGGTATTGGCGAGCTATTGCGCGGAGCTGCAATCACACGATGGAAGAAGGGTAAAGTCATTTGGTGAAGATCGCCAGGATTGTGCCGCAGAGGGTTGGAGGCTGATCCATAAGCATGCGGTAGATCTGCTGTGACAATATCTTCGGGCGACAGGGCACGACGGCCACTCTCGTTCTGCAAGTCCACAAGAACGGGAAACTCTGCCTTAGCCTCGGGATTATTTGGGTCAGTCGTTAGTAGACTGGTGATATCGATCAGCGATTCAGGAACTAGGTTCAGCTGTTTCCGCGCCATTGCTCGTCTGTATCTCGCTTTCAATGCCCGTGGTTCGAGCAACAATGCCATGCTTGCAGCACCCTCAGCTGACTGATATCTGATCGGTGAAAACTAATCAGAGTGGCGGCCATCGCGCACAAGTGAGCACTCAATGGTCAAGCTTAAGATAGGCGGCAGCCAGGCTGGCGAAATAGGTCGATACACGATTGTTTGCGGCCGTAGCAAGTTCATAAGGTCGAGCTGCACTGCGGTAGTTGCCACCTTAAACAGTTGTCCAGCCTGTGGTCATTTGGCAATGAGGAATAGAGAGCACAAAAGGGGTCCTTGTCACTGTGTTGAATTGAGAAGCATAGTGCTCGGTTTTGCTTGTGCTGGTCATTTGCAGGAAGCCTGAGTCGTTGTGACATCATCACAAGGTTGTCACCTTCCGTACACGTGGGGCGACGCGTCTAACGCAAACGACAAGCATGCCCAAATATGGTGACTTCCGTAGTGCGGCGATCCATTGCAAACAAAAAGCCAGCTGGAAAGGCCGATCAAAGCTGTTTTTTTTTTCACAGCCAAGCCAGATTGGACTGCTACTGAATTTCACAAAATTCATAGATTCCCCGCCTAGCTGGGGGTGCCAGGTGGGGGAACCGGACAATCTGCTAATCCAGTCGTTTTTACACGCGAAAGCCATGAAAAACCTTCCACATATTGTGTTTCTGTCCTTCAACTTGTGTCGGAATCAAAGCCCATGGTGCAAACATTTTTGCAAACATCGGAATCACAGTTGAATTGGGAACCAGACGGAGAAGGAAGGCTGCTTTTACGTCTCGCCAGTTCAGAACGGTCTCTCTGAAGGAGTGAGAATGTTGCATGCCACTTTTTTCTTTCTATGGGTGGCATACCTCAGTGTCATGGAAAAAAATGAGATGAACTGAGGTTTCTTACTCCTGAGACAAAAGGGCAACTTTGAAAGGCTCTACTGCTGGCCCCAAGTGCTAATTGTACTATTAAATTTCTCACTCCAAAGGGACCACAGCAGTATAGGGAGAGCACCCGCACGAGGAAAGTTCATTTCAGTCCACTATTGCAGGTGTATGTTTCTCGCAGCTCTGAGGAGAACATATGGCTGCACTGTTCCGAACCAGTTTACCTACCAAGACAGAAAGGTGCAGCCAAAATTCCTCCTCCATTCCCCAGCAACCGTGTCGTTCTTGGATCTTGAGGACCTCCTGTGGAGTACCCCACGCATGAAGCACCCCAATCAGACGAAGATTAGAAAGATCGGGGGTGATCTTGTCGATAGCGAGCCCTGCGCCCACTATATGGGTGAAGATATGGATACAACGTGGCTGCAAATCAATATTTGCTGGCAAGTTCACAAGCTGGATCATGGTGTCGAGTAAAGCAACTGCGGCTTGATGGATAAACAGGTACCCAACTCCCAGTGCTGGAAGGTGAGTGAGTACGGGTTTCCACGAAGCAGGAGCAAGCTTGGCCAGATATCGCACATCTAAATGGGTGATGTTCTCTGTTGGAATGGCTTTACAAATTTTGGATATGATTTGCCTCCGAGCAAGTTCGTTGGGTGGGTTGGTGTTTAGTAAGCGTGTGGGATTGTTTTCGAGGGGATTGGAGGCAGAGTGCCCCAGAAAGTGCTCAATGCAAAATCTTTTTGTCCTAGTGTTCCCGCATGCCCGACTTGAAGGATGCAAGGGATGGCAGCCAGTGAGGCATGGATGTGCTAACACAGAGCGAGGAGAAGACCTGAAACATCCTGTCAGCGGTGTATCCCAATAGGATACATCGAAACACTGTCTGTCGGGGGTATCATCATATTTCCGCATATAGATGAGGCCTCAAGAACTAGGTGTTCGGTACCATCAATAGGTGTTCACAAATGCCTATGCTACTACTGTACCATTTTTACCAAGTGTTCATCAATTTTTATCCGAGATGCCCGATAAATTTTATTTTGATTCAAGGTGATTTTTGCACACATCAAAAAAATCTGGTGTGACCTGTGACTGAACACTTGGTCGAAATGGTACAGTACAGATTTCTATGGCCTAGTGAGGTACGATTGTTGGCCCTAGAATAGGGTCTATGTACGAGGGTTGCTGATGTAAGCAGACCTTTCCTCATCCTCACCGCCATCAGTGCTCATTGGAAGGGCTTTCAGTCCTTGGCCCTCCCATTTGGCTCGGACCCATTGGATCATTTTTCACTCTCTCTCGCCGAACACAGCACCCATCAGCGCCGAAGGGTCAGGTGATATCAGCTTCAAGACTGGTGGCATGTCACGATTAGATAAGATCTATCGTTCCAACGCCTATCTAAGCGCCCGAGATCTAAGCGCTGGATGACAAAGAGGCTATGACTAAGACCGGCCCGACCCAAGGGATGACGTCATGATGATGTCAGAGATGACGTCAGGACATGAGGATGAAGCAAGGACACTGAGAACATGTGGTTAAGGGTAGTTGTAGTATATATAGATTAGTTCACACGGTTCCCTAGACAGTATAAGTAGAGTAGCTATTACGCTGTTGTAGTTAACCTTTTATTCCATCATTTTTCGAGATCAACCACGAGCACTACCCAATCCCTCTCTTCATACCGAGAGTGGACGCTCAGGTCTTGACTGTGACATGGCAAGCTCCTAAGCGAAATTGGCCTGCATGCAAATTCACTCGTTCGGATGCTCTCGATGCAGGAATGCCTGGAAGGTGGGATAGAAAGTAAAGGGAATGTGCGGACGAAACAAGCTGCATTGTCTTGCTCTTTAATGCTGTCTACTCACAATGGTTTGCTGTTCTAGCCCTACAGGTACCTGATACTCTGACACTCTTCCAATTCGACAACTTCCCCCATTCCTCAAATCTTCGCAAAACTTACCATCCAATATCGCATACCTCATGGATCTCGTCGACAACCAGCGGCGTTATACATAACTCAAAGCCATTCCAATTCGTCCACACTCGCCATTTCATTCATGCACACCCACTGCTTCAGTATATGCATTCCACGCTCAAACCATGCCCAATTTGTACGTATGCGATCCCTCAGCATTTCACTTATTCACTTTGGGCAGCGCATTAACCCTGATTTGTCAACGGGTCGGGTTTGCCCTTGATTTATCCAAGCGCCATCGAGATCTCTGCTTCATTGAGTTGTGACTTATTTTGTTTCCTTTGATTACTTACCATTTGAATTACAATGCAATGCACAATCCACTTCACACAAATAACGCACCCCAAGCACACAGCACACCTCACATGAATAATGCACCCCTAAGCACTCAGCGCACTTCACGTGAATAATGCAAAGTGCACAGTGCACCTCACACAAATATCGCAAAGTGCACAGCGCACTTCATGCGAATAACGCACCCCAAGCACACAGCACACCTCACACGAATAACGCACCCCTAAGCACTCAGTGCACTTCACGCGAATAATGCAAAGCACACAGCGCACCTCACACGAATGACGCAAAGTGCACAGTGCACTTCACGCGAACAACGCACCCCAAGGGCACAGTGCACCTCACACGAATAATGCACCCGAAGCGCACAACACACCTCATGAAAATAATGCACCCATAAGCGCTCAGTGCACCTCACGTGAATAAGGTTCCCCTCGAGCGCCCAGCGTACACTTCAAGAAGCACTCAACACATTTATGGGACTAACATGCACTTGACACGGTGGATTGTTGAGTTTTCTCTCTCTCTCACTGAATGCGGTGCCCATCAGCGCCGAAGGGTCAGGTGATATCAGCTTCTAGACTGGCGGCATCACCACTGGGTCACGAGCTCCTAAGGTATGGGTCTCAGTGATACCGCCAGTCTACCAGACTACCCCTCTGCCTTTGTGGAGTTATCTGCCGGATTTTCCTGCCATCCACATTGGTAACAGGAATTTCACCCGATGCCCAACACCAACATTTCATTGAAGACAAAATCATTCATTCTAACTCTATCGGCACATCAGCCTACGACTTGTATGTACTCCTTGCAGAGGGTGGTGCAATGTCTTGTGATGGCGGAGTGACATGTGTCAGGCAGCTGCAGCCTACCATTTGACCCAGAATCTCATCGACAAAACTTTTCCCCACCCACCCACTCCTTCAACTTATTTTTCGTTTTCAGGCCTTAATTTTGCTCAAACTTTGCATTATGTAATGTACAATTCAGCCGACATCCAGTGTTCTACCCTGCTTCATTTAACTCGAATTTTCTTGTAGAGACAGGTGGACTCAATCGGCGGGGAACTCAGCCCATGAGACTCAATCGATATCGCTAGGTCTAGGACTTGAAGACCTCACGAAAATTAAATTGTCGAGGTTCCATGTCTGCCAGGGGGAGCAAAACGGCTGCATGTGGTCCCTCTTGTATCTCCTCCCCCATAGCCAGTGGCCGAGAAAAAACAGTCAAAATTGGTTGCAAATACATGTGGTGCATATCCCCGTTGGCTGAAATCACGCTGGATCGACACGCTGTGGCAGAATTAATGTGCCGGGGCGAGGTTTGTGGAATGGGTCGGTGATCCGGTATGGCTAGAGTGGTTTTTGGATAGAAAAATGGGAAAAAGGCTTGGAAGCCTTGAGTATGAAAGACGGTCTAAAGGAGAGTGTCGGCAGGACAGTTTATCGTGCAGAAAAGAGTGCAGGGTTGTGGCATGTGATTCTGGGGTTTATAGCTCAAGGGAGCACACTGGTGACAATTTAGACACTAGGGGGCGAGGTCTCTGTTGATTCCTCTGGGCACTTGCCCTACACCGGTCACAAACGAGGTGGTACGTAGCTGAGAGATGGTACGTCGCGTCGTGGGTCCGTGTTTACTGACTAAACAAATGATGTAATTTAAAATAACGGTCACATAACAGTAAAGCCAAATGGAGGACGTGGAAGCATTTCCACATCCCGGCCATCCAGCTCTACCACAACGCACAGCCCCACAATTTGAAGGTTGAATGGCCGGCCCTTCGGTGTTCATGCTCCACGGATGTAAGAGCTTTCGCCAGTGGGAGAGCAACTTTGCGATGGTGAACCTCCATAACAGGGGGTTGGCTAATCCTCCGTGGAGACACACTTGATTGTGGCACGTACAGTTCAAAATCATGCCTAGTGGGCCCATGCAAAGATATTCGCGGCACAATGGAAGGCCGCGGCATTCCCCCGGAAGAGCGGAAGTGAATCCACGAGATTCGATCCAACCCAGCCCTTCTTCATCGTAAATGAAGGATAGGCAGGCATGAGGCCATTCTGTCCACATTAAAGATCTTGGGGGGCGAGCCAGCTCCTTACACTCCGCCTCCCAACTCCCATGGTCCCAATCTCGAAAACCCTCGTCTCTCTCACGTTTGCTCTCGCTTCGCTGGGTATGCCCACCGCACCCAAACAGGCACGCACGATGGGTACCGGTGAGGTTTCCTCTCCCAACACCATATGCCTGCGCTGGAATTTTCTCAGTGTTCCAAATTGTTCCTGGCCTGGGGGCATGCAGGTGGACGAACACGAGTGCACAAGCTGTAAGCGCAGTCTCTGCGATAACCTTTAAGAACTACCCGTGAGTCAGAGTCATCTCATACATCAAGGCCTGGCTAACGATGTAATGATGCAGTGGGGCGACACCTAATCCAAACAAGTGCATCTTGACGATCTTTATTCTTATTCCGTCCATAAAACAGAACTAATCATTGTCCCAGAAATCCGATCTACTACATCTGACGGGGAAGATGGCCACACTAGGAAGCTGGCCACTTGGACAATATAAGGCCAATGAGATTTGGGTATTGAAAGTTTGCATGTGGGGGACAGAACATGACCTTGGGAGATGTCCCATGCCAAATTTCGGAACGAAACGATGACTTGATCAAAAGTTATGGCATGTTTGACAGCGGCCCGAGGTGTGGGAACATCAATTCCTTAGCGCTGTGAAAGATGAATTGCTCGCTGCTCCACCATCTCTTGCTTGATTTCCGAGTTCCTGGGCTCGTTATGTCCTCTTAACACCTTGCTTCAATCCTATGTTGTTTTGGCCTTGAAAATTGTTTCCATCCCTTTCCAAACTTCGCACAAAGGGGCCATTGGTGGTGTTTTGGCCAGCACTTGGCTCCACCTGTATCGGGGGAACCTTGGCCACTGCGGGCTCGGAACTGGTTACAGGTACTATACATACCAAATCCTTCGATCTATGAGGCTCAGCCTAATTTTATATACTTTGGCTGCCCCTCACCAACGGCCATTGCGTCAAATCACCCAAATTCTGTCTTGTTGATTCCCAAATACACTGTGGGCCATAGTTGTATCAGGGTGTCGAGCTGAGGGTTCATGTACATCCATATTGGTCTGATGAAGTCCCTTGAAGCCTGCTTTGGGTAAGCATGTCCTCTTGCTGCTGGGTGGCTTTCGTTTAGTCGGCTGGATGGTTACCACTGATCTATCCATGTATCAGAAGCACCCTGTTCCACTGGTATTATACGCCTCATGTAGCATTTAGCCTTCCAAAATAGAGCATTCGGGTCCATTGAAAATTATTAGGGACTCCAAGGCCACTCATATGGCTGGCAACAATCGATTTGGGTGGGTGGCCAAGTACCCTGTCAACTGCCTTTTCGGGACTACCGTCCGAAATAAATTCACTAAGCAATCAAAATGCCACCAGAATTTGCCCCAACTGGTTTGACCGATTCATGGGATGTGTGCCTTCAGTTTGTAGCCATTGGGTCCATGGCGAGATCCTCTACATGCTTTTTAAACGGCCAAAACCTCTTAGGTGGCCAGGTTCCCCGTCATATATAGTACCACCGTTTCCTGGAGATCACAGGTGTTTCAAAAAATATTGCTTTACTATGCCGTCTGTCCTGGCGAGCCTCCAGATTCAGCGAACGGGATCACTGTCCGGGGCCAAATCGTCGACTTCTTCGAGGAAGATCCGAATGCGAAGGCGAACGGTGTTGGGATCCCGGCTATGCAGTTTCAGAAAGTGGCCGGTCTGGACGACGGGATCATTGAGAATGCTATTTGGTTCATCGTGTAGATGTTGTCTTGCTTCGCTTGGGGAAATAGCGCGTTGTTGTGAGCTGCTTGTCGAGGTGGTCGCCCGTCGGTGTGTCACGGGGGAGGCATGTGATTGCCTTCTAGTTCAGCTCGACATATGTACTATTTAGGAATTTCAAAGTACTTGGGTGTAAGATCACACACTATATCATTTCAAAGCGATGGAGATTAAATGGAGGCTTATACTAAATGGTAAAACAATGCTAGAGTTTTTATCAGGCCGCGAGAAATACATTCGGAATGTTCGTTCTCAAACTTCAAGCTTGGCCTCCTCGAATGATGTCCGCCGCCTGTGAGATTATGGGAGTGGTTAGCACACAAAACAGAAAAAGATGATTAAATAATAGCCACGCACACGTTCTCCGATCATATACACCGTCGACGACTGCAAATTACATGTCAGCAGATTCGTCGAAAACGATGTTATAAAAGGCGCACGAGATGAGCGCTGACAGGGAACGGAATTATAGAGGCGTCTGTAGCAGAACGAGTGAGCCCTGACTCCACGGTAATTTTCCAGGAATAAACCCACCGACAACACGGACGTTCGCCGTGCCGTACACTCTCAGCGAGGTATCGACCACCCCGCCCAAGCTCTGCGGCATCATCGAAAGCGACCCCACCTCGTGGTTGTCGCTCCCCACCACGCTCCGCAGCCACTCCTCAACCTCCACGTCCGTCTCCTTGTCCGCGCCCGGCTCAAACTCCCCAGCGTAAATCGTATCCAGGGGCGGCGCCACAAGCATCTTGCGCGCCAGCTGGATTCCGCCTACTTGCGCGGCCACGTCGAAGGGGTGCGCCCAGTACGCCGGGTCGACGGCGGGTGGCGCGAGTGGGTTGGAGGACACGATGTGGGTGCGCCCCCGGGAGAGGGGCGCGTACAGCACCGAGTTGATTGTGGTGTAGTTTCGCGCTGGGCGCGCGCTGAAGGACGTGGGTCCGGAATAGCCGGGTTCTGTCAAGCACAATCGCGATGAGTAGTGCAGAAGGGAGAGGCTGCGATCGCATTCTGCGTAGCTTACCGGCATTCATTTCCAGAGGCAACCCCTTATCTGTCTGGTACAACGCGAGCGCAATCTTGTGCTGCGCGGCGATCCCTTTGGCGAGGGCGGGGTTCCCATTCGAGAACAGCTCGGCAAAGTACGTGAGGTTTGCCTGTGCTTGCTCGATGAGTGTGTCCAATTGGCCGGGGCGAAAGACGTCCGACGTTGCGGCGATGCCCAGGGACCGCGGGACAGCGGAGTACATGCCTACGGCCGGTACGATCAGCTCATGTATTTCGAGAATTGTGTGGTGAGTTTACACACCTGTGCGGTTCGTGAACCACAGGGCTCTCTGCTCGGCCGCGAAGGCAGGGTTAAGGGCCAGCGCGTCTTTGGTCAGTCTGACAGTGCGAGTGCGATCAATTTGAGGAGACGATTTCATCCGTTAAAGGTACATACGTGAGATTAGTGAACGCATTTGCCCAGCTGTGAACGTGGTCTACATCGCATAGTGAGACACAGCGGGGACATGGTCAGTGGATCTGTGTGCGCACCCGCAAGATTCTCGCCGACAGTTGGCAAATCGAGGACGGGGGTAACACCAGCGGCCGTCAAAATCCTGCCAGGGGATATGAGCAACTGTGTTCCTCCCCGGGAAAAAATGAGCAAGATACAACTCACGCAGAATTACCGACCCCAGATAATTCCAGGACCTTTGGGCTGCCGATCGTCCCCGCTGATAGAATAACTTCCTTGGAAACGCTGATCGTTTGAGTTTGATTATTCAGGATATACTCGACACCGGTCGCTGTGAGATTCGAATTCTCGCCGGGGGTGAACGGCGCCCACAGAATGCGAGAGACGGTCGCGTTCGTGATGACAACCAGGTTGGGTCTGTCGGCGAAAGGCGTGTAGTATGCGCATGCAGCCGAGCATCTGCATATGTCAGTCAGTACATCTCCGCGAGCAAGTGAATTGAATCATGCACGGACCGCGTGTTATTAGCGGCGTCAATTGAATTGGGGGGGATGCCCACGGCGTGCGGATCGCCGTTGGCTAGGTCAGGGGAGGTGGGGAAGCCGAGGCCCTCCGCAGCCTTGCGCCAGAGCGCCGACTGTGTGAAGAACAAGTTCGGGTAGCCGACTTTGACCTGGCCGGAGAAGCCGTGGACGGAAGACACGTAGCGGACGCCGCTCGCCGTCTGGGATGCGTTCGGGGGGGTGAAGAGCTCAGATTTCTTGAAGAACGGGAGGAGGTTGGACCATGTCCAGGAGCTGTCGTTGTTTAGCTGCCCCCAGGCGTCGTACTGCTCCTGCCCGGCGCGCGGCTGGAGGGCTGTCAGTTAGGGAGCTAATTACATATTAGACGACGCACGAAGATCATGCTGTTGATGACGGTGCTTCCTCCGAGTGCTTTCCCTGCGTTGATTTTTATTGTGCGGCCGTTAAGGTTCGTTTGTGGCACCGTGATGTACGCCTGAATGAATAGGGTTACACGCAGAAATTGAACATGGCAGATCAATAAGCACCCAATTGAGCGTCGTAAAGGATATTCCGCTTGCAATGAGCCCGGGGATGAAGACCTTGGGAACATCAGAATGGGGCGGAGTGCGAGCCACGGAGCTGGTGTACTTCCGGCAGGCCCTCTGCATTGAACCCGGCCTCCAACACCGCCACGGTGACATTTTCATCCTCCGTGAGCCGGCTGGCGACGGTCAAACCTCTGTCCAAAGGCAGGGGTTTGTCTGAGGCGATGGTGAGGGCGGCGAAGGAGACTCACGCGGTACCGCCACCCACGACAACGTAGTCGTAGACCGGCGCCGACAACGCCTGTGTAGAGGCAATTAGAAGTGCGATAATAGTAACCCTCATTATACGGCGGGGCAAGCGGGGGTGACGCTGGTGAGCAAGTGGAGTGAAAAACTAGGGATGGCCAGGTATAAGGGAGTGGGGAGCGGGGAGGGCGCGAATGACGCGGGAACAGAGAGGATGACGGACGAGGAAGAAAAAAGAATGATGGCTTGAAGTTGCTCGCATACCTTATCCCAGCCGGAGTCTGTTCACAAGCGAGTTGTTGGGATCAAAACTGTTGATTGATGGCCACTCCCGAGGCTGCAGAGCCTCCCTTGAAGAATATAGAAGGGTCCCGAAGAAAATGGGGACAAAAACAATCCTATCATATCCTATATATTCCTATTCCTATCTAGTCTCTCTAGACAGACGGTTGATCAGTACCCACCTCGTACCTCGTTTGATCAAGTCTGTTAGTTACACGTTGATTACCCGGGTGCCTGCGTTACTATGTAATGATGGGAGATGCATGAACAAACAACTCATTAATTTTCGCGCGCCGTGTCTTTCGACGCGTTTTGAGACCTCCTTAGCCACGAAACATGTCGGGACCAACTCCACTAAGGTCTACCCTCAATCCCGTCGCGTTTTACTCTTCTCCAGTACCTCGTGCAGCCGCCAGCGCCTCGTCTCGGCCTCCACCGCAAACTCCAAATCATTCTGCGGATCCGCCCACTCCTGTCGCGTCCACCCAGCCAAAGCTCCGTGCACCGAAGCATACCAAATGACAGAAGGCTGACATGATCGTTCATCTCATAACCAAGGAATTCCGCTCACTGGGTGCCTTTCTGGAAGTCCTTTTCCATGGACGGGACTTTTCTGTCAACGATCCGCGCGCTCCCAGCCACGAACACATGGTCACCTCTTTCCTCAACGGCGATTCAAATATTGGCATGGCAGACATCATAGATCTGATTTATGACCATCCTCAAAGCCGCCCAACCAATGATAATCCGGAATCTCAGCTGTATTTCTGCCTTCCAGACGTTGCTAACCCAAAAGACATCAATTTTGCGTGTCCCGCTCTTTCCACTTGGGCTCTGCAAAAGGTCGGCCCGGAGATGCGCAGGCAGGTCGGAAACCTTACCCAGAATGACCCCGATGATCCCGAGGATATCACTCAGTTGCGCGCATCCACGAATGGACGGGCCAAATACATCCGTTTAGCAACTTGGGATCATCTGGGATGGGTCAGCATCCCATGGATGGCGGGCACCTATAAATGACGTGCCCGAGGGGTGTGGGACATCACCGAGTGTATGGGTGCTCCAACAGTTAATGGAGCAGTTGTCATTTGCACGAGATGCCTGCATCTGACAGTGAGTTGGTTATTATCTTCAACCACTGCATTGCTAATATAAACTACAGGTCCGGGTCATCAGCAGCCTTACCCTCTCGCACAATCGCTACGCCAGTGGCTATCTCGCACTGCCCCTTGCGGTCTGTCAATTTGCGTGGAAGGCCCACGTCGACGAGAAGAGAATAATGAGCCACTTTGGGTTCAGTGTTCATGACAGCACAGCTCGCGCATGTCTGGATTCTCTGACAGACTCGAGCTTGGCTAAGCTTCGGGAGTCGGTTTGGGAGAGAATCACTGCTGGTACGATGTGCTTGCAGATTGTTCTCGATAATGTCCAGCAATATTGTCGTGTCTGCGATCAACGTATAGGTCGCCAGGATGTCCTCAAAGTGGGGATGGCAGCAACATCCATTTTACTCGAGGACTGTGCACCGGATGTGTTCGATCTCACGGACCATCTGGATCACGTGATGAAGCAAGAGCGGCGAAAGCTCACAATAGACTCACTATTTCACGACATTGACTGGGCGTACCTTCAGGAGCTGACAGCATTCCACTGGGTTCACATCCTCGTCACATTCATCCCCCAACTCGCACACCTTCGCAAGGATGTTTCTGCAGCTCTTAAATCGGGTCGCATGATGAAACTTCACCTCCGACAATGCACATCAGTCATGCAGCCTGTTGGTACAAATGCAGAGAAGTCGACCGAGACCCAGGGTATGATGCATGCCCTGCACGATTTCAAAAGCCAGATGGGATTGGACGAGGAGGCGATGGAGAATCTGATTTTCCTGCCCCACGGTGATGGGGTGTCCATTGCCACAATATGGTGAATCAAAAAATTCCTTGCTGCCCATCCGAATCATTACAAGGCTTTTCAAAACCGCGTCCCACCAGGCCCTGAAATTTGGTGTACCTGCTGGACAAATTTAAATGCAATCACATTGAACTGTTATGGCCCAGCATCCTCAAAGGACCCCTCAGCACTTTCTAGTAGTGCGGCCGCTGCCAGAGCAAAACAACCTAGAATCGTGTTTTCAGCCTATTTAAGGCTTCAAAAACTTTGGTGCTCATTCTCCCAGTGTCACCATCACCAACACCAAAAGTGTTCAGTTCAGAGGGCCATGTCATGTGTCACCTTAACACTCGGTTGAAATAATACAGTAGACTCAACCACACTGCACACCCCAACTCAGACATGTTGGTGTGGGAAGCCATGTAGCTCGAGGCCAGTAAGCGAAGGTTGCATGAGTTGGGGCTGGGACAATGGTGACTTGGGGGCCCACTTCTTAGGAGATATGCCCCCAAAGGTCACACAGGGAGTTTGACAACTTTGGGGAACATCCACCTGCTGAAAACTTGATTTGATCATGTGATAAGGAAATTTAAACTCAGATCAACTGGTCTGTCTACCAACGAGCTTGCCTCTCAAGTATGATGCTAATGGCTTAGTCACCACTACTTTTGTACAGTAGCCAATCTGGCCAGATTTTTTTTTTGGCTTGAGATGTCCCAAATTGGGTCAATTCCGGTGAGCAAATTGAACCCCCAGCTGTGCCTAGCACAGTGCAAAAATGTGTTTTATACTTTCAACCACATTCTGAGCCTCAGTGGGCATATTTGGCAGGAAGTGGCCAATTTGGGTCCTCAAAAATTATTTATCTCAGCCAGTTCTCACTTTACATTCCCACACTCTCCACCTCACAGCTCTTTACAGAACTTAGACACTTTTTTTTTTTCTTCCTTTTTGGTACATTTTTGATCGTTTTCACCAGAACAGCTGTTCTGGGCTCAAATCTCGACTGTTTCCCTCGGAAGTTGTATCAAATGATTGGCATTGAAATTCTTCAGTGCATGGCCTCCTCAGAAATCTGATGGGGTCCCAAAATCGATTTTCCTGGACAGATATCACATTTTCACTGTGTTTTGGTGCAGGACACCTCTAACATTGGTTTCTGTGCCCCGATTGACCTAGCTTTTTTATACGATGAACTTGTCAGTATTCCACAGTGCATGGCATACTGGGATGGTCAATCTATGTGATGGTTCAAATGTAATGTGGATTATAGCTGGCGGGATTTCACCCTACAAATCAACTCCTTGTTGCAGGCAATCTGGGGCACATGGGCATCTGACTCATGGATATACCATTCAGGAGGATTCTCAGAGTCACCACCGAGTTCCAATACCCCACAGAACGGCCCACATGGTGCGACACAATGCGTCTCGGCCACATCACGTGGTTTCACCCAGCAGGCCGAGTCAGGTTGTTGATAGCAGATCTGGAGGTCTATACCTCTTCATTAGATCCCAGAGAGTCCCACACATTCCATAGATTAACCATATGTAGCCAAATTAGCTTGAAACAAGTGACTTCTTGGAGGGGCAACTTTGACTGAAATTCTGCTCCCCACTACATTTGAAACATTCATTCCATTCACCATCCCAGCATGCCATGCACTAGGGAATATCCATAAGTGTGTCAGATTCGAAAATTAGGTCGATCGAGGCACAGAAACTACTGTTAAAGGTGTCCTGCACTGAAACACTGTAAAAATTGGATATCTGTCCAGGAAAATCTATTTTTGGGCCCCATGAGATTTGAGGAGGCCATGCGCTGCAGAATTTCAATGTCAATCATTTGATCCAACTCCCAAGGGAAACAGTCGAGATTTGAGCCCAGAACAGCTGTTCTAGTGAAAACGATAAAAAATGTACCAAAAAGGAAAAAAAAAAAAAAAAAAAAAAAAAAAAAAGTGTTCATGCCCTAAGTTCTGTAAAGAGCTGTAAAGTGGAGAGTGTGGGAACCCTGCACCTCTATGTAAGGTGTGACAAAGCGTGATGTGACCGTCCAAATCTTGAGGTCGAGAACAAAAATTCAATAAATCCCCGCCAAAAAATGTAATTCAGAGAGAACAGAAAACTACATAGTTACAGACTGTTTAATCTCTGCTAGTGCATTGTAAGGTAGCATCCTGTGGCTTTTGTATGTCTTTTGTACATAACCCAAATCCTGTCCGGTGCATCCAAGATAATAAGCTGATATAAATCAGGCTGCCCTATTAGAAAACCGAAGAATATACAATTGAGGGACTTCATCTAGACACATCTTGACATTTGCTTCCATGTCATCAATATTCTTGGTGCTAGGGCTCTTTCGATATGTGTATTTTGCTGCACCCCAGTACATTTCAATAAAGTTGAGTTCACAGTGATACTTTGGGTAGAAGTCACAAATATGACCACAACTTTCAATGAGTTCCTGAAGTGCAGACTTTTGATTGATACAGTCTGGCTGATTGAAGAGAATTCTATGGCAACAACAGTTGGTCGCTCCTGCTTCACATTTGAATCCTGGACACTGAGCCAACAAGCCAGTATGAAACAGACCCCGCTCTTCTAAAATTTGCTCCATACCCTTGAACCATCCAGGCATTTGGGGATGATTATCAGGATAATAGAATTCCTGACAAGCTCCTCCAGGCAATGTTCCTGCTCGCATTCTGGGTGATTGGCCCCATGTCTTGCTTGGTCCCTTAGGTATCTTTCTCGCAGAGAGTGCATCTGCTGCACGCTTCTGATGACCAGGAGCATTATGGAAGGGAAATTGTCACGATTAGATAAGATCTATCGTTCCAACGCCTATCTAAGCGCCCGAGATCTAAGCGCTGGATGACAAAGAGGCTATGACTAAGACCGGCCCGACCCAAGGGATGACGTCATGATGATGTCAGAGATGACATCAGGACATGAGGATGAAGCAAGGACACTGAGAACATGTGGTTAAGGGTAGTTGTAGTATATATAGATTAGTTCACACGGTTCCCTAGACAGTATAAGTAGAGTAGCTATTACACTATTGTAGTTAACCTTTTATTCCATCATTTTTCGAGATCAACCACGAGCACTACCCAATCCCTCTCTTCATACCGAGAGTGGACGCTCAGGTCTTGACTGTGACAGAAATAGACCAACTGCTCCTCCTGGTATTTCTTTTGCCACTCTGGCTTCAAAAATACCAACAGTTCCTTGTTGCCAACCATCCCTCTCAATTTTTCCTGACTTGGAAAAAAAGCCGAGCCTCTTCTGAATCATAAACAAGATGTCCCCATTCAGGTGTTAAAAAATCAGAGACCATGTGTCACGTACCGTGACATCGGACTCCCTCGGCCTCCGAGGATCGCCGAATCGTAACGTCCTCATTCTTATTGGCTACTTCATTCACCATATGCTCAAGACTCACTATGATTCACTATGACTTTCTTTGTCGGCGTCCTCGGTCTTCCGACGTCCGCCGACACAGCATTGACTTACATTGACTCCTACATACTCATTCCCATCGCGGAGCCTATCGGCCTCCGATGATTAATTACACTACGATATCATTTAAATAGCTCGATGTACTCTCGCTTCTAGTCAGTTTGAATATCGACTAAGTTTCCCTCTTCTCAGTCTGCATCCTTTCGGTCTTCCGTTCTCCTCCGAAATTGGACACTGGGTGTAGAGAAGGGCGCAGCGCACGAGCTGAAGCCAAGTCCACTCCCTCCATCGGTCCCCGAGTCGGACCTCCGTCCGGCATCCGATAGGACTTCACACTTTTCCACGAAGTCCCCCTTTTGTGGCGTTCCTCCCTTATCGTTCACATAAGATATTGTCTTGACAGGACTCTTCGGACCCCGACGGGCCCCGACGGAATTCTGGTACTTGACAGTATATTCAAACTCACTCTTCTTACGCCCACCCGTTTATGGCTTTGGACCTCAACACACAAATCCAACGAAGAAACGAACGTGCCTTTCAGCGACTTGCACGACTCTCGATTACTCCTCCAGAAATCGCCGAGCAACGCCGACAACAGGATCAGGCTATTCGGGACTCTCGCATTAACTACAGCGCGGGCCTCCGAAACATAGCCAGTCAAAATATTCAATCATCTTTTGTTACTCGGCAAAGCGCTCACATTGCTGGCAGTATGACTTCCACACAAACACTTCCTTCCCAAACCCGCAATCCCACTTCACCTAATCCCTTCGATTCAATCTCGCAAACCGGTGGACCCCGATCAGGCAGAAATAGCCTGGTACAGATAGATGAAGAATCGGACGAGGAAGACCACCCTCGGGACCCGATCTCCTCTGGGGAGAACCGTCGGCCTCCGACTCCCCCTCGGGAGCCGGAAGAACGCGAACGTCCTCGAAGACCATCAACCAACCCTTTCCATGATATTATTGGTGGAGTTAGCGGAGGCGGTGGAGGTGACGGAGGAGGTGATGGTCCAGGGGACAACGGGGGCCGACGCAGTCGATCCTCAACCCCCGACCAGAACCCGTTCAACAACCCCAACTTGTTTTTTACGTCCCTCACCCAAGCCATGTCTCAGGGTATTGGCAACGCGCTTAATCAACGCGATACTTCTAACGACAAGACTCGGTCCCGAGTTCGGGATCCCGAGACATTCGATGGGAAGGACCCCGAGAAACTCCGAACCTTCCTTTTCCAGGGCATTCTGAACTTCCGCGATCGCCCGTCGGCATTCGTCCGCGATCAGCAGAAGGTCAACTACATGATCTCCTACCTCACAGGAGATGCCCTCGGATGGTTCGAACCGTCCTACGTCAATCCGGACCCGAACAACACTCCGAACTGGCTTGACGATTACAATGCCTTTGTTTCGGAACTCCAACTCAATTTCGGCACCTACGATCCCCGACAGGATGCCGAGAACGAGATAGTTGCTCTACGTATGGGCGACGGACAACAAATCCAGAAGTATCTGGTCCGCTTCAATAAGCTTTCACAGCTTACAGGCTGGAACTCCGTCGCTCTCCGAAAGGTCTTTTATGATGGACTTCCCGAGCGTATTCAGCTCAAACTCCGTGATCTTCCCGGCGGCAAACCCGATTCCCTTGATGTCCTCAAGATCTCTGCTCAATCTATTGACGCCTCCCATTGGGAATGGCAGAAAGAGCAGCGATTTCGGCATTCTCGGGCCCCGCCGGCAAAATCTGGAACCTCCGACAATTCAAAGCCGGCCCACTCAAGCAACTCTGGCAATCATCCCACTCCCAACAACGCCACTAACGACTCCAAGAAAAAGAAGCAGAAGGGAGGCGGGGGAAACGGAGGGAACTCCGGCGGATCCCCCGCTCAAACTTCGACTTCTACATCTTCGGAGAAGCCTTGGGCAAAGATGCTGGGATCCGACGGCAAACTCCTTCCTGCCGAGAAAGCCCGTCGGCTCGCCGAGAACCTGTGCCTGCTTTGCGGAGGAAAAGGCCACCGCAGTGATGCCTGTCCCAAGAAAAAGGCGTTCGGACGTGCTGCTTCCACTTCGGGAACCGCGGCAACTCCGACTACTGCATCCCAGTCGGGAAATTAAGTAGCGACTCTCGGAAGTCCGTGCGGCCCGAGGGTCGCGAAGACATCCCCGATCGCACCCCCGACTCTTTTTTACGACTTAATGCTTCTGCTCTCACGGACCCAAATTCCTTATGCCCATTCCTGCAGTCTCCGCAGATTCCGTCGGACTTCCGAGCCCTTATAGACTCCGGTTCGTCCGATTGTTTTGCAGACCCTGTATTTTGTACGACCAATAATCTCACACGCGTTTCTATTCCTCCGATCGGCCTCCGTCTGTTTGATGGGTCCTCTGGGACCATCATCTCTGAAATCGTTCGTCTCGACGTTCGGTTCCCTTCGGGTGACACAACTCCGGTTGAATTTTATGTCACCACCTTGGATTCTGCTTGCTCTGTCGTCCTGGGACACAACTGGCTCACCCGCTACAATCCGTTGATTGACTGGGTTTCGGGCCAAATATCTTTCCGCTCGCCTGGCTCTGCAATTCCACCTTCGGCTCCGTCCGAAGGCTTTCCGCCGGCCTCCGCCGGCTCCATCCCTCCCGCAGGGGAGCCCTCTGTCGCTCCTTCGGCTGACGCTAAACCTCCGTCGGTCTCCTTGATAGGAGCAGCTGCCTTCGCCAGTATTCTACGCAGCGAAGGTAGTCAAGTATTCCGTCTAGGCCTCTCAGAGGTCCTAGGACGTTCATCTGATACTTCCTCGGCTCCGGACTTGTCCGGACTTCCGTCGGAGTATCATGAGTTTGCTGATGTCTTTTCGGCTTCCGAGTCGGAAAAATTGGCACCTCATCGGCCATACGATCTCAAGATCGAACTAGAGGATGGGGCATCACCTCCGCCCGGTCCTATATACTCCCTTTCTCAGCTAGAATTGGCGGCCCTCCGAGATTTCCTTGACAAGAATATTACTAATGGCTTCATTCGACAATCGACTTCCCCGCACGGCGCTCCGATCCTCTTCGTTAAGAAGAAGTCTGGCGAGCTTCGGCTCTGTGTAGACTTCCGAGCACTTAATCGGATCACTCGGAAGGATCGGTACCCGCTACCGCTCATCTCGGACCTCCTTGACGCTGGGCGTAGCGCTAAGGTCTTCACTAAAATTGACCTTAAACATGCGTATCATCTCGTCCGGATCACCGACGGCGATGAATGGAAAACAACATTCCGGACTCGCTATGGTTCCTTTGAGTGGCTGGTGATGCCTGAAGGCCTGACCAATGCTCCTGCGGCTTTTCAACGATTCATGAATGACCTCTTTTCGGATCTCCTCGACATCACCGTCGTGGTGTACCTCGACGACATCCTCATCTATTCGGAGGACCCATCGGAACACCGACAGCACGTTCGGGAAGTACTTCGGCGCCTTCGGAAAGCCGGTCTATTTGCTTCCCTCAAAAAGTGCGCTTTCAACGTGGAAACTGTTGAATTCCTCGGATACATCCTATCACCGGAAGGACTTACGATGGACAACTCCAAAATCGAGGTCATTCGGGAATGGCCGGAGCCCCGAAAAGTCAAGGATGTGCAATCATTCCTTGGCTTCGCCAATTTCTATCGTCGCTTTATTGCGAACTATTCGGACATCGTCGTGCCGCTGACACGGCTTACTCGGAAGTCCGAACCCTGGTTTTGGTCCCCCATATGCCAGGAAGCCTTTGATACCCTTAAGCAAGCTTTCACCACTGCTCCAATTCTTACGCATTGGGTTCCAGGTGCACAACTGACTCTGGAAACCGACGCATCCGACTACGCCATTGCGGCGATTCTCTCCATAACATCGCCGGACGGAGAAATCCGCCCAGTCGCATTTCATTCTCGGACCCTCTCGGCCCCCGAACTCAATTACGACACTCATGACAAGGAACTTCTAGCCGTTTTCGAGGCCTTCCGAGTCTGGCGCCGATATCTGGAGGGAGCAGTCCCACCAATTGACGTGGTCACTGACCATAAGAATCTGGAGTATTTTGCGACTACGAAACTCTTGACCCGCCGGCAAGCTCGGTGGTCCGAGTATCTGTCACCTTTTAATTTCATCCTTCGGTTCCGACCGGGACGCCTCGGAGGCAAGCCTGACGCTCTCACTAGACGATGGGACGTCTACCCTAAAGAGGGGGATAGTGGCTACGCCAATGCAAATCCGCATAATTTCCGACCAGTATTCACTCAGCATCAGATTGGTGCGTCCCTTCGCGCATCCGCGCTTTGGACCCCGGCGCTCCGAGCTGGTCACATTATGGACATTGATCAACTTCATGCGGACATCCGAGAGGCCCTACCTTCTGACCCTTCTGCCTCACGACATCTTAATGACTCCTCGGACCCCCGATGGGTCACCCGAGATGGACTTCTCTATCACGATGGACGTATCTACGTCCCGGACGCCGCGGAACTCCGACTTCGGGTTCTGCTCGACAAACACGATCATCTACTTGCTGGTCATTGGGGACAAAACAAGACCCTTGCCTTGGTCCGACAGGAATATGTGTGGCCTGGACTCCGAGACTTTGTTAAAAGTTACGTCCGATCATGCGTTTCTTGCAAACGCGGCAAATACACTCACCATAGACCCTACGGACTCCTTCGGCAACTCCCGGTCCCCGAGCGGCCTTGGGACTCAATTTCTATGGACTTCATTGAACAGCTCCCTATGTCCGACGGCTATACCAGCATCCTCGTCATTGTCGACCGCCTGTCCAAGATGGGACTCTTTATTCCCTGTCACGGCAAAATCTCGGCGTCCGAGTTAGCCCATTTATTCGTTCTTCACGTTTTCTCCAAACACGGAGTCCCGAGCCATGTCACCTCCGACCGGGGCACCGAGTTTGTTACCCATTTCTTCCGTTCCTTGGGAGAAGCGCTCAATATGCGTCTACACTTCACCGCCGGATACCATCCTTCCGCCGACGGACAGACCGAGCGCGTCAACCAGACCTTGGAACAATACATCCGGATGTACTGCAATTACCAGCAGAACAACTGGGCTGCACTTCTCCCTCTAGGCGAGTTCTCCTACAACAACACTCCTAATGAAACTACCGGAGTGTCTCCTTTCTTCGCCAACAAGGGCTATCACCCGTCGGTTACCGTGCACCCCGAGCGGGATATTACCTCCGCTCGGGCCCGAGACTTCATCACGGACTTGGATGCTCTACATCAAGAGCTTCGCACTCAGATGGCAGCTGCACAGAAGCGCTATCAGGGACCCGCAGACAAGCGGAAAACCGTGGACCCGAAAATCTCAATCGGAGACGAGGTATACATCAATGCCTTCGGCTTCCAAACAGCGCGACCGACTAGGAAATTCTCGGAACTCTTCTATGGTCCATTTGAAGTTATTGCCCAGCCCGGACCCGCTTCCTTCACCGTTAAACTTCCCCGAGACATGCGTCAAATTCATCCCGTCTTCCATGTCTCTCAACTTGAACCCTCACATCCAAATACTATACCAGGTCGAGAACGGCCTCCGCCGGCCCCGATCGAGATAGAAGGAGACCTCGAGTATGAAATCGCAGAGATATTGGACAGCAAAATCGATCGGCGCCGTCGGCCTCCGCTAGTCTACCTTGTTCGCTGGGATGGTTATGCCGGAACAGCAGAGGAGACATCTTGGCTACGAGCCGATGAACTTGCCCATGCAGCAGATCTTGTTGAAGAATTTCACGCCAAACATCCTAACCGTCCTGGTCCATTGTAACATCGGACACCGACGGTCACCGATGCGACTCGTTTACGATGTCTCGCACAGGTTTTTACGCAATGAAGGTTTTCTGAGCGTTTTCCTTTTTTCTTCCTTATGTTACATATCACATTTCACAACTCAAAAGAAAAATCAAATTCTATAATACAAGACAACTTTTAGGCGGACCCGCTCGGCCCCGCCTCGTCGGGTCCTGGTCCTTTCGACCCCCCGCTCGGCCCCGACCCGGACTCCCCTTCCTTCCCTTTCACGGGCATCTTGACGAAGTTCCCGTTTTCGTCCCGCTCGGGCTCCGGTGTCAACATCAACGGGGCAGCGACTGCCCACACCTCTGGATGCATGACCTGCATCCAGGCGCTGCCCAACGTGACAATATTGCGGAGGGCCCGAGAGGTCACCTCCGCGGCATCCGAGCTGTCGACGACAGCCCCCGTGATGCCAAGGAGGCTGCTCTCGGCCCTCCGGTGGAACTTGATATTTTCATCGCCATCCTTTTTCTCCCGCGCCGCTCGTCCCCGTTGATCTCTCTCGGCCCCCTCGGCCCCCGACGCCAGGAGTTCCACCAGGGCCTCCAACGCGGCCCCGACGGACTCCGGCGCCGCCTCTGCCACACCAGAGGTGAAGCTGCACTTCACCTTGCTGGCATGGCAGCGGCTACAGGCGCGACCCTTGGCGCGACGTAGGCACTGCGCGCCAACTTGGCGGCAGTGCGAGCACTAAAGCTGAAGTCAGTTTCCGACGGCCACCGGGAACGGACGACTTACCTTGGTGGGGAACTCTTCCCCCGTTTTCTGCTTCTTGGCCGTCGGCCCCGACTCGGCACCCGAGTCGGGGCCCTCCTCCTCCTCGACGGACCTGGCCCGACTCTTTCCTTTCAGCTTGGCGGCCTTCTCGGCCTCCGCTGCCTCGACCCTCCTGACTTCCGCCCTCTTCCGCTTCCTCTCGGCCTTTTCGGCCGCCCGTTTCTCCGCCTCCACGCGCTCCGCCTCCACCCTCTCGGCCTCCGCGGCTGCCCGACGGGCCGCCTCCGCCTCCTCCTCCTTTCTGCGCCTCCTTGTCGCTGCGCGCAGACGGTGGCGGAGGGCGGCCTCTTCCTCGTCCGACCACTCCTCGGCCTCGGACTCCCGTGCGTTTTCGAGGCGGGCGTGGTACTCGTCCGTTGTTTCGTTGGCGTTGCGGGGCATTACGGGTAGTGGGGTGGTTGGGGTACGTGGGTGATGGTTGTTGACAAGTTGTGGAAAAAAAATTCGGTTTCACATCACGTGCTACTGTACAGTTGCTGCGGAAAGTGTTCGGGCCGATCGGAATCGGCCCCGAACTCCGTTCCACTGACGCAGTTTTCCCAGCACCTCAAGGGTTCGGTGCTAAGTGGGGGATACTGTCACGTACCGTGACATCGGACTCCCTCGGCCTCCGAGGATCGCCGAATCGTAACGTCCTCATTCTTATTGGCTACTTCATTCACCATATGCTCAAGACTCACTATGATTCACTATGACTTTCTTTGTCGGCGTCCTCGGTCTTCCGACGTCCGCCGACACAGCATTGACTTACATTGACTCCTACATACTCATTCCCATCGCGGAGCCTATCGGCCTCCGATGATTAATTACACTACGATATCATTTAAATAGCTCGATGTACTCTCGCTTCTAGTCAGTTTGAATATCGACTAAGTTTCCCTCTTCTCAGTCTGCATCCTTTCGGTCTTCCGTTCTCCTCCGAAATTGGACACTGGGTGTAGAGAAGGGCGCAGCGCACGAGCTGAAGCCAAGTCCACTCCCTCCGTCGGTCCCCGAGTCGGACCTCCGTCCGGCATCCGATAGGACTTCACACTTTTCCACGAAGTCCCCCTTTTGTGGCGTTCCTCCCTTATCGTTCACATAAGATATTGTCTTGACAGGACTCTTCGGACCCCGACGGGCCCCGACGGAATTCTGGTACTTGACACCATGATAGATTGCCCCTGGCCTTTGGGTTCTGGCTTTGCTTTGAATGAGGGATGAATCCATCTAACTTTAAGTCAATCATTTCCAAAGAATGTAGATTCATCATGAGTGGCCACAATCGGACGATATGGTTTTCCATCAGGACAAGTACCACCAGGCAGACCGATGCAAACACCTTCAGTGTTGAACTTGGTGATTCTTGGTTCGTATTCTTCAATCCATCGTTTCACAAATGCCATGTGATATTTCACAACATCATCACGCTCATGGCCATCAATATACATTCCATTTTTCCTTCTGCCAAATCTGAAGTCAAGAGTTTTCAACCAGCGACGTGCAGTCCAGACAGAAATGGTGTGCTGTTGAACAGGTACACCTCTTTCCACCAAGAATGCTTGCATTTCTGGAGATGCCACATAATCAACAATTGTGTTGGCTCGAAAGTCACCATTTTTTTTAGCCACAGCCTGGAGATGCAATTTAATGGCCAAGGAAAAAACTTCATCATCAAGAAGTGAAGATGCATAGCGACCAATTTTATGCAAGGGAAGTTTGCCTGTAGAAAGATATGTGTGTAGCCACTCTCGAATCCTGCGGGCAAGATAGCTTCCATGCCCCTGAGAATCTGTGCTTGATTCACTCTCAGAGTCATTCTCAGAGTCTGAGGAAATCTCTGTAATTTCTTTGCTGGATGAGGGCTCTGAGGCTGTCTTTGGAGCCTTCCCAGCACTTCCAAAGAAAGATCGGATGTCTGAGTAGCCCTGCTCTCTCATCTTGGTCTCAGCCTGTTTTCTGCGCTGAGCAGTTTGCCTAGAATGTCCTGTGTAACCTTTTCTCTTTCTCTTTCTCTTTCTCTTTCTTCCAGTCTCTTGCTCTAGCCGACGTTCAGCTTTCTGAGCAGCTTTCTGAACATCAACCAGGAATTCTGCAAAAGAAGCCAGAGCAGTTTCAGAATTGAGTTCCATGTCTTCTTCATCTTCATTTTCTTCCTGCAGCTCTGTGCATTCTACATCTGGAAGTTCATCACTAAGCAAAGAGTCCCATGAGCCAGGGGTGTCATCTAGAGAGGTGGGCTCCAATTCTGAGAAGGTTTGAGTGGGGGAATCCAATTCCAAAGGTGTTCCTTCTGGTGTTCCCTCTGGAATAGGGGTATCAGTCTGAGATCTCTTCAAAGTGAGGGCCTCTGTGGCCTTTGAGAGATTGTTCTGCCTAGCTTTCTTGCCTTTGCTGACTTTGGGCATGGTGCAAATGGAAGGGAGAGGAGAAGAGGGCAGAAAATGCGACGACAATGAGGTTTCCATGAGGCGCCAGAATGGCCGGACCGGTCACGTGATCGATTACATAACCAGTCCAAATCCTCCATTCCTTTTTTTTTTTTTTTGGAGCGTTTGGGATAATGAAACTTAGTCTGCAGAAGCATTCCAAGCTCATCCGCTTGTGTTTCTGGTTATTGGACCCAAATCCTCCATTCCGATTGACTGAAATTGCACCGAATGGATGGAAAGTGCTGTAGGAACATATTTCCCAAAAAAAGGAAAGAAGTGCTTATAACTTTGGACTGGTGTCCTTTTTGAAGATTCTGCTTCCTGGGAAGTGTTAACATTGTTAATAGGCGCATTTCCTAGCATCTATAATATTTCTTTGAAGGTGTGTTGTATAGTTATAACGGTGTCACAAAATAGCTTACATAAAGGTGCGGGGTTCCCATGCTCTCACCTTAAAAGGAATCTCTCTAGACAAAATGTTCCTTCATCAAAAGAAGCATTTGCACATGAGGGATAAGAATCGGGCAAAGATTGGGCCGGCTATATCCGGCGTATAAAAGTAGAGGTGACTAAGCCGCTAGCACCATAGACAGAATGGTTACTGGTCTAGGATAGAAATCCTGAGGTTCCAGTCTCCGCGCGGCAGCTGCTAGTGCTTCTTTCTCGGGTGATGAAGTGGCCGGTGTGGTAAGATTGGCCGCTTCTAGAGACCTTCTAGGGGGAGCAGGAGTCGCCGAGGCACGCCAGCGCACAGGCCGAGTCATTTCCGACATGACCCGGGTCCCAAATGTGGCGGGAGCGGCGGCGGCGGGCATCTTGAGATTTGGCGGGCAGCAAAAATTGCCTTTTTGGGGATTTCCTTATCCGGAATGGGAACTCACGGCTTTTGATGCGCGACTAAAATCAGACTATTAAACAAGTTTTTTTTCCCACCTCCCCTCAAAAAAAAAAAAAAAAAATCTAGTTTAATGGTCTGACTAGGGAGACTAAGGTTTATTCAGATTAAAAACATTAAGTACAAGTTTCCTGCTGGGCCATGCCACGGCCCACACCCCCCAAGTGAAAGTTGAGGGCCTTAAAGACCATCGAAACTCAGGCCAAAAATTTTAGGGCGTAGCTTAGGGCCCTCCAAGGGCCCTAAAATTTTTAGGGCCTTGGCCCTTGGGCGAACACTGAAGCAAAGATGGGTTAATGGGTTTGGATTATTCATCTGCATACTCATCGTAACGCTGCACATCCACTTGCGACACACTCGCTTGGATTATAGTAGATCTCTTAATTTCGTCGCTCATACCTTTCGCAATAAATACAATTTGGATGCATCGGACGATCCGCACACAACGAAAAAGTGAATTTTGCATTTCTAGACAACGGATCACTTACAGTACATGATACTGGTACATGTCGTGAATACGTACAGCTCGCCCAACTTGTGCGATTTCACCCACTTTGTCTGCCCCCAGTGTCGCCGCATCTCACCACCCCTTCGCCTCCCAGTCTGCCACCGTGTCCTTTGTCGTCTCCTCCATCGAGCGGTACGTCATCCCCAGCACGCGCTGCGACTTGCTCGCGTCATACCGAATCAGATGCACGGCACTCTTCCCGGCGCCCGGCACACCTTTCTCGAACTTCGGCGAGCGCGGCGCGGCGTCGACTGCACGTCCACCGTGAGGGCATGCACGAGAGAAAGAACTGAGAGAGGTACGACGTACGCCAGTCTTGCCAGACGAACGGGCCCGCACTCACGATGACGCGCTCCCCACCAGCCTCCGCGCGCAGGAGCGCGAGAACATGCGCGCGGGCGAGGTCACGCACGTCGACCCAGCAGGAGCCCAGGTGGAGCGACGGGGGCGGGCTCGGCGCGGTCAGCTTCGCGTAAAAGTCACGCGCGGAGGTGTTCAGTGCGTCCGGATTTGAAACAGCGTGTATTGTAGGCTGGGATTGCCGTAGGCGGTCCGGCGGTTCAGGAGAGGGGTAGAATCCGTAGACAGTTGGGGGTCCGCGAGCATCAGCCGTAGAGCGGTCAAGGAAAGGAAGGATTCAAGGGGGAAAAACACAAGCGCGAGTACATAAACACACGACGCGAATAATGAACGGATCATGGTGCGGGTCGCGATGACCGTCATGGAACAGAAAGACAAGTAGCGAATCGGATGTGATCAGAAAATTTGTAGCGTGGAGGGTAGGGATCGGTGGCGGAGGACGGGTAGGGAAAATTGAGTAGGGCAGGGGTCGTACATGAAGAGCGGACGGAGAAGGGGCACCGTGGAGCACGGTAGTAGGGAACAAGGATGAAGGACGGGGGAAAACAGTTTTATGTAAACGAATGTCAGAGAGGGTGCATGTAGAAGGGAGGGGGGAGCATGGTCGGCGAGAGAAATCAGCTGAAGTTACGGACAGAATAGCAGGATTGCGCACCCCGAATACGAACGGTGGATTCAGCACCACCAGGTCCCACCCGATCTCGTTCTTGTGCTTCTCAACGAAATCCCACGCGGCTACGGCGTGCATAAGTTAGTGACGCACTCGACGGGGGTGCGGGGAACTTACATCGCTCGGCGAGGGTCTTGGACGCGCGGTACTTGGTGATCCCCGACGCGGCGCGACCGTACTCCGCAACCTCTTTGATCGACTGCTCGTTCCAGTCGAGCTCGCTGAAGATCTTCGGCTCGGGATCGATCTGCAGCACGGCGGCGCAGGAGGAGGTTACGATGACCCGCTTGACGGAGTGGCTGGGGGCGATAACGTGTTAGGGCATAATAGCGCCACGCGATAAGGCAGAAGCAACGCACCCGTGCTTCAGAGCACTCTGGAGTATCCCTACGGTGCCTTTGATAGCGGGGTCGAAGAGCTCTGCGAAGTCGTGACCGTTATCATCATATGAACTGCGCAACCTGAGGAAGAACACACCCTCTGGATCGCCCGCCTGCAAATGGAACGGCGATGCGGTGTGCTCGATGGCATCGACATCCTGGACGGCCTCGTCGAACGCGCCATCCTAAGTACATCGGGAGAGGTCAGTGGGAGAGGGAAAGAAACGGATGAGATCTTGCCTTGGTGATGTCGGGTACGATGACAAGCTCGAATTTATCTCCATACGACGAGAAAAGGTCGCGGAGGTGCGCGCACTTGTCGGCGGAGCGCACGGCCCCTCGAACAGAAAAGCCCTCCTCGAGGAGTGCACGGACGACCCACTGCGAATTTGGTGTGAGGGGGGCAAATCTGGGTGAAAAGCCACTTACGACAGCAATAAACCCGTTCGCCCCCGAGACGAGGACTTTGCCAGACATTATCGCAGGCATTTTGAGCTACTTGCTGCACAGTGCAGAGAGATGCGAGAGGCCGAAAAGCGTGGACGTCATCGTGGGAGCGGTTGACCCTAATAGATGCCGCTTCCCGAATGTTGGCCGAATCGGCAAACCAAACGCGACCACGTGCCAGCCTAATTACAGGTGCGTGATCTCTGGTGGCCAACGTTCCCACGACCACCCGCTCCCCAGAAAAGGAAAATGCTTGGCCAAGGCAAACACCGGCGATCGGCACGGCATATCCCCATCACCATGTCTCCCACTACGCGCGTTTACGCGTTTGCCCAACGCGCGCGTTAAATCCTGCAATCAGTATGGCACATTAATCCTGTACATACAGCCAGCAAATAATGCACATACTACAGATACTTTTTCTTGGGACGCATCACACGTGTCGCGCGCCGTCAAAGAGAATTGACCACCACTTCTTGAGTGGGGAGATGCTAGGACAGGGACATGCGAGGTTCTATGCCCCAGACACTCAAAGTACAGTCACCTCTGTCCTAACCCATACCCCTCGGCCACATGAAAATCGGCCACATGAAAATGTATGGGGTACTGCAGAGTTATGGGTTACCCCCACCAAAGGTTGACCAAAATTGCTCAAAAAAGTATGGCTTACTGCAGAGTATGGTTATGAGAGGTATGGGTTAGGACAGAGGCGACTGTACATCAATCATCACTTGACCTTTGTATGTCACTTGTTTACGAATGGTTGAATACATCTTGACGAGTTCGTATGCTAGGGGAGACATGTGCCTCCACAACATCGTGGCCACTTTCAACTCTGTGGCAGCAGAAATAAGCTTTACACAGCGACACAGTTACTAGCCACATATATACATTCATTTTAGTTGTCAGTCGTTATCTATGTTCTTCTGGAATTGTAAGCTGCCAGACTCGTCTCTCGATATGATCACTGTCTGGAATACTTTTTGACTGAAAATAGTATGCCTAAATTTGGCGATGATCTTGCATCAACCACATATGACCCATTTACTTTCGAACGATGGTCCTAATGCGGCCAAAAATGATTTAACAAGAGGACACGTCTTCTGGTACATGTCCATGGAGTGTTGGCCACTCGTCTCAGCGATTCTGTATTATCCCGACATCGGGTTGTAACACATCTGCAGGATATACACTGCTTTAATCTCTGGTTGGCGGCTTTCGACAAGTTCTCCTGGTGTTTTTTTTTTGCTCCCAGGAAGAGCGAGGACAAGTATTACATGCATACTGACACTTCAACCTCAGGTTGAATCAAGGCTGCACCTTTTACTCAGAAGATAAGACCACTAACTTAGTGACCGCCACTATCCATGATCTCCCGGAGATGAATGTAGTTCCAGGCAAATTAGGATAGAAATTCTCCAGGACTGACTCGAGTTCTTCAGATTGAATTGTATTGAGTGAAACCGTCACCGTAATTATACCCTATAGGGGATAATGCACCTAGGTCAGCCTAGTGCCCAGCGAGCTCTAGAACTACATGAGAGCCTCCGCAGTCGAATCTATTCTAATCTTCTTGATAGCCCGTGAGATAAAGAACTCGAACGTCTTGACTTTTAGAATCGACAAACTGTGCGTTTCCAAGAAGGAGGGTGTCAAGTGGAAGTTGCAATGTGATTCCAGCATTCAGATTGCAGTGTATATTATCCGAACAGTATGAGTTTGGAAATGTACATTAATATTAATAATAAGTCTGCACCCGATTCCTATGCGGTTGGAACGCGTAGATTAACATGGGTTTCAACCATGTGTCGTCCTTCGGCAGTCCACGTGATCATGTCTGCCTTATCAGCTTATCGGTGCCAAAAGTTCTGGATGCTTCTACGATGTCATCAAATGTGAAGATGCCGTACTGTCGGAAAGCGTTAATCGGTGGGCGCTGAGTCCGATATCCTCCAAGGACCCACCCGCATGTCGTCTCCCACTGGTACCATCCACAAGGACCAACCTGAACTGCCACGTCCTCCTTCGGTTCATTCCGCGGTCCCTGGAAGGATTTCACGTCTCAAAAGCAAGGTTTTGACTCGAGACGGGTGGTTAGGAGACTATGACTATGCATGGTACGTCGAAAATTCTTTTTCTTTTGCATCCCGGCCACACAGCTTCGTTGTGCGCAGGCTTTGTACTCCCAGTTTGCCACTTGCCAGCAAGAAGTTGCGCCAGCCACCATTCTACGCGCTCGACGCGGACCTTCCACTTGCGCTTGCAATTACGAGCGGACTGCAGCATGCGCTCGCAATGTTAGCAGGCTTGATCACCCCCCCAATCATCTTTGCCTCTGCGCTCAGTCTGGATAGCGCGACGTCTGCGTACATGATCTTATTGGAACTAGTACAATAGTGAGTGATTAATCTCACTGGACGTCCGTATGGTACGCGAGTCATCTATATTCACCTAGTACAATAGTGAGTGATTAATCTAGGTGTTTGTAGTTATCAAATGGCCGTAGGGTATGTGTACGAGGCATACCTCACTGGACGTCCGTATGGTACGCGAGTGAGGTGGCCGAATAGCGCGTCACGGCATATAAACACACGTGACGCGTCACAGTAAGTAGTAGAGTCCAGATTGTCCTACTAACACACCCCCGCAAGATGGACGGCATATAACACCCCCTCACGCAAGAACACCCCCTCACGCGAGACCGAGGGATGCACGATGGCGAATGAAGTCGGTCGCGGGGAGGGCCTTAGTAAGGGTATCGGCGACGTTGTCGAAGGTGGGTACACGTGGTAGGAATACTTTGCCCTTCTCGACACAGTCGCGGATGTGGTGATAGCGGTTGTCAATATGTTTGGCGCGGGAATGGAACGATTGGTCGCCGGCGAGGGTGCGGGCGGCGTCGTTGTCACAACGGATTGGTGTAGCCGACTCGACCGGGACGGTGATGCCGCGTAAAAGCATTCGCAGCCAACACGCCTCCTTGGATGCCTCCGAAGCCCCGATGTACTCTGCCTCGGTGGATGAACATGTCACGACCTTCTGTTTACGAGACGCCCATGAGATCGAGCCCGAACCCAATGAGAACGTATAGCCCATTATGGATTTGCGGAGGTTGGGGTCGTTGGCGAAATCAGAGTCGGTGAAGCCCGAGAGTGCGATGTCATTTGTGCCGCCGAGTACGAGAGCCATGTCCCGAGTGCCCTTGAGATAACGTACAACCCGGATGGCGGCATGCCAGTGGGAAGCATTGTAGCAGTCCAGGAAACAGGCGAGCTTGTTGACAGCAAACGCAATGTCGGGGCGGGTCCCGACTGCAAGGTACATGAGACACCCCACGAGTGAGCGATAAGGTGTCTGTGCTAGGCGTTCGGCATCGAGGCGGGATAAGACTTCATCCGGGGGAGGGCGACACAGCTGGATTTTAGATTCCATGGGCGTAGAGGCTGGGTGAGCATCCGCCTGGTGGAACTGTGATATGATGCGGTCGATTAGGGCGGTCTGCGAAAGCGAGACAGTGCGGCGTTCGGGGTCGCAGACAATTCCGATCCCAAGGCAGAACCTAGCATCGCCGAGGTCGGATATGGCCCACTTCGAGCGGAGCTGGGACTTGAACAACTCGTTCGCGGCGATAGTGCTCGCCGCGCACAGCATGTCATCGACATGGACCGCGACAAGGTTCGTAGTGCCGTCGGGAGTGATGCGGACGTAAACACACCACTCGCAGATCAGCCGCTTGAAGCCCCATTCCACCATCGCATCGTGCATGGTGCGATTCCATGTACGCCCAGCCTGCTTCAATCCGTATAAGCTTTTCACGACCTTCCACAGCCACGTCTCCTTCCCAGGTTCCTCGTAATGTCGCGGCTGACGGGTGTATTGGATCTCGTTGTCAGGAAGGCGCGCATTGAGGAACGCTGTCTTGACATCAATCTGCTGGATGCTCCAGCCCCGTGCAGCGGCGATATGGAGGATAGCGCGGAAGGATTCAAGGCGTGCAGTAGGTGAGGTCGTGGACGTGTAGTCCCGGCCGTAAATTTGGCGGAAGCCCTTGATGCAGTAACGGACCTTGTTCCGCGCGACAATCCCGTCCATGTCCCGCTTCCGTGTGTAGACGGCTTTTAGATCCAGGATGGTTTTGTTGGGTGGTACATCCGTGGGAGGGATGAGCTCATACACCCCCATATCCCGTAAGGCACTGAGCTCCTCGTGCGTGCCCGCAACCCATTTGTCGGCATCCAGGGCAGTCATGGCCTCGGCATGGTTGCGAGGGTCGTCGGGGAACTCAACGTCGATGGGGTTTTCCGTGATGTAGGCATTGAGTTCGCCGAGGATGCGTGTTTCCTCACCGTCGTCGTCCTCGGGAGTGGAGGCGATGGTATCTTCCATGGCCTCGAGGATCTCGAGTTCTCCGTCATCGTCGGCGTTGGCAGCAACATTTGCGGCGCGCGGGCGACAAGTGCGGGTGGGGCGAGTGGAGCGACGAAGGTGAGGGGTTGCAGGACGGTCAGGGATAGGTGGCGCAGGTGTGGGAGCAATTACAGGTGAAGTGTTCTGGGTGCCCGCGGGGATATCATCGTAGGCAGGGATAGCGGATGTCGTTAAGGCAGGGTCGGGAGAGGACTGGTCGTCGGGAACACCGGCGGGGGGCACAGGCGGCGGCGGTGCGGCGGCCTGGCGCGCGGCAAGGTGTTCCTTGTTGTAAGAGACCCTCGCGATGTCACGGCTCTCGATGAAACGGACGTTGTGTGAATCATAGATCTTTCCGGTCTTCCGTTCCCAGCACCTGTATGCTTTCGACTGGGGGGTGTAGCCAATGAGCACACATTCAATGGAGCGTGCATATAGTTTGGGGTTGTGGCCCTCGACGAGGACGAAAGCACGACAGCCGATCTCACGGAGATGGGCGACATTTGGCTTCCGTCCCTCGAAGCATTCGTGTGGCGTACGTCCCCCCTGTGATTTAGATGGAGTTCTTGCGTGAAGATATGCCGCGGTAACGCAAAATTCGTCCCAGAGGTACTCTGGCGCGTTGCAAGACAGGCGCATAGCACGGGACTTGTTCTGGATGGTGAAATGGAAACGTTCCACCTTCCCGTTCTGCGCTGACGTGTGGCGAGCGGTGAAGCGAAGCTCGATTCCACGTTCGTTGCACCATGCCTTGAACTCGTCCGACTTCAGCTCCCCATTGTCGATGTTGTACAAGCCGACTCGTTCTCCGGTTTTGGCTTCCATGACACTTTGCCAGGCACAGATGTATGAGAAAGCGGAGGATTTATTGGGGATTGGGATACACCAGCCACGGGAAGAGTAGTCGTCGACAATATCAAGATGGTAATAGTTCCCGCTCCGTGATCTCACGTCATAATCCCCACACAAATCCACGAAGACCTTCTGCAAACGTCTCGTTGATTTTTCCTCCTCACGTTCTCTGGGTACGGGATTCTTGACCTGTTTAGCGCGTATACAAGCATCACAAATAGGCGCTTTCGAGGAGGTGTCAAGTTCCATACCGTCGAGAAGGTTATTCTGGTAGCAATCAACACACACCTGATGATGCGCGTGGCCAAGGCAGAGGTGCCAGCTGTGTAGATCACGGGGCTCGACAACGGCAGCGGAGGCGGAGAGAGGAATGGGTTTGCAATGCATCTGGTATAGTTCGCGCGAGGGGTGAAGGGAGCCAGAGCATACAACATTGTTATTGATGTCGGTGATCCAGGTGGACGTGGAGTCAAAATGGCAAGTGTAGGAATTTGCTTGGCAGAGGCGTACGACTGAGAGGAGGCGAATAGAGGCGTTGGGCACATAGAGGGCATTCTCGAGGGTAAATCCGTCGGTCGCAATCGTCCCGATGCCCACAGCATTTATGGAGCTTCCCTGGAAACCCTTGATCGAGCGCGGCGGGATGTCGGTGAGCGTGACAAAATCGGAGCGATGCGGTGAGATATGTACGTTCGCACCCGAGTCCGAGAAGATGACGAAGTCGTCCCGGGCGGCGATGTTGGCGGTGGGATCGGTAGACCACTTGTTCCAATCCAATGATACACGCGGCTCCTCCAGTGCGAGGTGCGTCTCCATCTCGTAGATCGGGTCGTGAGCAGACGGCAGCGGATCAGTGTACAGGTTGGCGAAGTTGGCGTTGGGGAGTGGAGCGACCAGAGTTGGCGCTGGGGGCGCTGCGGGCATCGGCATGAGGTAGAAGTTTGAGCCGTGCGTGGTGATGTACGCGCGCCCAGTAGCCGTGTCGGTCTTGAAATGCTTCGCCAGTTGTTCCGCGCTCTTCACTTGTCCGTTGCTGTTTCCACCCCTGCTGCTGCCGCCTCGACCACCCCTGCCGCTTCCCCCCGAGTTCTGGTTGTCCTTCGCCGCGCGTTGCGCGTTGCGTGCATCGTCGATGGACTTCCCCGCCATCCCCCCCCCTTCGCCGTGCAGAACGGATAGGTGTGACTGCCCGGCGTCGGGCATACGGGGTTATTGCAAATCTCCCTCCCGCCGGAAGATGCGGCAAAAGCATGCTCGCTCGGGCTGTCTTCGATGTCCTGTTTTATGAACAAGCGCTCCTTGATGGTTGTGACATCCAGCTTGGGGAGCGCGAGTAGGCCGTCGACGAGGGAACGCTTGGAAGGGCCGGACAATGCGTGGATGAATGCGCAGGTGAGGAAATCGTCTACGTTGGGAGGGCCGGCGGCCCACACAGCCTCGTTGAGCTCGGTGAGACGCGTCGCCGTGGCGGCATACGTTTCAGGGTCGTCGGAGAACTTAGTCGTGAAGAGTGCCTTGAGCGATTTGATCTGGCTGAGGGGTCCGCGGTTTAAGTGACGACGGCAAATGGTGGCCCACAGGGATGCGGCAGTGTCGCATGACTTGAAGTACTCGTGCTCCGTGATCACGCAGGTGTCCAAGAGGAAGCAGCGGACGATCATGTCGTTGTCCTTCCACACTTGGTGCTGCTGGGGGAATATCAGCAGGGACGGGCATTGGTGGTCCGCGTCGAGCCAACGGTATGCGCCAAATTGCATGCCGATCTGTAGCTGGATCCTACGCGACCACTGCGCAAAATTGTTCGCCTGTAGCGACAGCTTGTCTTTCTCCAACCAACCAGACGAGGTCAGTGAGACCGGTCTGTACCGCGGGCCTTGAGTAGCGACGTGCCCCGACACCGAGCTGAAGTTCGGGTCCTGCGCGGGGAATTGCGGCGCGCCATGGTGCGGGTGGATGGATGAATTGGACCCAAAGTTACCTGAGTTGTGGAACACAGGCGCGGGGATAGGCGGGGGCTGCTGGAAGATCGGGTAGGTCGCATAGTTCGGCGGAGGGCCCGGCGGTGGTGCGTACACATGAGGTGGCGCGTAGAAGAACTGCTGGGTCGGGAACGCGTGATGTGCGGCTTGCGGCTGTGGCCAGTGGCCCGGCAGCGGCTGCTGAGGCATCGTCTGCGGCTGCTGAGGCAGCACCTGCGGCGCCTGGAACCGTGCATGATGGCGAGTCGCGTGAGGGCGCGTGTTAACCGCGGTTGGGGGACGGTCTGGCGTTGCGGGCGGCGGTGGAGCAAACTGAGGGTTGTACCACGGCGTCGGCTGCTGAACGGTCCCGCCAGGTGCCCAGTGGTTCGCAAAGGCATCGCCGTGGAACGGACTGGGCGAGGTCGAAGAGGAGCGAGACATTCGTGAATCGTGTATCGCGGGGTCGTAAATAGTCGTTGCGCGCTGCGCGATTCGTCCAAAAACCAGCTCTGCGTGGGTATGATACGGTCGTAGGTAGGAGTTCCGCTCGTCGTCGTCAACGGCGAGCTAACAGCCCATAACCTATTGGAACTAGTACAATAGTGAGTGATTAATCTCACTGGACGTCCGTATGGTACGCGAGTCATCTATATTCACCTAGTACAATAGTGAGTGATTAATCTAGGTGTTTGTAGTTAGTAAATGGCCGTAGGGTATGTGTACGAGGCATACCTCACTGGACGTCCGTATGGTACGCGAGTGAGGTGGCCGAATAGCGCGTCACGGCATATAAACACACGTGACGCGTCACAGTAAGTAGTAGGTAGGTAGGTAGGTAGGATTACACGGCCGGTCCAATCATGAACGCCGGTTCCAGGAATTTTCCCGGTGTACACGCAGTAATTACACCTTTGTCCCTGGGCCTCTCCACATCACTCTAGCCGAGCTCACGGGCAGTCCAGATTGTCCTACTAACAGATCTCTGCTTCTCTTATTGGATGCGGTGCGTGCGCCGATTGCGACTTGATATCTGTTTGCCACTAACCCATATGCAAACCAGGAATTCTGAGTCTTGTACAGATGTCGCGGATCAAGCTATTCCGTGGATATTATCTTGGAACTGGCCTAATCACGGTTGTCGGTACCAGTTTCGCAACGCTCAGTACTGCAAACGCTGTAAATACTTCCCTGGATTTCCTCTCAGATACATACTGAGGAATCGATGAAGATATTCAATGCCATGTATAACGACAGGACTTGTCCCTCGAAGACCGCCGCGGATGGTACTCTCACCCGTGGAGCATGCCCTGACGCGTACGGAAAGGTCTTGGGTGACGAGCTTCCTATTCATTCTCTCCCCAGTCTGATTGCCCGCATCTGCCGTAGGAACCTCGTTGATCTGCTCCTTCCTTGAAATTGGTATGTCATTCATGCCATCACGACTTCTGCAACGTATATTCCCTCCAATGGTGACTGGTGAGCTTGAAGGTATCTTCTCTCCAAAGAATGACCTTATGTTTCCCGTCCTACAAGGAACCGTCATCCTCATGATCGGTGCATCCCTCATCGGCAGCTCCGGTATCCCAAACTGGGGAGGTGGTTCCAATGACTGCCAAAGCTTCCCCACAAGCGGGATCTTCCAGCTCTGCCCAACCATCTTCGCTCCTCGGCCTCTTCCGTACGTAAACATTAATATTTCCATGACCTATTCGATCGCTCATAAGTTACCTTTGTGTTCAGATGGGGCTCCCCCGAATTCATTGGTCTCGGTTTCCTCTCGTTCATCAGCATCATCATTACGGAGCTGTTTGGGTCGCCGTTCCTAAAAAACATCAGCATCATCGTCGGCCTCGTCGTAGGCTGCATCGTCTCCGGCGCTGCGGGATACATCGATAATAGCAGCATCAAGACTGCGCCTGCGATAACGTTCTTATGGTCGGTCCCTTCTTTTTGAGTCCAATGTGCGGTGCGTAACTTTGATGGCAGGGTTAAAACGTTCAAGATCGGCGTGTATCCCCCAGCAATCTTGCCCATGCTTGCGGTCTACGGTAGGTTTCCTTCCTTTCAGTCAGAAATTGAACTAGAGTCTGATATGACGCACAGTGTCCTTGGCAATGGAAGCGATTGGTGCATCGAGCATCGGCTTCTGCAGCTCAATAATTAACGACTTTCGTTAGGTGATATTACCGCCTCCGCTGAGGTTTCTCGTCTAGACGTAGATGGACCGGAGTTTGATTCGAGGATTCAAGGCGGCGTGCTGGTAAGTCGTGTCTCATTCCGTCTCCGTTTCATACATCTGAGCCCAAGTCTCCAGAGTGACGGCGTCGGCGGATTCTTATCTGCGCTCTTCACCGTCACCCCGCTCTCCATATTCGCGCAGGTACGTCTCCGTCGTAATAATCCTCCCGCCCTGAACCTGACCGAATTTCTCAGAACAACGGCGTTATCGCAATCACGCGCTGCGCAAACCGCGCGGCCGGGCGCTGGTGCTGCGCCTTCCTCATCCTCTTCGGCGTCCTCGGCAAGATCTCTGGTGTCTTCCTGGCGATCCCCAATCCCGTGCTCGGGGGTGTCACGACCTTCCTCTTCGCGAGCGTCGCGGTGTCCGGCCTACGCGTGCTCTCGTACATCCGGTTCACGCGCCGCGACCGCTTCGTGCTTGCCGCGGCGCTGTCATTCGGCGTGGGCGACCTGCTCGTGCCCGGCATATTCGAGCATCTCTTCGACGGTGTGAATAATCCGAACAAAGGCCTTCAGGGCTTGTTTGACTCTATCACGATTGTATTGAGCACGCCGTGTGGGTATTGCGATTTCAGGTCTCTTTGCGTGTAGACTGATTTGCTTGGCAGTCTTGTCTGCAGGTCTCGTGGCGGCGGTTCTCAATCTTCTCTTGCCGCAGGAATTGGCGGAGGACGAAACGGAGGCTGAGGCACAAGAAGTCGATGTTGAAGCACAGAGTCAGAAAGAAAAATAGTTGTTCTGTATGTATGTAGTTCTTCGTATTTTCTAGTTTTACACCGAGACATAGACCATCTTTCTGGGGCTGTTAGATATTCGGAATGGGAGTCATGGCCATGTTTGTCAGATCCGGCAATGAGTTGATAATTTCGTTCGGTGTGTAATCGGTGAGTACAACAATGCTTGCGAATAACGTGGCCAACCAAACTGAGAGGCAACGTGTTATGGCGGAGGGGAAGAATATTTCTTCGTTTCTTCTCGCCCCACTTTGCCCATAATTAATGGAGTGCTACTCCAACATATTTTATCATCGACTTCTATATAATATATATTGACGGCGAGCAGTGGCTGTCAGGGTCGAAATTGATGCGCGCATTCCGAGCGTCAGCAAGCGATCAAGACTTGAACAAGACACGCATTATTCAACTAAACTTGCTATGGTTGCTGGATCCCACGATCATTCCGGACCCACTGACACACACCATGTCGGACATCAGCGCTCCTTGACGGATCACGAACGGCAGTTACGGTTAACATGGGACGATCGTCAGCGCTTCAGCACACAAAGGCACGATCAACGAGGACTAACCTGAGATGACACCGTCAGGAAACTAAGTTGTGACCTTCGCCACTAAGTGCTATACACCCGCGGAATGCCAATGGCCGACGTCAAAGCGTCAGTCTGAACTCAGTCGCTCAGGACAGTTGTCGATCTTTGGAACAATGAGGGGAACTGCGGATTCTCGGAATGTTAATCATCGATGGGTGCTTATCATGATGTCAGGTCTTCCGAAAGCTAATTGTTGTGGAGACGAGGTGAGATGACTACACGTAGTGGATGATGCTAATACAGTAAGGACAGACAACAGTATTAGCTGGGTAATATGGTCGCTACAATCAGGGTCGGAGTAGGTCGATACAAGACGGCTAGAGAGGATACAGTGAGTGGAGTTCATGACTCGACTTATTAAAGAAAAACAATGAGACGGTGGGATGAGGAAGCAAATGATCAAGTCGCATAGCGCTGAGGAATGGCGAGATCGAGCTGCCAGAAGTTCTCCGGCTTGCCCGGCCTCACGAACAATCCACCAAATGAGGTATAACCCAGCAGGCGGTCCACCCTCTTGCTCCCGCATGCCAGCTCGCGCGCGATATTCGCAGCTTTGAAGTGCAGGGGTCTACCTTCACAGTACCCGTTCACCGTCTCCGCTCTGCGGTTGGTATAAGGCACAGTCACTGGGGGCAAATCTCGCTCGCGCTCGCGCAAATACCGGTGAAGGCGCGTGAGAACATCGCCAACGGTGACCGGCTGCCCAGGAGGCTTGTGCAGTACCTCCAGGTCCATGTGAATGAGGCCCGCACTTATGCGGACCACTAGCTGCGTCGCGGACGTAGAACACGCATGCTCGTCAAGTAGGTCGTGCGTGAGCTGTGGGTTGCCATCGAACGCTTCCGACGGCATGGAGAAGTCGAGGCGGAGGCAGTGCTCCGGCGATAGAACAGGGTGCACTTGAAGAGTTCCCGGAAGAGGTACGTAAGCGGGATGAGGAGTCATGGGGAGGGGGCTTGGAGGTGAGCCTGGCAGCGGGGACGTCCACGATTCGGGTGTCTCCGCTGCCTCGTATACATCGACGGTCGAGTCCCATCGGACTTCCTTGAGTGACATCGGGACGGGTGGTGGATTCGCAATGAGGGAATGATGCGACCCAGGTGGTCCTATATAACATGGCATTCATAAACAGCTCACCAGAAAGAGGGTGACTCTATACAGCTCGAAACACTGGTTCGCGAAGTCCGCAACAATTGATCCGTCTTAGATTAGAACGGCAGAATATCCCCGATAATGCAGCTCAGCTGTTTGACGGCAGCCGCCTAACGGCAACGACTTTGGGAGGATGGATAACGGCGGGTGCCTGATAGAATCAACGGTTAGATCATGGAGGGTTTATCGCCGAGCCCAAGCGAACACAGCAGTGGTCGATGGCTGCGATGACTTACTTGGGGAGTTAATTCTGATAGGAGTCGACAGATGGGGTTGTGGACCAGATTTAGGGCATGTCAAAATCCGGTGCATCTGGCAGAAACCAAGTATAGTCCAAGTTTCCTAGGGTCAAGTTGCCAAGATTTATGCTGAATTCAGGCGGATTCAGCAGATAAGGTGAAGAAATGCATTCCGCTAGTTCGTGAACAGCCAAACCAGTGGAGGTGGCTCAGTACGATGCAATGCACTGGTATGACTCACAAATTAAAATTGGCGGACTATTAATCACGACAAGGAGTCAGATAGAAGCCTCGGAGAATGGAGAGGATTGAGATACAAATTAGATACGCGTGTAGCTTGCGCTCATCCCGCGAGGTCGAGGGCTCATTTGAGGTCCCCTGAACGGGATGGCAGAGCACCAGACGCACAGGCAGTGGCAGTTTCTATGCAAGGTAGACCGTCATGAAACACAGCGACCCAGTCAGTGTGTCGTCGTCTGGAGGATGGGATCAAAACCGGCAGATGCCGGCCCACCGGTTAGCAGCTCCGCCGGAATTGCCTTGTTCGGATGCCGAGCGTAAACCCGGTTGGCGACCAAAATTACAACCGAGCTGATGCCTTTGTCTCTATCAAACGCCTCTGAAAAGATATGAAATACGATGTGCCTCCTCCGGATTCCTTCCGCTCTCTTTCCTTTGTTTGTCCTGGCTGATACTTAAACCTTACCACTTGCAGTGGCGCACTCTTTCCCACTGCGATCTCATGATGTGCACGCATTTGCACGATCCGGCGGTTGTCCCGTACACGCCGGATTCAAAGTCGGTTCCACTCAGTGCAGTCGGAGATGGGTGGAGGCACCGTTTGAAGTGCGGAAAGTGAGTGGGGCGTAGTTGAACGAACTGTCCGCCTATCCCGCTGTGCTTGTACTCTGCAGACCGGGAACAGGTAGGCAGTTCAATCAGAGGTAGCGGAGTGTATCGGCTTCTCTAGAGGATACGAAATTCTGCGAGTGGCGTGGAAACACTGTGGCACCGGCGTGCGTGACACGAGTCCATACTACAGCAGCACAAAGCAACCTCGATAGCAACACTCAGATCGATACCACACCTCACGCGCACGAAGGGTGGCTAGCAGAAACTCCAGATGCCAATTTCGACCAATGTGGCAGTTTATAACCAAGTCTCCCTCATAGGAAATATACATGACTGCAATATAGTGTGTGGCCAGATTCAAGAGGATGGAAATGGACAATGCCTAAGGACACGTCAACTGGCTGTTCTCGTTGCTGAACACAAAGTCTTCTGTACAGGATCAGCACGACATTTACCGACAAGGGAAAGAACCACGAACCAAGGTCCAAGGACGCCGGCACGGGCTGTTTGTTCCTGTCAATCACTGTGTTCCGACACCCCCTAGCCTTAGCTTAGTCTAGGTGCCCTGGACATACCTACACACAGGTCTGTGCCTAGGTAACCAGACACAGTCTGTTGAGCTCTGTTTAGGCTCGGTGTAGGTATGTCTACATCTTGGTAGGTCAGACTAGGTCTGCCCAGCTCAGTTCAGGTCAGTCTAGGTTGGGAAAGTGACCTAGACAGATCCACCATCTACTTGTCACTCCAAAATAAGTTGTTAAACATCATCCCACAATAAGTATAAGTATTTTAGGACACCCAAATAGCACATAAACTCAAGCAGCCCCATCGGATCTTAAGGAAGAAAGTTAACGTTGATGTTGGTGCGTTGATGATCAATGGAACCCCCAGCTCACCGCGATCAAGATTTTGAAACGAAAAGCACGAAAGTACGTCTGTTCTGCTCTGACTAGGCACCTACACTCACCCAAACTGACCTACACTGATCTACGCTGGGCCAGACAGACCACATCTAGGGACCCCAAACTCACCTCCACAGAGGCTACACAGACCTGGCCACTCCTGGGCAAAATCTCCGTCTAGGACCCTACACAGGGCCTGTCTAGTGACCAAACACAGCTAGACTGACCCTAGACAAAGTTAGACTCACTGAGTCTAGGGGGCTTGGAACGCAGTGAATGCAGGTCGCATTGATTGTCGGGACCACGAATGTAATCCCCCCGCACGACGTAACATTGGTTCCACTGATGCAAAAGAAAGTCAGGATCGCCTTGCCATGAGGAGGACTGCAAATGCATGCGATGAGAACACCATTGTTGTTCCCGACACAGCTGTTCGTGTCGATGGAGGTGGTTTTAAAAGAGCCTCCCCAATCTTTGCACGAAGCTTTCAATATGGTCCCTGAGAAACCAATGCCGCTGCACGTGGGGGAAAGGTTGACGTGGTGATGGGGTTGGCGCTGGGGGTGCTGGTGCTGGTAGCACTGGTGTCTGTCGTCGTGCCAGTCCCAGTGCCTGTCATCGTGCTAGTCCCAGTGCTTGTCTCCGGGATCGGGACTGCACTGTAGGTAGGAGCAAAGGTGGAGCTAAACACTTAGGTCGTTCCAGTTCTGGTTCCAGTGCTCGTCAATGTCGTTGTAGTGGTGGCGAGCACACCGCCTGAGTAGGTAGAGAAAGACATGAAGGAAGGCAAATTTCATCTTGTGGAAAGAACAGAGGGAGATCTGGATTATTGGAATGGCTGCAGGACCTTTATAGTCTGGCAAGTAATGAGTTTCCAAATACCTGGCCCAAGCTGTATGTACGAATACATTGACTTTGGGCTCATCAGCATCAATCTAACATTGAGCCGGCCCCTGGAACATATGGAAGGGCCATCTGGGCCCGCTACCATGATGGAAATCACTATAGAGTATCTTCAAAATATTTTCGAGTCAGCAACATGGATGGACATGTGATCCACCCTGGCCGAAGTTGGTTTTGAATTGAGCATCCCAGATCCACAGTGGGTGCATTGTCAACTGGACAGTGGGTCAAAGAAAAATCACAAACCAGGTGTGCTCAGCACGTTTCCCCCTGACAGAAGCGAATCATACTAGCCAGGGCGCGATTCTGATTGAGAGAATTAAATTACTTCGGAATATGTGGACCAAAGACCAAGAGACCAAAGACAAAGCTTGGACCCCATGACCGGTATGGGCGGAAACCACGTGTGCATACGTGATTCACAAACTTGAATCTCCTGCTCACGGATTCCCGAACCAGCAAAGTCACCGGATCAGGACATGGAATGCCAAGGCCGGCCTGAGTATAATAGGGTGTTTCATAATTAAAAATCTGAGCCCCAACTGGTGCCCCAACTTTGACCCCACTTGAGGTCAAGTTGGGGCACGAAATAGATCGGGGCTCCAAGTTGGATGTCGGATCATGGTCCGGACCACAATCTGACATCCAACTTCGACCCCAACTTGGTGCCCCAACTTGAACTGGCCAATTTGCTCCATCCCCCGTCTTTCCCGATTGCAAAATGTGACCAAGTTGTGACCCAAGTTGGGGCCAAGTTGGGGTCGAAATCAGGGTCAAAGTTGGGGTCAAAAATCTAATTATGAAACACCCTAATGTTCAAATGAAGAAGGCTGGATGGTCTTTAGTCTTCTCTCTGAGTTAATCTCACATCGGTATTGGAAATCCTGAAATTGTCCACAGCGATTCTGGCTGAACAATTTGGCCCCAGCTCGAGTGCGGAGTTTAAGGAAGCTTTATTTATCTTCTCTCTGTAATGACGGTGCCGCAGGGTGTGTTTATCTCACATTGCTGAGAATCCTGAGAATCCTGAGTTCGGATCCTTCAATGATTTTCTTGTCCACGGCTGCAGCTGTTACACCTGAAGCCCTGTAAGCAGGCACCTTGATCACATGAACAGTTGAGAGGGTGGCACATGTGCCGCTGTTGGACAACCTGTCAGGAAAATTCAAGCGCAGACATTCACGACGAAGAAAACTCGAAATCATAATATCTGACCACGACCATGGGCCGGCATTAAGACTGGGGAGTGGCCCTGGCGATATGGAGTCACTTTTGAGATTGGTTTTGAAAGCTGTGAGAGAAAAATTCCAACAGGGTCATCATGGAAGCTGATTATGCATTTGGGATACCAGTGAATTTTGCGAGGTAGATACTGTCCCTGTCCGTAAGAGTGAAACACTCTCAAGAGCGTTACTGAAACAGGGGGTTATGTGTGACCGCTGGAAAAAATTGAAACGACCTTGATTTTTTGGATACTTTTTTGGATAACTTTGAAGGTTCTAAGAATTTTTTGGCAGATGTGACAAAAAAAATTGCTGAAACAAGCATTGAGTTATGTGTTACAGCAGGGGGAAATCTACACGAAACAGACCTAGCATTATGTGTTACATTTCACTCTTACGGACGGGTACAGTATCATACACAGACTGGTTGATGTTGATTCAGATTTAGAATTTACTAATGCTTTATTCATTGCGTTTGTGAGCCCCGGCCATGAGACTTTCTTTGCCTGGTTGCGGACATGTCTAAGATGCATTGAGTTTCAACTTCAACTTTCAAGCAGCACATGCAGATCCTTGAAGACGATGTTATGGGGGTAATAGTGTGCCATAATTGTTCAATTTTATCAAAAATGCACCCTCCATTTGAATTAGAAATGCACAGGTGAGGGGAGGCAAAATAGTCACTGCCCAACTAAAAAAAAAACAGAACACAGGCTCAACCTTGTGAGTAAAATTTTCACACCTGATTCAGATTCATGGAAAAGGATACCACCTCTGTTGGACCTTTTTTTCACACTTGTTAGTTATTGAGCAAAAATTTCGCCGCTCCTGAAATACAAACCAGAAAAACCACTGCTTCCAAGGACAAGGCAGGGAAGGTGTAGAAGGGAGTGTATGACAACCTTTTACCCATAAGTTCAATTGTTGAGACCTCGAAAGGCCTATACCTTGTGTTTCTGTCTCAGCTCAATCACTTGACTGCATATACTGACTGGCACCAAACTGGTACTTGATTTCCGATAGTTCTGCAAGTCTCCACTCTTTCTGGGCATTTGTTTGCCATGCTGAGTGGTATACCATTGTTCTACATAGTTTTGGCTTGGCCTAATTGTTAAGCTTCACTACAGTCCCACTTTACTCAGGTTACAAATCAAATGTCAACTTGTAGTCTCCGGGTTTGGCTTCGATCTTTTGATTGGCATTAATAGCTCTTCAAATGAAGGTAATCCATCGGTTTGCTGAGCAGTGTATCAAGACTGATATATGGAACTTCTTTTAGTGAGTTTTGGCAACTTTGATGCCAGCTGGACTGATTGGATAGTCAATCCTGGCTGTAGAAACATACATGAGACACACTTGGGTGCACTTATTCACAAGGCAAGCTATAGTTTGGTTCATTGTTTTCTTGCACTGGTTGATTTGCGATAGATTACTTACTGTCTACAGAGTCTGAGATGTTGAAAGATCACCCAATCCTTTGCAGCAAGCACTGGTTGAGCATTTCAAGTTTTTCAGTGAAAATATTGGTGAAAAACATCCTTCATTTGTCACACTTTTTTCACTGAAAAAAAGTCTGTGAAAAATTCAAACCTTTTTCAGTACTTTTTAATGTCAAGGTGAAAAATTCAAAGTAAAATCAAAAAGTACTGAAAAAGTTTTATACTTTTCCAGTGAAAAAAGTGTGAAAAAGAAGATAGTTTTTTACCAATATTTTCACTGAAAAACTTGAAATGCTCAACCAGTGAAGTGATATATACAAAATACTGATACTTGAGCTAGAAATTTGTGTGAAAGGCCAAATAAAAATTCTGAAGATGCCATCCCCTGCGAATTTTCAAGTTGAATGTGCCCTGATGCCAGGAGAACAGATGAGATTTGACGCTGCAACAAGTAACATACACAAAACAATCAAAAACCACCCAAAATGGAAAAAAAAAAAAAATAGCTATGCCCAAAGTTCTGCAAAGAGCTGTAATTGTTTTCTTGCACTGGTTGATTTATGATAGATTTACTTACAATCTGCAGAGTCCGAGATGTTGAATATTCTGATCTGTGGAAATATCTCTTCATGTAAATGAAGGTAAGTTTCAGTACTTCTTTTGGTTCAAGTGTTAATACTGTCATGTTTTTCCACCATTACACCTTGGCTGAGTGCTGGGCATGCCGCAGTACTGCCCAGGGGTATGCCTAGTGGTGGGGAAGTCAGGTTCGGGCTAGCATTTCAAACCTGAACCCAGCTCAGGCTAAATCCCAAGTTCAGGTTATGGGAAAACATGTTTTCTCAGAACATGGTTGAACATGTTTGAACATCTGGATTCTGAATCGATGGGGTAGGAAAGGCCTTGTCATGCAGGATGATCTAACCTGAAGCGAGACTGCTCCTTGTCTGTTGCGTCAATTTCAATGTGTTCTACCCTAAGAGAGGCCTTGGCTTCTATCAGATCTTTGACACCTTCAGAAACAACTTCATAGGAGCCTTCACCTGTACAAGACTCAGGCATGGAGGGTGAGGAAGGCAGCAGAACTAATGATGTGATGGCTTGGCTTGGCTTGGCTTGCAAACCATGGCTTAGGCCTGGCTTCATCTGGCTTAGGCTTCAGAAATCCAAAGCCAGAGCCCAAGCCAGGGATCCTGGCCTGACTTGGCTTGGCCCAGGCTTGAGCCATCCCAAATAACACACAACTCTGTTTTTCGCTTTCTACACCTCCTATAGGTTATCTGTGAGTTGTTCTTTCTCAGTTGAGTGTTTGCACTTACTCAACAGTGCGAATTTCAGAGCCATAATGGCACACTTTGAGCTTTTTGTGAAAACATAGGTATTGATTGGTGTCTCGACAAAGTATCATCAGAATAACCTGAATGGATTATTCATGAATCAGTGAGTGGAATATTAGATACAGACAAATAACACTCAAAAAAAAAAAAGTTACCAAAAAATTATGCTCTGACACAGGAAGGATATCTCAATAACACTTCGTGAACTATGCTAAATATATCCAAGAACTAATAACATTAAGTCTTGCATATGTCACTGCTAAACTAGCTTGAAAGTTTTTAAAATGTTTTCATCCTAAATTCTAGAATGTTATGGATGATACATAATGAATATGTACAGCATGTATACATCATGTCTTTCACAATATCTTTCAAATGCCTCTTGAGCATGTTGAAGGAGGAAAGCATGAACATATTCAAAATGTGTACAGCATATATTCTTGCCAGATACACAGAAAATATTGTGATCTTGTCACACAATGTGTTTCAGTTGTCTTTTGCAAAACAATCAACATATCTTTAGGGAAACTGGGTGGGAATTATGCAATGGTAATTTGAAATGTCCAAAATGACATTCACCATTTGTTTTAGTTACTTTTAGTAATGTTTTAATCATGACTTGCAGATAAAGAATGTTGCATGTTGTGAAAGACATCTAAAAGATATTTAAAATGTTGTAGTTGAATACTTTGGATGAATTCAAAAAAAATTTGTAGGAATTATTTAAAATAGTTCTGCATGAAATCTTGGGGAAGATATTGTGAATGTATTTGCAAGGTATTTTACCTGCCAACTTCAACATGTTTAGGATAAACATTAGACAAATGTGGGGTCAGAAAAGGAGAAAGGAAGATGAAAGAGATTCAAGTAGCATTAAATATGACTTACTGAAAAGTGGTCAATAGATTCGTGAAATGTATTTGAAATGGTTCAGCAGAGGACATTCAAAATATATTTCATATTTACACCCAGGAAGAAATCCATAAGAGACATTTTGATGTCATCTTCTGCAGTATAAGCAGATATAAGTGAGAGGATACAGAGAACAGATTAAAAATGTCAATCATAATAATTTCACGACAGTCATGGGTAAGATGGTGCAACACAGATAAGAGTCAGTTGAAATATATTTTCGGTATAAGAGTTGGACAAGAGTCAAGAGAAAGTGACAACAAGCCTTGAAGAAACATATTCAAAAAGTATTTGACATCTATTTGATAAGAATGGCACAAAATGGAACAGTTGACATGTGGAATACTGAGTACCTTGTGTGAGAGACATGTAGAAAGAATTTGAGATAGATCTCACAATAATACAATTAACTTTTAGAGTAAATACGGAGGAAAATATCTGGCACAGAGGAAACTTGACATCTTGGGCAGAAATCTCAGGCCACAGAGCAAAACTGGCATCTTTGGTGGAAATCTCAGGTCACAGAGAAAATTTGACATCTTCGGTGGAGAGATATGGCCACAGAGAAAACTTGACATTTTTGGTGGAAATCAGGTCGCAGAGCAAACTTGACATCTTGGGCAGAAATGTCAGGCCACAGAGCAAAACTGGCATCTTTGGTGGAAATCTCAGGTCACAGAGAAAATTTGGCATCTTTTGTGGAGAGATGCGGCCACGAAGCAAACTTGACATCTTTTGTGGAGAGATGCGGCCACAGAGCGAACTTGACATCTTTAGCGGAAATCTCTGGTCGCAGAGCAAACTTGGCATCTTTTGTGGAGAGATGCGGCCACAAAGCAAACTTGACATCTTTGGTGGAAATCTCTGGTCGCAGAGCAAACTTGGCATCTTTGGTGGAGAGATGCGGCCACAAAGCAAACTTGACATCTTTGGTGGAAATCTCTGGTCGCAGTGCAAACTTGGCATCTTTTGTGGAGAGATGCTGCCACAAAGCAAACTTGACATCATTTGTGGAGAGATGCGGCGACAAAGCAAACTTGACATCTTTGGTGGAAATCTCTGGTCGCAGAGCAAACTTGGCATCTTTTGTGGAGAGATGCGGCCACAAAGCAAACTTGACATCTTTGGTGGAAATCTCTGGTCGCAGTGCAAACTTGGCATCTTTTGTGGAGAGATGCGGCCACAAAGCAAACTTGACATCTTTGGTGGAAATCTCTGGTCGCAGAGCAAACTTGGCATCTTTTGTGGAGAGATGCGGCGACAAAGCAAACTTGACATCTTTGGTGGAAATCTCTGGTCGCAGAGCAAACTTGACATCTTTGGTGGAAATCTCTGGTCGCAGAGCAAACTTGGCATCTTTTGTGGAGAGATGCGGCCACAAAGCAAACTTGACATCTTTTGTGGAGAGATGCGGCGACAAAGCAAACTTGACATCTTTGGTGGAAATCTCTGGTCGCAGAGCAAACTTGGCATCTTTTGTGGAGAGATGCAGCCACAAAGCAAACTTGACATCTTTGGTGGAAATCTCTGGTCGCAGAGCAAACTTGGCATCTTTTGTGGAGAGATGCAGCCACAAAGCAAACTTGACATCTTTGGTGGAAATCTCTGGTCGCAGAGCAAACTTGACATCTTTGGTGGACATCTCTGGGCGCAGAGCAAACTTGGCATCTTTGGTGGAGAGATGCGGCCACAAAGCAAACTTGACATCTTTGGTGGAAATCTCTGGTTGCAGAGCAAACTTGACATCTTTGGTGGAAATCTGTGGTCGCAGAGCAAACTTGACATCTTTGGTGGACATCTCTGGTCGCAGAGCAAACTTGGCATCTTTTGTGGAGAGATGCGGCCACAAAGCAAACTTGACATCATTTGTGGAGAGATGCGGCGACAAAGCAAACTTGACATCTTTGGTGGAAATCTCTGGTCGCAGAGCAAACTTGGCATCTTTTGTGGAGAGATGCGGCCACAAAGCAAACTTGACATCTTTGGTGGAAATCTCTGGTCGCAGAGCAAACTTGACATCTTTGGTGGAAATCTCTGGTCGCAGTGCAAACTTGGCATCTTTTGTGGAAATCTCTGGTCGCAGAGCAAACTTGGCATCTTTTGTGGAGAGATGCGGCCACAAAGCAAACTTGGCATCTTTTGTGGAGAGATGCGGCCACAAAGCAAACTTGACATCTTTGGTGGAAATCTCTGGTCGCAGAGCAAACTTGGCATCTTTGGTGGAGAGATGCGGCCACAAAGCAAACTTGACATCTTTGGTGGAAATCTCTGGTCGCAGAGCAAACTTGGCATCTTTGGTGGAAATCTCTGGTCGCAGAGCAAACTTGGCATCTTTTGTGGAGAGATGCGGCGACAAAGCAAACTTGACATCTTTGGTGGAAATCTCTGGTCGCAGAGCAAACTTGGCATCTTTTGTGGAGAGATGCGGCCACAAAGCAAACTTGACATCTTTGGTGGAAATCTCGGGTCGCAGAGCAAACTTGGCATCTTTTGTGGAGAGATGCGGCCACAAAGCAAACTTGACATCATTTGTGGAGAGATGCGGCCACAAAGCAAACTTGACATCTTTGGTGGAAATCTCTGGTCGCAGAGCAAACTTGGCATCTTTTGTGGAGAGATGCGGCCACAAAGCAAACTTGACATCTTTGGTGGAAATCTCTGGTCGCAGAGCAAACTTGGCATCTTTTGTGGAGAGATGCGGCCACAAAGCAAACTTGACATCTTTGGTGGAAATCTCTGGTCGCAGAGCAAACTTGGCATCTTTTGTGGAGAGATGCGGCGACAAAGCAAACTTGACATCTTTGGTGGAAATCTCTGGTCGCAGAGCAAACTTGACATCTTTGGTGGAAATCTCTGGGCGCAGAGCAAACTTGGCATCTTTGGTGGAGAGATGCGGCCACAAAGCAAACTTGACATCTTTGGTGGAAATCTCTGGTTGCAGAGCAAACTTGACATCTTTGGTGGAAATCTGTGGTCGCAGAGCAAACTTGACATCTTTGGTGGACATCTCTGGTCGCAGAGCAAACTTGGCATCTTTTGTGGAGAGATGCGGCCACAAAGCAAACTTGACATCTTTTGTGGAGAGATGCGGCGACAAAGCAAACTTGACATCTTTGGTGGAAATCTCTGGTCGCAGAGCAAACTTGGCATCTTTTGTGGAGAGATGCGGCCACAAAGCAAACTTGACATCTTTGGTGGAAATCTCTGGTCGCAGAGCAAACTTGACATCTTTGGTGGAAATCTCTGGTCGCAGTGCAAACTTGGCATCTTTGGTGGAGAGATGCGGCCACAAAGCAAACTTGACATCTTTGGTGGAAATCTCTGGTCGCAGAGCAAACTTGGCATCTTTGGTGGAGAGATGCGGCCACAAAGCAAACTTGACATCTTTGGTGGAAATCTCTGGTCGCAGAGCAAACTTGACATCTTTGGTGGAAATCTCTGGTCGCAGTGCAAACTTGGCATCTTTTGTGGAGAGATGCGGCGACAAAGCAAACTTGACATCTTTGGTGGAAATCTCTGGTCGCAGAGCAAACTTGACATCTTTGGTGGAGAGATGCGGCCACAGAGCAAACTTGACATCTTTGGGGGTGAAATGCAGCCACAAAGCAAACTTGACATCTTTGGAGGAAATCTCTGGTCGCAGAGCAAACTTGACATCTTTGGTGGAGAGATGCGGCCACAGAGCAAACTTGACATCTTTGGTGGAGAGATGCGGCCACAGAGCAAATTTGACATCTTTGGTGGAGAGATGCGGCCAAAGAGCAAACTTGACATCTTTGGTGGAGAGATGCAGCCACAGAGCAAACTTGACATCTTTGGTGGAGAGATGCAGCCACAGAGCAAACTTGACATCTTTGGTGGAAATCTCTGCTGGCAGAGCAAACTTGGCATCTTTTGTGGAGAGATGCGGCGACAAAGCAAACTTGACATCTTTGGTGGAAATCTCTGGTCGCAGAGCAAACTTGACATCTTTGGTGGACATCTCTGGTCGCAGAGCAAACTTGGCATCTTTTGTGGAGAGATGCGGCCACAAAGCAAACTTGGCATCTTTTGTGGAGAGATGCGGCCACAAAGCAAACTTGACATCTTTGGTGGAAATCTCTGGTCGCAGAGCAAACTTGGCATCTTTGGTGGAGAGATGCGGCCACAAAGCAAACTTGACATCTTTGGTGGAAATCTCTGGTCGCAGAGCAAACTTGACATCTTTGGTGGAAATCTCTGGTCGCAGAGCAAACTTGGCATCTTTGGTGGAGAGATGCGGCCACAAAGCAAACTTGACATCTTTGGTGGAAATCTCTGGTCGCAGAGCAAACTTGACATCTTTGGTGGAAATCTCTGGTCGCAGTGCAAACTTGGCATCTTTTGTGGAGAGATGCGGCGACAAAGCAAACTTGACATCTTTGGTGGAAATCTCTGGTCGCAGAGCAAACTTGACATCTTTGGTGGAGAGATGCGGCCACAGAGCAAACTTGACATCTTTGGGGGTGAAATGCAGCCACAAAGCAAACTTGACATCTTTGGAGGAAATCTCTGGTCGCAGAGCAAACTTTACATCTTTGGTGGAGAGATGCGGCCACAGAGCAAACTTGACATCTTTGGTGGAGAGATGCGGCCACAGAGCAAATTTGACATCTTTGGTGGAGAGATGCGGCCAAAGAGCAAACTTGACATCTTTGGTGGAGAGATGCAGCCACAGAGCAAACTTGACATCTTTGGTGGAGAGATGCAGCCACAGAGCAAACTTGACATCTTTGGTGGAAATCTCTGCTGGCAGAGCAAACTTGGCATCTTTTGTGGAGAGATGCGGCGACAAAGCAAACTTGACATCTTTGGTGGAAATCTCTGGTCGCAGAGCAAACTTGACATCTTTGGTGGACATCTCTGGTCGCAGAGCAAACTTGGCATCTTTTGTGGAGAGATGCGGCCACAAAGCAAACTTGGCATCTTTTGTGGAGAGATGCGGCCACAAAGCAAACTTGACATCTTTGGTGGAAATCTCTGGTCGCAGAGCAAACTTGGCATCTTTTGTGGAGAGATGCGGCCACAGAGCAAACTTGACATCTTTGGTGGAAATCTCTGGTCGCAGAGCAAACTTGACATCTTTGGTGGAAATCTCTGGTCGCAGAGCAAACTTGGCATCTTTTGTGGAGAGATGCGGCGACAAAGCAAACTTGACATCTTTGGTGGAAATCTCTGGTCGCAGAGCAAACTTGGCATCTTTTGTGGAGAGATGCGGCCACAAAGCAAACTTGACATCTTTGGTGGAAATCTCTGGTTGCAGAGCAAACTTGACATCTTTGGTGGAAATCTCTGGTCGCAGAGCAAACTTGGCATCTTTGGTGGAAATCTCTGGTCGCAGAGCAAACTTGGCATCTTTTGTGGAGAGATGCGGCGACAAAGCAAACTTGACATCTTTGGTGGAAATCTCTGGTCGCAGAGCAAACTTGGCATCTTTTGTGGAGAGATGCGGCCACAAAGCAAACTTGACATCTTTGGTGGAAATCTCGGGTCGCAGAGCAAACTTGGCATCTTTTGTGGAGAGATGCGGCCACAAAGCAAACTTGACATCATTTGTGGAGAGATGCGGCCACAAAGCAAACTTGACATCTTTGGTGGAAATCTCTGGTCGCAGAGCAAACTTGGCATCTTTTGTGGAGAGATGCGGCCACAAAGCAAACTTGACATCTTTTGTGGAGAGATGCGGCGACAAAGCAACTTGACATCTTTGGTGGAAATCTCTGGTCGCAGAGCAAACTTGGCATCTTTTGTGGAGAGATGCAGCCACAAAGCAAACTTGACATCTTTGGTGGAAATCTCTGGTCGCAGTGCAAACTTGGCATCTTTTGTGGAGAGATGCGGCCACAAAGCAAACTTGACATCTTTGGTGGAAATCTCTGGTCGCAGAGCAAACTTGGCATCTTTGGTGGAGAGATGCGGCCACAAAGCAAACTTGACATCTTTGGTGGAGAGATGCGGCCACAGAGCAAACTTGGCATCTTTTGTGGAGAGATGCGGCCACAAAGCAAACTTGACATCTTTGGTGGAAATCTCTGGTCGCAGAGCAAACTTGGCATCTTTTGTGGAGAGATGCGGCGACAAAGCAAACTTGACATCTTTGGTGGAAATCTCTGGTCGCAGTGCAAACTTGGCATCTTTTGTGGAGAGATGCGGCGACAAAGCAAACTTGACATCTTTGGTGGAGAGATGCGGCCACAAAGCAAACTTGACATCTTTTGTGGAGAGATGCGGCGACAAAGCAAACTTGACATCTTTGGTGGAAATCTCTGGTCGCAGAGCAAACTTGGCATCTTTGTGGAGAGATGCAGCCACAAAGCAAACTTGACATCTTTGGTGGAAATCTCTGGTCGCAGTGCAAACTTGGCATCTTTTGTGGAGAGATGCGGCCACAAAGCAAACTTGACATCTTTGGTGGAAATCTCTGGTCGCAGAGCAAACTTGGCATCTTTGGTGGAGAGATGCGGCCACAAAGCAAACTTGACATCTTTGGTGGAAATCTCTGGTCGCAGTGCAAACTTGGCATCTTTGTGGAGAGATGCAGCCACAGAGCAAACTTGACATCTTTGGTGGAGAGATGCGGCCACAGAGCAAACTTGACATCTTTGGTGGAAATCTCTGGTCGCAGAGCAAACTTGACATCTTTGGTGGAGAGATGCGGCCACAGAGCAAACTTGACATCTTTGGGGGTGAAATGCAGCCACAAAGCAAACTTGACATCTTTGGAGGAAATCTCTGGTCGCAGAGCAAACTTGACATCTTTGGTGGAGAGATGCGGCCACAGAGCAAACTTGGCATCTTTGGTGGAGAGATGCAGCCACAGAGCAAACTTGACATCTTTGGTGGAAATCTCTGCTGGCAGAGCAAACTTGGCATCTTTTGTGGAGAGATGCGGCGACAAAGCAAACTTGACATCTTTGGTGGAAATCTCTGGTCGCAGAGCAAACTTGACATCTTTGGTGGAAATCTCTGGTCGCAGAGCAAACTTGGCATCTTTGGGGGTGAAATGCAGCCACAAAGCAAACTTGACATCTTTGGAGGAAATCTCTGGTCGCAGAGCAAACTTGACATCTTTGGTGGAAATCTCTGGTCGCAGAGCAAACTTGGCATCTTTTGTGGAGAGATGCGGCCACAAAGCAAACTTGACATCTTTGGTGGAAATCTCTGGTCGCAGAGCAAACTTGACATCTTTGGTGGAGAGATGCGGCCACAGAGCAAACTTGACATCTTTGGTGGAGAGATGCGGCCACAGAGCAAACTTGGCATCTTTTGTGGAGAGATGCGGCCACAGCGCAAACTTGACATCTTTGGAGGAAATCTCTGGTCGCAGAGCAAACTTGACATCTTTGGTGGAGAGATGCGGCCACAGAGCAAACTTGACATCTTTGGTGGAGAGATGCGGCCAAAGAGCAAACTTGACATCTTTGGTGGAAATCTCTGGTCGCAGAGCAAACTTGACATGTTTGGTGGAGAGATGCGGCCACAGAGCAACTTGACATCTTTGGTGGAAATCTCTGGTCGCAGAGCAAACTTGACATCTTTGGTGGAAATCTCTGGTCGCAGAGCAAACTTGCCATCTTTGGTGGAGAGATGCGGCCACAGAGCAAACTTGACATCTTTGGTGGAAATCTCTGGTCGCAGAGCAAACTTGGCATCTTTGGTGGAAATCTCTGGTCGCAGAGCAAACTTGGCATCTTTTGTGGAGAGATGCGGCGACAAAGCAAACTTGACATCTTTGGTGGAGAGATGCGGCCACAGAGCAAACTTGGCATCTTTTGTGGAAATCTCTGGTCGCAGAGCAAACTTGGCATCTTTTGTGGAGAGATGCGGCCACAAAGCAAACTTGACATCTTTGGTGGAGAGATGCGGCCACAAAGCAAACTTGACATCTTTTGTGGAGAGATGCGGCGACAAAGCAAACTTGACATCTTTGGTGGAAATCTCTGGTCGCAGAGCAAACTTGGCATCTTTTGTGGAGAGATGCAGCCACAAAGCAAACTTGACATCTTTGGTGGAAATCTCTGGTCGCAGAGCAAACTTGACATCTTTGGTGGAAATCTCTGGTCGCAGTGCAAACTTGGCATCTTTTGAGGAGAGATGCGGCGACAAAGCAAACTTGACATCTTTGGTGGAAATCTCTGGTCGCAGAGCAAACTTGACATCTTTGGTGGAGAGATGCGGCCACAGAGCAAACTTGACATCTTTGGTGGAGAGATGCGGCCACAGAGCAAACTTGGCATCTTTTGTGGAGAGATGCGGCCACAAAGCAAACTTGACATCTTTGGTGGAAATCTCTGGTCGCAGAGCAAACTTGGCATCTTTGGTGGAGAGATGCGGCCACAAAGCAAACTTGACATCTTTGGTGGAAATCTCTGGTCGCAGTGCAAACTTGGCATCTTTTGTGGAGAGATGCAGCCACAGAGCAAACTTGACATCTTTGGTGGAAATCTCTGGTCGCAGAGCAAACTTGACATCTTTGGTGGAAATCTCTGGTCGCAGAGCAAACTTGCCATCTTTGGTGGAGAGATGCGGCCACAGAGCAAACTTGACATCTTTGGTGGAAATCTCTGGTCGCAGTGCAAACTTGGCATCTTTTGTGGAGAGATGCAGCCACAGAGCAAACTTGACATCTTTGGTGGAAATCTCTGGTCGCAGAGCAAACTTGACATCTTTGGTGGAGAGATGCGGCCACAGAGCAAACTTGACATCTTTGGTGGAAATCTCTGGTCGCAGAGCAAACTTGACATCTTTGGTGGAGAGATGCAGCCACAAAGCAAACTTGACATCTTTGGTGGAAATCTCTGGTCGCAGAGCAAACTTGACATCTTTGGTGGAGAGATGCGGCCACAGAGCAAACTTGACATCTTTGGTGGAAATCTCTGGTCGCAGAGCAAACTTGACATCTTTGGTGGAGAGATGCAGCCACAGAGCAAACTTGACATCTTTGGTGGAGAGATGCAGCCACAGAGCAAACTTGACATCTTTGGTGGAGAGATGCGGCCACAGAGCAAACTTGACATCTTTGGTGGAAATCTCTGGTCGCAGAGCAAACTTGACATCTTTGGTGGAGAGATGCGGCCACAGAGCAAACTTGACATCTTTGGGGGTGAAATGCAGCCACAAAGCAAACTTGACATCTTTGGAGCAAATCTCTGGTCGCAGAGCAAACTTGACATCTTTGGTGGAGAGATGCGGCCACAGAGCAAACTTGACATCTTTGGTGGAAATCTCTGGTCGCAGAGCAAACTTGACATCTTTGGTGGAGAGATGCGGCCACAGAGCAAACTTGACATCTTTGGTGGAGAGGTGCGGCCACAAAGCAAACTTGACATCTTTGGTGGAAATCTCTGGTCGCAGTGCAAACTTGGCATCTTTTGTGGAGAGATGCAGCCACAGAGCAAACTTGACATCTTTGGTGGAGAGATGCGGCCACAGAGCAAACTTGACATCTTTGGTGGAGAGATGCGGCCACAGAGCAAACTTGACATCTTTGGTGGAAATCTCTGGTCGCAGAGCAAACTTGACATCTTTGGTGGAGAGATGCGGCCACAGAGCAAACTTGACATCTTTGGGGGTGAAATGCAGCCACAAAGCAAACTTGACATCTTTGGAGCAAATCTCTGGTCGCAGAGCAAACTTGACATCTTTGGTGGAGAGATGCGGCCACAGAGCAAACTTGACATCTTTGGTGGAAATCTCTGGTCGCAGAGCAAACTTGACATCTTTGGTGGAGAGATGCGGCCACAGAGCAAACTTGACATCTTTGGTGGAGAGATGCGGCCACAGAGCAAACTTGACATCTTTGGTGGAAATCTCTGGTCGCAGAGCAAACTTGGCATCTTTTGTGGAGAGATGCGGCCACAAAGCAAACTTGACATCTTTTGTGAAAAAATGCGGCCACAGAGCAAACTTGACATCTTTGGTGGAAATCTCTGGTCGCAGAGCAAACTTGACATCTTTGGTGGAGAGATGCGGCCACAGAGCAAACTTGACATCTTTGGTGGAAATCTCTGGTCGCAGAGCAAACTTGGCATCTTTGGTGGAAATCTCTGGTCGCAGAGCAAACTTGGCATCTTTTGTGGAGAGATGCGGCGACAAGCAAACTTGACATCTTTGGTGGAATCTCTGGTCGCAGAGCAAACTTGGCATCTTTTGTGGAGAGATGCGGCCACAAAGCAAACTTGACATCTTTGGTGGAAATCTCTGGTCGCAGAGCAAACTTGGCATCTTTGGTGGAGAGATGCGGCCACAAAGCAAACTTGACATCTTTGGTGGAGAGATGCGGCCACAGAGCAAACTTGGCATCTTTTGTGGAGAGATGCGGCCACAAAGCAAACTTGACATCTTTGGTGGAAATCTCTGGTCGCAGAGCAAACTTGGCATCTTTTGTGGAGAGATGCGGCCACAAAGCAAACTTGACATCTTTGGTGGAAATCTCGGGTCGCAGAGCAAACTTGGCATCTTTTGTGGAGAGATGCGGCCACAAAGCAAACTTGACATCATTTGTGGAGAGATGCGGCCACAAAGCAAACTTGACATCTTTGGTGGAAATCTCTGGTCGCAGAGCAAACTTGGCATCTTTTGTGGAGAGATGCGGCCACAAAGCAAACTTGACATCTTTTGTGGAGAGATGCGGCGACAAAGCAAACTTGACATCTTTGGTGGAAATCTCTGGTCGCAGAGCAAACTTGGCATCTTTTGTGGAGAGATGCGGCCACAAAGCAAACTTGACATCTTTGGTGGAAATCTCTGGTTGCAGAGCAAACTTGACATCTTTGGTGGAAATCTCTGGTCGCAGAGCAAACTTGGCATCTTTGGTGGAAATCTCTGGTCGCAGAGCAAACTTGGCATCTTTTGTGGAGAGATGCGGCCACAAAGCAAACTTGACATCTTTGGTGGAAATCTCGGGTCGCAGAGCAAACTTGGCATCTTTTGTGGAGAGATGCGGCCACAAAGCAAACTTGACATCATTTGTGGAGAGATGCGGCCACAAAGCAAACTTGACATCTTTGGTGAAATCTCTGGTCGCAGAGAAACTTGGCATCTTTTGTGGAGAGATGCAGCCACAGAGCAAACTTGACATCTTTGGTGGAAATCTCTGGTCGCAGAGCAAACTTGGCATCTTTGGTGGAGAGATGCGGCCACAAAGCAAACTTGACATCTTTGGTGGAAATCTCTGGTCGCAGTGCAAACTTGGCATCTTTTGTGGAGAGATGCAGCCACAGAGCAAACTTGACATCTTTGGTGGAGAGATGCGGCCACAGAGCAAACTTGACATCTTTGGGGGTGAAATGCAGCCACAAAGCAAACTTGACATCTTTGGAGCAAATCTCTGGTCGCAGAGCAAACTTGACATCTTTGGTGGAGAGATGCGGCCACAGAGCAAACTTGACATCTTTGGTGGAAATCTCTGGTCGCAGAGCAAACTTGACATCTTTGGTGGAGAGATGCGGCCACAGAGCAAACTTGACATCTTTGGTGGAGAGATGCGGCCACAGAGCAAACTTGACATCTTTGGTGGAAATCTCTGGTCGCAGAGCAAACTTGACATCTTTGGTGGAGAGATGCGGCCACAGAGCAAAACTTGACATCTTTGGTGGAGAGATGCGGCCACAGAGCAAACTTGACATCTTTGGTGGAAATCTCTGGTCGCAGAGCAAACTTGGCATCTTTTGTGGAGAGATGCGGCCACAAAGCAAACTTGACATCTTTGGTGGAAATCTCTGGTCGCAGTGCAAACTTGGCATCTTTTGTGGAGAGATGCAGCCACAGAGCAAACTTGACATCTTTGGTGGAGAGATGCGGCCACAGAGCAAACTTGACATCTTTGGTGGAGAGATGCGGCCACAGAGCAAACTTGGCATCTTTTGTGGAGAGATGCCGGCCACAAAGCAAACTTGACATCTTTGGTGGAAAATCTCTGGTCGCAGAGCAAACTTGGCATCTTTGGTGGAGAGATGCGGCCACAAAGCAAACTTGACATCTTTGGTGGAAATCTCTGGTCGCAGTGCAAACTTGGCATCTTTTGTGGAGAGATGCAGCCACAGAGCAAACTTGACATCTTTGGTGGAAATCTCTGGTCGCAGAGCAAACTTGACATCTTTGGTGGAGAGATGCGGCCACAGAGCAAACTTGACATCTTTGGTGGAAATCTCTGGTCGCAGAGCAAACTTTGACATCTTTGGTGGAGAGATGCGCCACAGAGCAAACTTGACATCTTTGGTGGAGAGATGCAGCCACAGAGCAAACTTGACATCTTTGGTGGAGAGATGCGGCCACAAGAGCAAACTTGACATCTTTGGTGGAAATCTCTGGTCGCAGGAGCAAACTTGACATCTTTGGTGGAGAGATGCGGCCACAGAGCAAACTTGACATCTTTGGGGGTGAAATGCAGCCACAAAGCAAACTTGACATCTTTGGAGCAAATCTCTGGTCGCAGAGCAAACTTGACATCTTTTGTGAGAGATGCGGCCACAGAGCAAACTTGACATCTTTGGTGGAAATCTCTGGTCGCAGAGCAAACTTGACATCTTGGTGGAGAGATGCGGCCAACAGAGCAAACTTGACATCTTTGGTGGAAATCTTGGTCGCAGAGCAAACTTGGCATCTTTGGTGGAAATCTCTGGTCGCAGAGCAAACTTGGCATCTTTTGTGGAGAGATGCGGCGACAAAGCAAACTTGACATCTTTGGTGGAATCTCTGGTCGCAGAGCAAACTTGGCACTTTTGTGGAGAGATGCGGCCAAAAGCAAACTTGACATCTTTGGTGGAAATCTCTGGTCGCAGAGCAAACTGACATCTTTGGTGGAGAGATGCGGCCACAGAGCAAACTTGACATCTTTGGTGGAGAGATCGGCCACAGAGCAAACTTGCATCTTTGTGGAGAGATGCGGCCACAGCGCAAACTTGACATCTTTGGAGGAAATCTCTGGTCGCAGAGCAAACTTGACATCTTTGGTGGAGAGATGCGGCCAGAGCAA